>CM062811.1:1072199703-1072799703 GCA_031772625.1 Pinus tabuliformis
CATTTAGTTCTTCAAACACTTGTTATTATTTTCCAAATATATTAACGCACTAGTGCTTGCATATAAATACGTCCTAGTGCTACAAATACTATTCCAGCCCCATTGTATTATTCAACTTAACAACACCAATTATTTTATATCCTTAGTGAACCATTGTATTTATAAAAATCATACGCATTGGCACTATGAGTTTAAATAAAATCACTCGGTCTTCAATGTTTTTTTCCTGCCCCGGTGTCATTCCTTAAAAGAACACCTAAGGGTGTTTTTTGATATATATGAATCAGGGTAGTATACCTTTAAGGCATTGGTTTTCTCTTCATTCAACGTGTCAATTCATTTAGTTATGTATGCAACCCTAGTGCTTTTATATATTTAGTGCATCGATGCTACTTGTTCCATGAAGTGCACCACTAAAAAGACATCTGCTAAAACCTTCAGTTGCACAAATGTTTTCGGTTGTGATGAAGTTCTGTTATAATCTCCACTAAAGCATCCACTACCACAAACATATGTTTTAGAGGACGTTCTTTTGACAATTTTTACTAATTTTACAACACTAAAAACCTTTATTATAACCTCCATTAGAAGGTATTTTCCTTAGAGTACCATACATAAACGTTTTTAACCTGCATACGAGTTCTTTCTTACCCTTCACTGCAAACCCTTCTAGTTTCTTCATGTAGATATATTCTTCCAAATCCCCATGAATAAAGGTTGTCTTCACATCCATGTGATCTACCTCATAATCAAAAGCACAATAATAGATAAAATTAATCTAATAGAAGCTAATTTGCCAATAGGAGAAAAAATATCTCTGAAAATCAACTCTCGATGCCGAGGAATAACCTTTTTCTACCAAACAAGCTTTGTATTTGTCCACCTTTCCTTCTACATTTATATTCTTATTAAACACCCCTTTTCTGCCAATGCTTTTCCTTCTAGCTCACAACTACACCAGATCTAAAACCTAATTTTTGTATAATGATGTCATATGTTAAACCATGGCCTCCTTCCATAGTTTTCCATCCTTTGAATCCATTGCCTCACTAACATTTCTACGATCATCATTAGTATTTGAAATGAAAGTAGATGAACTATACCTCTCTGGATGCCTTCTCCCTTGAACTGATCTCCTCAAAATTTGAGTATGTGGCTCTTCCTCTTCTGATTCATGCTCTGATGTAGAGTTTGATTCTTCCTCATTCTGTTCAAACTATATATTATTTGGTTCCTTTACATTTAGTAAGAATGCATGTTTAGTGACATCTTTCACCTCTCTAAGCACAACATCTGTCTTGTACATAAAATTCCTTATTTCTAGGTTACAAAACTTATAATATTTTAAACCATCCTTATACTCAATAAATATGCACCTTTCAAATTCACTATCCAACTTGGTTCTTTTCTCCTTTGGAAAATCTACATATGCATAACAATAAAATACCTTGAGATGTGAGAGACAAGGTTTCTTACGAGCCCATACCTCATGTGGAGTATGTTTGGTCCTATAGTACTAGTGTAACCCCTTATTGTTATTATTGCAACCCCCTTATTCCATTTTTGTGCCCATGTAGTACCCATATTGTTATTATTGTGCCCCATAGAAGCCCACTATTGTTATTGTTGCGCCCTTACTTTATTATTGTTATGTCGGCTCTGATTATATTATGACCCCTTAGACTCCTATATATAGAAAGGAGGTATTGTCATTTGTATCATCCAAGAATTGTTCATTTGTGTAATTTAAAGGAGGTTTCCCCCTCAAAGAGGCTTATTTATAAGGCATTGATCTATCTTTTCTATCTTTTTGTGAGCTTGTTTCATAACATTTGGTATCAGAGCTTTGGATTCTAGGGTTTTGTTACTCCAAATAGGTAATCGTGGAATTTTTGCTATAACTTTTTTGCTACGAAGTTTCAGAAGCTAAACAAAAAACCCATTTGAGAAGAAATTAGTCTAAACCTCAGGTCCTAATTTCAAATCTTTTATTGTTATATTTGCAGAGATATGATCTGAGGAAGTTAGGGTTTTTGCAACCTCCAGAATTTCATCTCAAACAAGTGATTGTGGAATTTTCGCTATAATATTTTTTTCTACGAAGGTTAAGACTCTAAAATGAAAACCCATTTGAGACACAAGATTGGTGAAGCTCGGGTCCAAGTTGCAGATCTCGTCTCGCTATATGTTTGGTGATATAATATGAGGAAATTTGGGTTTTTACAGACTCCAAAATTTCATTCTAAACAGGTGACCTTGGGATAATTGTCATAACTTTCGCTCTCAGCATCAAATTGAAATTTCATTAGAAGTTACAGAAAGAGGATAGACTGTACTTTTCTGTGTATCGGTTTCAGGCCCTAAGGTTGAACCAGTGACATGTGGCACTTTGTACAAGTTTGCTCTAATGAACAAGTCTATAATCTGGTCAACGTAGGAAATTTGACATAATTCTTCCTTGGAGAATCCAATCTTGATCAGACTTGCGGAATTATAAAGAGGACTCAAAGGGCTACCACAAAACCTAATTTCAGACCTTGGAAATATGAAATTATAGAGATACAATAGATTCAAGATCAATCTCCTAAAATCAAGAAAAGGTGATACGAGGAAGTTTGGTTTCAAGGATCCATTAAATTGGATACTACAGATGGAACAATATTTTGATCTACATGAGGTGGAACTATTACAAAAGGTACGTATTGCATTTTTATATTTAGAACTGAATCAATTTTTATGGTATGAAGGGATTTGTTCACGTAAATAACTTGTCACGTGGTCAATTTTCACGGAGGAAATGATGGCACATTATGAGGATACAAAAAGAAACACCCTCTTTAGCCAATTGATAGATCTCAAACAAAAGGGTTCAATGGCAGAGAACATTGAGGAATTTCAAAAATTGAATATAAGGGTAAATTATATTCCATAGAAGCAAAGGATTGATGTCTTCATAGGGACTTTAAAGCATAACATTCAACATGAGGTTCATCTTTGGGAACCTGATTCATTGGAGAAGGCATTCAGGTTGGCAAGAAAAATTGGAAGTGGAATTATGGAAATAAGGAATCCCACAACTGAAAACTATAAATATGGAAGTATTTTTTCTCCTAGCCTTTGACAAACTAAAAGGTTTACACCACAACCATTTGAAGAGAAGAGAGAAAAAGGGATTTGTTACATTTGTGATAACAAATACACTAAAGGTCATAAGTGTGCTGAGAATAAATTATTTTACATAGATTATGAAGAGGAGGAAGAAAAGGATCAAGAAACATCAGAAGAGTAGGATATATGCCAAGAACCAACCCTAGAGAAAGAAGAAATGAATCTGACCATATCTTGTAAAGCATTGACAAGAATTACCACTCCTCAAACTCTCAAGATAGAAGGACATATCAAGAAGAAAAGGGTTCAAGAAGTGAAAGATCACATCGAGAAAGAAGACATGCATCTGACGATATCTTGTAAAGCATTGGCAAGAATTACCACTCCTCAAACTCTCAAGGTAGAAGGACATATCAAGAAGAAAAAGGTTCAAGAAGTGAAAGATCACATCAAGAAAGAAGAAATGAATCCAACCATATCTTTTAATGCATTGGTCGGAATCACCACTCCTCAAACTATCAAGATAGAAGGACATATCAAGGAGAAAGAGGTAATAGTGTTGATTGATTTGGGAAGTACCCATAATTTTATTCATTGTAAGATAGCCAAGGAATTTAATTGTTTCCTATACCCAACACCCAAGTGTCAAGTGATGGTTGCAAGTGGAGGAACCATAAATTGCTTTGGAAAGTGCCATAATATCAAACTATCCATGGGGAATATGTATTGAATAGTCCAGTGCTTTACATTCCAATGGGTGGTGCTGACGTTGTACTAGGAGTCCAATGCCTAGAATCCTTGGGTACAATAGCTTTTAATTTTCAAGAATTTTTCATGAAATTTGCTTTGGAAGGAAAGGAAGTTGAATTAAGGGGTATCATAGGGAAACCGGGAAAGATAATCAACTCTAATAGAATGATAAATCTTCTAAAGAAAGAAAAACAAGTCACAATTGCACAATTATGTTCGCTAGAGGTTCCCACATCAAAATCATCTATTTCTCCAGACATCCAAAAACTCATGGACAATCATTCCAAGGTATTTAAGGCTCCTAAAGGCTTCCCACCTATTCGTGATCATAATCATTCTATTCATTTGATTCCGGGAAGTGTTCCTCCAAACATCAGGCCTTATAGATATACATATGCCCAAAGGAGTGAAATTGAACGTATGGTTACAAAAATGCTAGAGGTTGTTATAATTATCCAACCAAATTTGATAAGAAAAACAAGGGATGAATGGAAGAATGATGAAGCAGGGTTGGAACTCATTCAAAAGTTGCAGAGGATACCAGTTCAAACAATATTTCTAGAACTTGGTAAGGAAGGAAAAATCATATTGGAACCTGAAGCAGTCACAAAACCGACAAGTCGACAGCTACGAAATCGATCAATTTCATAGTATTTCATCAAGTGGAAGAACTTACCTGCTGAATATTCCACATGAAAGGATGATAATTTTATACAGAAGCATCTAGAACTACTTAAGCGTTGAGGACAACACTTTTTGAAGGAGAGGGGCATGTTAGGTCCCTATACTACTAGTGTAACCCCTTATTGTTATTAGTGCAACCCCCTTATTGCATTGTTGTGCCCATGTAGTACCGGTATTGTTATTGTTGTGCCCATAGAAGCCCACTATTGTTGTTATTGTGCCCTTGCATTATTATTCTTATGTCGGCTCTGATTATATTATGACCCCTTAGGCTCTTATATATAGAAAGGAGGTATTGTCATTTGTATCAACCAGGAATTGTTCATTTGTGTAGTGTAAAGGAGGTTGCCCCCTTGAAGAGGTTTATTTCTAAGGTGTTGATCTATCTTTTCTATCTTTTTGTGAGTTGGTTTCATAATAGAGTCTTATCCTACAACATCATTGAAGGTGATCTATTAAACAAGTAACATGTAATATCCAATGCCTTTGCCCAAAATTTCTTCCCTAATCCAACACCATTGAGCATGTTTCTTGCCTTTTCCATCAACGTCCTATTAATTATTTTTGAAACACCATTTTGCAAAGGTGTGTATGGAGTAATATTCTACCATGCTATACCAAACTTCTTATAGAACTCTTTAAATTCCTTCTTTCAGAATTTTCCACCATTATCTTTTCTCAACACCTTAATCTTCTTCTCTGCCTGATTTTCCACTAGAGCCTTAAATCCTTTTAACCTATTAAAGACTCCATATTTAGTCCTAAGGAAATACATCCATGTATTCCTTGAGAAGTCATCTATAAATGAAACACAATACATAGAGTTACCCAATGGTGGAACTGACACAAGTCCAAACAAATCACTGTGCAAAAACTCTAATATCCCCTTTTCCCTCTTAGCACCAGAGGGGAAACTCATCCAATTATTTTTCCCATATACACAACATTTACGTAATTAGAAAGCTAGAGAGAAATTGGACATACCTTCTACCATACCATTACCATGTAGTATTTGAAGGCCCTTCTCTCCAATATGTCCAAGTCTTTGATGCCACAACATAGCCATTTCTCCAAAGACCACTATGTTTTCTGCTCCACTTTCAAGAACCACAAAATTGTTGCAACCATGAATAGAGATGCTATCTAGAATCTTGTACAAAGTCCCATTCTGAACTCCTTACATCAATACCAGTGCTCTCAGAAGCATCTTGTTGGTATCTTTATCAAACATTTTTTTTACACCTCCATCATCCATCTTGGTTATAGAAATTAAATTTTTGGCCAATGTAGGAATGTAAAAAACACCAAGAAGTGTTATAATCCTTCAAACTTGTAAATTCATCTTGAATTTTTTGTGTCTTATGATTCTGGCCTTCCTTTCATCTCCTAGGATGACATCACCACCATAATAATTATTGTACTTGTAGAACCACTCCTTATAGGGAGAGAAATTAAAGGATGCACCTGAGTCAATCAACCATGCATCATTATCTATGTGTGTACAAGAAGAAGAAGCCAAGTACACATCCTCACCTTCATCTAAGGTGGTTGTCACCTTTGTAGAAGGAGCATTATCATATCCCTTTCCCTTATCATTAGTTTTAGATCTATAATCCTCATTGTAGTGCCCTTACTTCCCACAGTCCCATCATACCTTTACACATTTTCCTGGAGATTGAGATCTCCCTCTAGATCTAGATCTCCCACTTGAGGACTTATTTCTATTTATGTTCTGGTACCATCCTCTTACAGATAAGACATCTCCATTCTAGCTCTCCATATTTTTTTGTCTCATCTCCTTATATAATAAGGATGGGATTATTTTATCAAAGCTCAAGGTTGTTGTATTACTACCTATAGCAAAAACCAAACTATCCCATGAGTCTGGTAGAGAACAAAGCACAATCACGCCCTTCTCTTCATTTGAAATTTTGATATCAACAAATAACAAATGACTTAGCATAGTAATGAAGGAATTCATATGCTTTGTCACCAAGTATCCATTATTAATCCTCAGGTTATACAATTGTTCCACAGGAACAATTTGTTCACCAGAGACTTTGATTTATACAAAGTCCCTAACTTGTCTCACAAAAACTTTGTCATATCTTCCTCCCATACATTCAATGATACTAAATATGAGAGACACCATTTTATTGTGCTCCTCGCCTTTTGACCTAAATTTTCCCAGTCTTCTACCAACATTCATATTAGTGCCATAGCTAGACCGAAAACAATCCATTGATCTCTATCCACCAACAAATCATCTAGCTTGAGCTTACAAAAATCAAAACTTTGTCCACTAAATTTCTCGGTCTCTATCTTTCCATTATTTCCCATATCCTTTCGCCGCAAGAATTGATCCAATAGGTATCTCACTGTAACGCGGTCTACAACAGGCCCAAGAAAAAATATTCAAATGAAAATGCATCCCTTGAAGCCGAAACAACTCTAATACCAGACCTGAGAGTTAATCCTATAAAGAAATTACTTGCAAACAAATTATTATGATAGAAAAATAAAAAATGGTGAGAGCATAAAAAAAATACACAGATATTTTCTCGTGGCCCAAACTAGGAAATGTAGATTGATTTTTTTCATTATATTCCTTTCAATGTTACAATACTGTATATACATGTTGATCCATTCATAAACCCAAATCCATTAACCCTATCTTAGGACGTAATCATAGTTACCTTGAATCGATCTACAAAATACCATGGGAAAAAACCATCATGCCCAAAACCATGTGTGAAAACCCATCCACGAAAGCATGGATAGTTCAACCCACCATCTTTGGGTCTGCCTCACATCCTTTGGTTTGCCAAACTATTAATGGGTCCACATAAAAGAAAAATTCCCAGGGCACTACCCCACACCCCATTTGGGTGGCTACCACCCCCTAGCCGCCCCCCAAGTAGGGGTGGATACTACCCCTCTTGTGACCCCCTTATTATATCCAAAGCAATGTAACACCAACACATACAAGTCTTTCAAAGAATATAACACATACATAACAAAGGTCTTGCTCCTCAACTCATAATAGCTGATGTTTGCATGCACTCTAACCAAGTTTTCAGAGTGGGGGTTGAAATTCAATTTCTAGGGGTTAAAAGTGTGGGATGCATGCTAGACCATATGGCTAGGTGCCATGACCAAGGGAGTGTTGCCAAAATAGATCTATACCATTAGATGATGTTGGAATATTAATATTGTTAGATTACATTGAAATATTCTTAGATATTTTGATGAGATCCCAAGGCCACCCTACAAATATTTTATTATCGGTATAGTGTGGTGAGGTGGGGAAGATTTCTAGGCATCTTGCATATAAAAGCACAAGTTTTGAAATATAATTTCTAACATGAAAATTATGTTTTAGCAAGGAGTGAATGTTTCAGTGAGACCCACAACTAGCATGGTAGTCGATGTGGCCTTAGAGCGATGTGGTGAAATAGGAGGTAGGATATGTGTCACATGGAATTGGGGTATTTGAGGGGCCAAATGGTCGATAAATGAGTGACATGTGCCACTCTCTGAGTGGAGCCACATGGAGGGTGTGATGTCACCCCAACAGTAAAGGCTGATGACATCACTCTCATGTCCATAGCCTAATGATTTCTTACTCTGCTAGGTGAAATACCATCAGAATTTATTTCCTAGGGTGAGGTGGTCGCACTGGATCCCACATCCACAACTATAAGGAGGCATGACCCCATGTGATGTAATCCCGACACTTTTATCCTAGATATTTCAGAAGATGTCGAGTGGGAAACTCAAAATATATTTTTTTTGTGAGGAAATGGTAAGTTGGGTTAGAGAACACATATTATTGAAGAAGAGGAGCATTGGTGGCCATCCTCATCACCCCATAATTCTAAAGAGCCAAGTCATCTTAGCAATATTGAATGCATCACAAAAGCGAATGGTAGGGGTGACGTGGAAGTGGTGGAGCCTAAGCGCATAGTCATAAGGGAAGGTATGTTAATGTGTCAAAGGAAAGGTACATGAGGGGGGGTTAGATCCCATGCAATTTGTTAATACACATCCTAGTGGTTGCGAGCGTGGTGGTTTGATAGGCCAGTGTCCACATAACACCAAATGTTTCACCCTATAAATTCCAAAAGGGCTTGTGAAGAATACCGCTGAGATTTTACCCCAAGCTGATGTGGCACCAAAGGGGCCAGTGTGCCTCTTATATGCATATAAAGGGGGAGAGTAGCCCTATGCACACATATTTGGCTATGACACCAAAAAGAGAGAAGCACATATGTAATGCAAGACCATGCATGGATAGGTCACTAGCTGTGTAGAACAACCACGTGGGTGGTGACATTGCATGACTTGGGTAACAACATGGGTGCCAAATGGGGACCATGTGTGGACCATTTGGTATGTCATATGTTGTGCCAAGACTTGATAGGTCAGACTTTGATAGCCATATTTTTATATATAGGTTTTGGATTGAAGCAAATTTTATATCGTTGGAAAATCCTCGACAAGAAGAACCCAATGATCTCATCTATTTTAAGTTTGAGGAAGTTGAAGAAGATTGAAAAATTTCCACCCCATCTCCATAACAAGACATTGGAGGTTGGGTCATGATAGTAATTGCCTCCTTTTACACTTAATAGGGGCTAAGGATAGTAGGGGGTATGTTACAACATTCTAGCCAACAATTGTGGTATTTTGAACTAAGTTCTCTCTCATTATAGTGGAGTGGAAAATAATGTTATAGTAATAGGGTGAGTCATCTACACAAGAGTGTGATCACGAAATAAAGCTCATTTTCCATTGATGTCAAATGGGGAGAGTTAAGTAGACATTGTTACAACTAGACTAAGAAAGAAGACATGAAAATATTGGGCAGATAAGGGGAGTTCTAAGCTTAGCAACAATACACCAATGATTGGATTCTGTGTAATGGTAACACTAATACCAAAGGGGGATATTATTGGAAATGTGTTGTCACTGATGTCAAAGGATGTTCCAAAGTGTCATTGATGTGAGAGGAAGTGTTGTGTTGATGTGAAGTAAATATTTGCAAGTCATTGTTGCATTGTCATTCATGTCCAAGGAAGTGAATGTGTTTCCGATCATGCACAAGGAAACTCAGTAAGTCATTGATTGTAGTGTTATTGATGTTAAGAAAGAAGGGAGCAAAGAGATCAAGGTGATCAAGGTGGTCCAAGGTGGTTAAATATTATTAGTGATAATGATCCAAACTTATGCAAGAATGGAACTAAATAGATATAAACATAAACACATAGATACAATAGAAATAAATCATCATTTCATTAATATCAAAGAATTGAAATATTCTTATATACATAATGGAAATGAACTAGCTTGGGCAATGGTAGTTGTCTCTGAGAATAAATCTGGTACCTACATACCTTTGAATTGTGTTACAATGACACTCGAGGGAATTTTTATTATTGAAAAACAAAAGGAATCCGTAAACAGCCAAAACATTAACCCTAACAGATGGAACCCCAACAGTTTGTGGGCCTATTTGAGGTTAGTTGGATAGCCAAATTCCCAAGGTTGTAACTTGGTCATATGATCTCCAATTTACACATATGATATTGTTAGAAATGTTTCTCCAAGTACTACAATATTCACAGTAGGCCCCTACCTATGGCCATGATCTTGCTGGGAACCTCCAAAAATGTCATTTAGCGGGTCAAAACATCTCTCGAAGTTCACAGCATGAAAAGCTGCTAAAAATAGTAAATTGTGTTATAATCAAGGAAACTCATGAAACCAGCAAGAGGTCCAGGTGGAATAGGCAAGTGGCCACCAATATCTACCTCAATCAGGTGACCCTCTTTGACTTAAAGGAAAAGCTTTTGGGAAGGTGTTAGAAGAAAAAGGGAATATGAAAGTGAAAATGGAAGAAGGGGGAAACCCTTAAATTTCAAAATTACAATTTTCTTCACAATTGATTAAGATAATCTAGGTATTTGGGCATTCAAGTGTCCCAAAAGAGTGTACTCATCAAATTAATGAGGATTCAAGATTAAAATTTGAGAAATAAAAGTTTTCCAAGCCCTCGCGAGACCACATTTTCTAGATTTTGCATGTCATATTGATGTATTCGGATATCTAGTCATGCACAAAGTAACCCCTTTTTGAATGATCTGGATTTAAGATTGATTCCCTAGCTAGTAGGTGTACAGGTGGTGTCCAATCAACCTACAAGTGGTAAAATGATGTAAGGAAATAAAAAATGACGTCGATGATAGTTGACAAAATTAATGATGTGGTGGCCTAAGTTGGAAACACATGGCACTCAAATTTTTCCTTTTTGCATGGCTAAATAGGTAATTTGTGGATGACATGTGGCGGTGGTGGATCATGACATGTTACAATAATGTGACTCGAAATATGATTTTCCAAGGTTCCCCGAGCTTCAAATTCATCTTGGAAATATGGATATTTGCATATCTAGTCATATGATTGTGGAAATCCTTTCAATGACCTAGACTCTCATTTTAGCTCAAAAGTAACAAAAATTAATACAAGTATCTAGGTTATTTCAAAGAGTGTTTTCATTAAAAAATAAATAAAAAATGGATTCGAGATCCAATTCCAGGAAGGATAAGATATTTGGAGGTTCATTTATTTAGTAATATTCAAAACAAATGGTTTCCAATGGATTTGGATAGGGATGATCTGATATCCGATTTTGGGTTGGAATTTGGTTATAGAACCTAGTCATAGGGGCTTGAAAAAGTGTTTTTGTCAGTTGTCACTATTTCCTTTCTAAACTAATTCATCATTTAGAATGATATTACACACAATAGATCTAGGTAATCTTGATATCCAACCCTTTTGGTGTTTTTTAATTAGGGCACCAATGATGGTTAAGACCATGGTTTTAGCTGATACTTTGTTTAGGAGATCATAATATTGAGCTTAAAAGGGTTCCAAGACTTCCTATCAGCCTAGATCATATTTTTATGATGTGACTATCGTGATCAAGCCATTTCCTATAAATAACTCAATCTAGAAGTTGTAAGTGTAGATATCTTAAGAAACATGGAGAACATATAATGTAGGGAGGAAGAGCTTACAAGTATGAAGTTTGTGGGTCCAAGTATGAAGAAGTCTAAGAATGAAGTCTAAGGAGGATGTTTAGGGTGCAAGGATATTATATGTGTGACAATGTGTAGCTTTCAGAGTGACTGAGTGTTGTAGCTAGTAAGATGAGTAGTATTTGAAGAGCAAGTTGCATAATGAAGTTTGTAGTGTGACGTAATAAATAAGGTTGTATGAGGTCCACATGATGAGAAAAGTATGTCTATGTTATAGTAAGCGAGAGTGCTTTTGTATGAATTTCACAACAACAAATATCACCACAAATTTGGATGAAAAAGAAGTTGATTTATACTTAGAATGTAGAATTTGATCAACACTAAATAGACCAGTTATGGAATCCTAATATGTGTGGAAAATATTGTCATAGGTAGAGAAGAGTGTTCAGAATGGAGCAAATTAACAAAATTCATTCAAATTAAATGAATTAGAGGATTGGTTTCTCCTTTTGGTTGGTTCTTCTAAATTAGGGGATTGGTGTCTCTTTTAGGTTGGTGCCTATAAATCAATCTGGGGATTGGTGTATCCTTTTGGTTGGTTCCAATAAATTGATGTAGTTGTGTGTTGGTGCCTACAAGAATACTCATATAAATAAGTTTTGTGGTTTTCTCCCTTAAGGATTTCCATGTACATATGGTGCCTTCATGTGGTTCTTGTGTAATTGATGTTTATCTAGCTTGAGTTGGTTTAAATTGTTAAATTGGCCATTTAGTTGATTCACCCCACCTCTTGGTATAATTATAATTCCAACATTTACTAGTGGAAAATATAGTCTAATTAGCCTAAACTAACCTTTGCAACATTATGAGTTGGGGAAAATTATTATTGGGTACCACCCAACTCAAGTATAAGAACTAAAATATTGAAAAAAATACAAAATGAAGACCATGTAGGGAAGTAGTGGTAGCATTTTTCCAACTATTCTACAACTATAAATTACAAAATCAGCATGACTGTTTCTTCAACAGTCATGTGGTTTTTTTGTGTAATGAGTACACTCAAATTCATCACTTAAAAAGCCACCTGAAGGCTGCTACAAATTAGTAGAGGTGAGGTGAAAAAAAAGAAGTTGATTCACCAATCTATATTGTGGATTTTGTTAAGCAAGTGAGAAAATTCCACTATGTTGCAAGGCTACTTTCGCCTACAACAACCACATAGATAATTAGAATCAGCATTGAATTGAACAAAAATTAATAGAATTGCATTCACTCATTACCATATAACTAAATGAGTAAGAATCACAAGTAAGAAAAAATATAAAATATGTGGGAAGGAGGGAAGCTTTTATTTCCATTGGAATGAAGATAAAATAGTCTACTCAAAGACACACAAATATATGTTTAGTAGTGTCAGCCTCCTATAATCTCCCATTCAAGGTCTCTTTCTCCTTTCATTTGGAGGATATCTCTCTTTTAAGAAGTGGTAAGCACGGTTCAATGAAGGATGGTTACCAAACAATAAGAACTTCTTATGCAACTATGAGAATTATAATGAGAATTCAGGGAAACATGGGCAAGATAACTTTGCTTTGCTTATTTCCTTGTGTATGGCTTTCCCAAGGCTCTAATTTATTGAAGTCTCCAAATCCCCTTTGGCTTGTTGGTGCAATGAATGTGTTCAGGTACGTTGTCTGCTCATCATGTCCTCATGTTTATGGGACATGAGTACTTTGGTGGCTCTAAGAAACCTCTTTCGAGTGTGTGGGAGGCAAATGGTAGATTAGTGATCTTGATATTCTAATTCTAACAAGATCCCCATAAATCCTTGTGTTCTTTTTGCATGAATGTTGAAAAACAATCAAAAAGATCAATTAGATTAGTAATGCTAATTTTGTGTAAATAACTAAAAGCTTAATTTATAATATTTTAATTACTTGGGATAACTATTTTTTTTTTTAATAACTTTAATTTGGCATATTTAATAATGATTTCCAATAATTGGTTGTAGTTGTTTTAATTTTAATTTCAGGTTGATGGAGGTTCATCCACTTTCAATTTTTATGAATAACTTTAATTTGTCATAATTAAGATGATTTCCCATAATTGGTTATAAGTGTCGTTGTCCTTATTTCAACTGAAGAGAATGGAGGTTCATCCACTTTTATATCGTGCCGGTGTATCAATTATTCAACTCCTCTGGACATGAAAACAACTCAAATCTCACTGCAGAAGATTCCGATAAAATTGTTGACTAAAGACCAGAAGTTTCATAATAGCAGCATGCTCAACGTTTGACAAAATCAGGGATCCCAATGTTGAAAATAACTATAATTTATGTAAGTAGCAGTGGAAAAAAAAACCTTTGACGATTTACATACATGGCCGTCAATACCAATGGCCAATACCTTTGAGACAAATAAAGTAGATGGATCTATCATTCCTTTGAGATCAATTGTACTCGTCGTTCCGATTGTGAGGCACCACCTAACCCTTTGTAGGTAGGAGCTTTTGGATGTCCATATATTGACTGCAACGATGGACTGAAATTCATGGGAGCATTAATTGACATGAAACTGATTTTCAACGGTAAAACTTCTTTGATGAAGATGTCGAGAAACGCATGAGAAATACCATGCCTTGCTTTTCCATACAAATTGCTTAGTGCTTCACAAATTCCATGGCTTGCAAAGGACAAATTTCATAATACACAGCCAACTGCTTCATATTACAGAATGCTTCAGTGTAGATCTTGATACAAAGTCAGGATTTCCAATTACACTAAAGATGCTCTACGAAGAAATTTTTTGCATATGAATAGATGGTAGATTTAAAATAGAAATTTGATTATCAAACAGGCATTCAGATTCGTATGATAAAATAAACATTGCTTTTAATAATTTAATAATATATTAATTTAATTTATATTTTATTTAATATTATATTAATTAAAACATTAATTTATTAAAAATAATTTATCAATAGAATATTACTTAATTAATATATTATATATTTTTAATGTTTAATATTATTAATTAATTTTAATTAATATTCTATCATCAAGCATGTTTGTTGTAGGTTTTTAGATAATTAGCTCAACTCTAGAGCCTATTTCTAGAGTACCGGTCTTTACTCGAAAACTAAACTCGGTTGTGCGTACTTTCTTGCTACAGAATATAGTTTTCATATCTAGGTGAATAATTTGTTTGCACAGTACGATTATGGGGTCGGTTCCATTGTCGTTAAATTCTTTGAACCATTGGAATGTTGTGCATTTTCCTTTATGCAGTTGATGTAATAATTTTAATGTTTTTGTACAATTAAATATGTGTCTAAGTTATTATTTTCCCCTCAAGAGAGGGTCTTGTTTCAACAACATTTGTGGCGGTCAAGGGTTCTATTTCGTAATTCATAGTTAATATCATTATACAGTAATGACAACATGCATATTATTTGTTTTTCAAATTTTAATGTATAAGACCCTATAGAAAAGTGCACCGCCTACAAGGTTTGCCCAAAATCAACTATAGCTCATATAATTTATAGATTTCAACACTCTTGTGTTTATGGACTTGTAAATAATAATATTAAACCCAAGGGATAGTATGAAAATCAACCATGGTCAATCATGGTCAATGATGTTTATTTAAGGGCTTATAGTATTTAACATAGGGTTTGTATACCTTGGGTTTATATTATTCCCTTAGGTTTATAGTCCCTTGGGATTTTAGTATTAATCACTTGGGCTTACTATTCCCTTGGGTTTATAATATCAACCATGGTCAACCATGTTTTATAAAATCAATCATGGTAAACCATTGTCCAATGTCACATTGCGATGAAGATTGTCTCAATATGAAAATCAACCATGGTCAAACATCGCACTGTGACAAATATTCTTGATATGAAAATCAATCATGGTCAACTAATAAATCATGGGTTTATTAATTTAAGGGTTCATATTCCCACTGTTTAATAGTATTCCCTTGGGTTTATAATATCAATCCCTTGGGTTATTAATCTTAGGGTTCATATTCCTAATGTTTAATATTATTCCCTTGAGTTTATAATCCCCTTGGATTTTCAGATAAATCACTTAGGTTTACTATTCCCTTGGGTTTATAATATCAATCATGGTCAACCATGGTCCAACATCGTATTGTGACAAAGATTGTCCCAATATGAAACTCAACCATGATCGAACATCGCATTGTGACAAAGATTCTCTTGATATGAAAATGAATTATGGTCAACCATGGTCCAACGTCCCATTGTTACAATTATTGTCTAAGTAATAAAATCAACTATGGTTAACCATAGTCCAATGTCACATTGTCACAAATATTCTCTTCATATAAAAATCAATCATGGTCAACCATGGTCCAACATCGCATTGTGACAAGGATTGTCTCAATATGAAAATCAACCATGGTCAGTTATGTTTATTTTAGTGTTTATAATATTTATCATAAGCTTTATATACCTTTGGTTTATAATATTAGTCCCTTGGGTTTAATATTATTCTCTTGGGTTCACAATGCCTTGAATTTATTAATCTAAGGGTTCAACCATGGTCGAACATGGTCCAATGTCGCACTGTGAAACAGATTGTCTCAATATGAAAATCAACCATGGTCAAGCATGTTTATTTAAGGGTTTATAATATATATTTTACAGTGTATGTACCTTGGGTTGAATTTTTTTCCTTGGGTTTATAATCCCTTGAGTTTTTAGCATTAATGATGTGCAACGAGCTCACAAAACAGAAGAAAAAGGATCAACGACTTCTGAAATGGTCTGTTCGAGGGGGAAGCCTCCTTTACATCATGTAAATGAAAACTCCATGGATGATACAAAAAATAGGACATCCTTGCTATATATAGGAGTATAAGGGGTTACAATATAATTAGAGTCTACATAAAAATAATAATCTAATTGCATAACAATAAAAATAGTGGGCTTCTATGGGGCACAACAGTAACAATATGGGGGGCTACATGGGCATAACAATAACAATAGGGGGCTACACTAACAATAACAATAAGGGGGCTACACTATTATTATAGGGACATAACATGCCCCTCTCCTTAAAAAAAGAAAGGTGTTTTCCTTAATGCTTGAATAGTTCCCGATGGTTTTGTATAAAATTGTCATCCTCTCATCTCGAATATTCAGTGGGCCAGTTCTTCCACATAATGAGATACTCTCAAATTAATCAATTTCGTACTTGTTTGGTTCTTTTTTCTGTGACTGCTTTAGGCTTAAATATGATTTTTCCCTCTTTATCAAGTTTAGGTGATAATGTTTCAACTCGAAGCTTATCACTGATAAGCTTCATTAAGCATTAAACAGTGAAACCTGGGTGTACTCGAGAAGATTTAAGCAACTCCAATTTGTGTGCCATATTACTAATATTGTGCAATACCTTGTAAGGACCATAGTACTTGGGTGATACTTTATTATCCTTCTTATCTTTCTTGAGGGACAATTATTTGCATGCTTGTAGCCATAAAAATACTTAGTCGCCTACATCAAAACTTATTTCACTTCGATGTTGATCTTCCTCTTGGTTCATTTGATTTTGTGTAGAGTGAGGTTATTGTTTAAGATTTGGAGAACTTGTTGTTGGTGTTCGATGTGATCTTCCACTGCTTGAACCTTACAATTTTCTCTTAAAGGTGATGTGATGGATGGTGGATGATATCCATAAAGTGCCATAAATGGGTCATTTTTGCTGCAATATGGAAGGAAGTATTATACAACCATTCAGCCAGAGGTAACCACATGACCCATTGTGTTTTTTTATTAGATACAAAACAACGATGATTTCCTTCCAAACATTTGTTCACTGTCTCAATTTGCACATCAAATTGAGCATGATAAGATGAGCTATGATCTAATCGAGTACCAAGACATGAAAATAATTCTATTCAAAAATTTCGAGTGAAAATGGGATCGTTATCACTTACAATAATCTTCAGGTTTCCATGTAGTTTTTGAATTGTTTCCATAAATGTAGTAGCAATTGTACTAGTTGTAAAAGGATGAGATAATGCACAAAAGTGTGCATACTTGGTAATACTATCAACTACCACCATGATCACACTATTTCCTTCAAGCTTGGGTAAACCTGTGATAAAATCCATTGAGACCTCCTCCCAACACTGGCATGGAATGGCTAAAGGTTGTAGCAAACCCAAGGTTTTAATTGTATAAACTTTATTTTGTTTCCAAACAAAAAAAAATTCCACAAGCTTCTGAATATAAGATTTAAGGTCATCCCAAAAAAATTCCTTCTTGACCTTGTGGTAAGTTTTTAAAAATCTGGACTGCCTTGCTAAAGGGGAGATGTGCAATTCCAAAATGATATTTTCTTTGAGTTTAGAATTCTTACAAAGATATAATCAATATTTGTACCATAATGAACCATTTTTCAGATAAATGTATCATATATATGGGGATCTTGCTATAGCTTTTGAATGAGTGTCCACAGCTATTGTTAATTCTTCCATTCATCCCTTTCTTCAATTATCCAACCAAGTTCGATAATAGAAATGGCACAAAGAAATGCTTCCACATCATCATCCTTTCTTGAGAATACATTTGTAACATTTTTCTTCCATTTTTTGTAGATGATTTCAAAGTCATAACCCAACATCTTTGTGACCCATTTTTGTTGCTCATCTAAAGATAATATTTGTTCCAAAAAGTATTTAAAGCTATCATGATCTATTTTTACTTTGAAGTATCTTCTTGTTAGGTAAGGTTTCCATTGCTTTAGTGCATGTAGTATTGCCAACATTTCCTTCTCATAAATAGGATTGCATAAATACTTTCCCTTGATGAGATGATTTTCAAAAGAAATGGCTATTCCTTGTTGCATTAAAACAATACCAATTCCATTTCATGAGGCATCAAATTCCACATGTTGTTATCTATCATAATATCTTAGATTTGTTTCAGATGGTCCTATATTTCAACCCTAGTATAGAAGAGGACTAGTGCAATCTTGGTTGACTAACGAAAGGAGAGCTAACATTCGCAGGTTGAAATCTAAAGGGAAAGGCCAACCATTTGGATGCTAATTTTGAAGAAGGATCAACACTTTGGGACATGATACGAAATGGTTGACAAATAGAGTATCAGGATTTCGAGATATCGGAGGTGAAAAGATGGAGGGGACCTCAGTGGTTTATTTAAAGGCAGACCTGAAATGGGGTATCATAACCCGATATCGTAAGGCTAGACCTTAGAGTAGAGTGATATTAGAATCTCGAAGTTTCGTAACTCCTTAACAACTGAAACTATTTGAAAAGAATTGAGATTGCTGAGAAGAGGAAATATAAAATAATGTTGGAAATAATACTTGGGGGGGGGGGTGGTGAATCAGTATTAGCAAGTCAATAATTTTTCATTTCCATAATCATAGTCATATACGCTACTTCAGTTAATGGAACTCGCATGTATACGCAACTGTGTTTAAGGCAAATAGTGTATATCTTGCAAAATTATGATTCAGTTAACTCATCATATGTTGATCTTTAATTAGTGCATCAGAATCATATAAACAGTAACGAGGTGCAGTAAAAACAGAAGAGACAATCACACACATGAACACAAGATATAAGGTGGAAACCCAATGTGGGTGAAAACCACCTGCTGCAATCGTCTCTATCTTATTTTTAATAATAAGAACTTCTTTTTACAATTTTTTTGTACTGGTGCAGTCTTATACCAGTACGCAGGCTTCTACTTGCAGAAGTCTACAACCTTCTCTCATTCTCCAGCTTCTCCTGGAAGGGAGCTATAACCCCCTAGCTCTTGTACTAGCTGATATGTTTACTAGTACATAGGTGCCAGCCTATAGAAGGCTACAACCTTCTCTTTTCTTCCAAGGACCATGCTTCATAAATTTTCAGACTCGATCCATCGATAACATCATAAAATATATCTAGATCAACCAATCTCCTTTGCACCAACCATAACTAAATCAATCAATCACTTTGACAACCCTTCAATCTAATCTTTCAAAATGTTGTAACTAGAATACAGTAACAAGAACCCAAGCTAGAACCCAAAATACTGCAACAACAAATAGAAGCAACTAAAACATATTTGATAAGGTATACGCTACTTCCATGTGTCAAACCTGCGTGCATACACTCTTTTCTCAAGGTGAACCTACGTACATATTTTCAAATCAAATTTTCGATGTATATGTTGTTTTGATATGCATAACTAGTGTGTATACCCGCCTTTTCTAAAGTGAACCTATGTACAGATCTGTAAATGATGATTTAAACATTAAAACAATTCCAGACTTCAGTTATACCCAAATCATCATATTTACAGACTACAGCATGTGCCAGTTATTAAGATAAATGATCAAACCACATAAAGATACTTCACTTCAAGCCTTAAGATCTTGATCCATCATTAGATCTTGTCCTTCATCAAGCACTAAGGTTCATTCTTGGTTCAGATCCAACTATGCACCATAACCCAATAACCTGTATACTAGATCTTGTTCTTCATTAGATATTCAATACTTGAGTGTCTTGGCCTAATGATCTTCCCCTCCTTTTATAGTCTTAAGCCTTACTCAATACCATGTACCAAAACCACCTAGGACCAATACCTTGGACCCAATACTTGAGGTCAATACCTCGGACTAGATACCTTGGAACAATACCATGGATCAAAATACCATGGACCAAATATCTTGGACCAAAACTTAGTTTTCCAAGATATACGCGCCTTGCATTTTGTGAAAGTGCATGTGTACGTATACGTGACTTGTATATAGTGAACCCGCGTGTATATGCGGCTTGGCCAATGGTGAACCTATGTATACCTCTCTTTCTTCATTTTGATCTAAACTTTGTGCTGTTAACCTGCTGAACTGTGATCTGTCATCCGAGTGAGTTGCCATCAAGGACAACACCTATGTCATAATTCTAACAATCTCCCCCTTTGGACTTGACGGCAACCCTTAGTCACTCTCCCCCTTTGTCATCAAGGGAATAGGGTTATGCTCCCCTTGAGTACATGTTGAATTCTATGATATGCTGAAGAGTGCTAATTGAGCTCTATGATTGATTCCATGCTCCCCCTGAGTATAAGCAAGGTCTGCAAAAAGATGTTCTAAACGAAGAACATGACTCTATTCATACATCATAAATGACCTTTCTATGACCAATGACTCATACATACATCCATCTCCCAACCAAGTGGGGATATACTAAGCTTGACTCATCCACCCAACCAAGGAGATATACCAACAAGAAACATTACATCATCCATCCATGCATAGTGGGGTAACAAATTAGGTCGTTTCATGGCCTTTTCATTAAAAGATATACATGAAATATATAACAGAGACCAAATATCTTAAACAAGACCATGATAGTCATCAACAACTATCATTAGCAGCATTTGTCAATCATAATCCAAACCAGAAACCATGTTCTCCCCCTGAACCTGTTCCACTTGAATCAAAAACAATTGTGTGAATCTG
Source organism: Pinus tabuliformis (assembly GCA_031772625.1). Classification (NCBI taxonomy): domain Eukaryota; kingdom Viridiplantae; phylum Streptophyta; class Pinopsida; order Pinales; family Pinaceae; genus Pinus; species Pinus tabuliformis. The sequence continues at coordinate 1,072,220,803 of CM062811.1, forward strand.
TACTAATGTCTTCTAAGATAATGCCAACAATGCATTATTAGAAGCATATTCTCCCCCTAAACCTGTGCCAAATGATCACTGTCAAGTCTGATCATTTCATATAATAGAAGAGTTATCAAGGCATCATTATCAATCAGATATACATCAAATTATGAACCACTTATGAGAGCCAACATATTTCCACATGTCATCCATAGACTATAACCATCATCAAGTAGAGCAGATAATTCACTGAACCATATTGGACCCTTTTCTTCCTGAGTCTGGCCCACTTCCTTTCCTCAAACCAACATATACGCGACTGTATCCACAGAAACCAGCATATCTACGTGACTACGCTTCATGAAACTCGCGTATAACCACCTTTCTCTGAAACAGATAGGATTTAATAGCAAGATGATGCATCAACTACTCCCATCTTCTGTCTGAGATATTCAAATGTCTCTCTGGGCAGTGATTTGGTGAATATATTAGCAACCTGTTCTTTGGAGGGAACATACTCCAATTTGACCTTTTGTTCAAGCACTTGTTCACGTAGAAAATGATATTTGATGGGTATGTGCTTGGTCTTGGAATGCATGACGAGATTCCTTGAAATAATGATGCACTTGTATTATCACATTGAATGGATATGGGTTGAGTACATGTGATCTAAATGTCTTGCAATGATTGCATCATCCAAAGGAGTTGTGTGCAGCAAGATGCAGCAGCCACATATGCTGCTTCAGTTGTAGATAATGCAATTGAACTTTGTTTCTTACTGAACCAAGACACTAATCTGGAACCCATATAGAATGCACCACTACTAGTGTTTTTTTCCGCCATCAATGTTTCCTGCCCAATCTACATCTGTATATGCATGAAGTATAAGATCTATATCTCTAGGATAACATAAACCAAAATTTTGTGTTCCTTGAAGATATTTGAAAATCCTTTTGACTTCCTGAAGGTGTGATTCCTTTGGATTTGCTTGGAATCTTCCAACTATTCCTACTGCATGCATGATTTCCGGTTAGGTACCTGTTAGATAAAGCAGATTGCTAATCATGGATCTATAAGTTCGTTGATTTACTACTGCTGATTCATCATTTGAGCTGAGACTGCATCTTGTTACCATTGGGGTACATACTAGTTTAGAATCTTCCATGCCATATTTTTTCAAGATTTTTTTGAGATATTTGGTTTGTGACAGAAAAATACCATCTTTATTTTGTTGAACTTGTAGACCAAGAAAATATGTAATCTCACCAAGCAGGGACATTTCAAATTCTTGTTGCATTACCGAAGCAAAATTCGAACTCATGGCTTCTTCATTGCTACCAAAAATGATATCATCAACATACATAACAAGTATTAGTAATTTATTATTGTCAATCTTTTTATATAGATTGCTATCAGCTGATCCCTTTGAAAAACCTTGTTGATGGAGATATTTGTTAAGACGGTAATACCAGGCCCTTGGAGCTTGTTTTAGACCATAGAGAGCCTTTTTGAGACTGCATACAAGTTTTGCATCATTTCCAAAAATGAATCCATCTGATTGCTCAATATAGAATTCTTCTTCTAAGTCTGCATTAAGAAAGGTAGATTTGACATCCATTTGGTATACTTTGAATTTCTGAAAACTAGAAAGAGCAAGGAACATTCTTATGGCTTCAAGTCTAGCAACAGATTCAAAAGTTTCTTCAAAATCTATACCTTCCTATTGAGCATATCTTTTACAAACAGGTCTGGCCCTATTTCTAATAAGGTCTCCATTTTAATTTAGATGTTTTTGAATATCCATTTAGTTCCTATGATATTCTTATCATGAGGTCTAGGAAATAATTCCCAAGTATTATTCTTTTCAATTTGCTCAAGTTCTTCATTCGTGGCCTTGACCCAACATTCATCTTTGCATGCTTCATTTACATTTTGAGGTTCGATGGTGGATAGCAATGCTAGATAGCTTGACGCTTCTGTAATAGTTCTTCTTGTCTGCACGCCTGCCTCTTTCAGTCCAAAAATTTGTGTCTCTAGATGATTTTTCTGAACATACCTGGACGGAGTCTTTTCTTCTACTGTTATCTCTTCTTCTGGTGGTTCATTGGTTTCTTCTTCAGAATTAGTCTGATTTTATGTGGGAGGATAATCATCATCTTCTTCATAATCTTCGGTTTTTATTTGTTTTGGATTTTTGCATGCTTCATCAATGAAAAAATCAATACTTTCAATAATTTTCCCAAGTCTTTTATTATAACATTTATATCCTTTGCTTCGGGAAGAGTATCCAGGGAGAATGCCTTCATCTGCTCTGGGTTCAAACTTACCAATTTTTTCATCAATCCTTTTGATGTAACATTTTCTTCCAAAAACTTTGAAGTATTTTACAATAGGAGCCTTACCATACCAAAGTTCATGTGGAGTTTGAGTGCTGTTTACCCAAACATTTTCTTGGTTGAGAATAGTGACGGCAGCGAATGTAGGTTCACCCCAGAAGGTTGCAGGAGTTCCAGACTTATCGAGCATAACACGAGCCATTTGTTGAATAGTTCTATTCATCCTCTCTACCACTCCCTTTTGCTGAGGAGTCCTCGCGGTGGAGAATTGACTTTTTATTCCATGTTCTTCACAAAAGTCAAAGAATTCATGCAAGGTAAATTCCCCTCCTCGATCAGATCTAAGGCATTTGATTTTGTGATATGATTCATTTTCAAACAAAGCTTTGAAGGCTTTGAACTTTTCAAATGCTTCATCTTTATGCTTTAGAATTCCTATCCAACACATTCTAGAAAAATCATCAATGAACAATATAAAGTATTCTTCTCCAAGAGGTGACTTTTTCCTTGATGGTCCACATAAATTAGTATGAACAAGTTCAAGAGGCTTACTAGTTGATCCTTCCTTTTCAAGGTAGTGCAATCTGGTTTGCTTACCAAATTGATATGATTTGCATATTGTATTTTCTGGAATGCTGATATCAAGAAGATCACGAATAGCCTGGAATGTGCATGCTTTTCTTATTTGAGAGAATCTCAGATGCCCCAGTCTTATGTGTCATAGCCAGTGTTCATCATTTTTTCTTAGATAGCACTATTGTTGTCCTCCCTTGAGTATGTATAATTTGTTTGGAGTTCTTATACCTTTGATCACGGTTTCTCCTATATCAAGCTCACAAAAAGCACATCCATTTGATCGAAATACTACTTCATTTCCTTGATCACACATTTGACTGACACTCAACAGGTTACGCTTTAGACCATTAACATACATAACATTCCCAGCTTTAACTTTTTCTTTTAAGAGAACAGAGCCTTTACATTTTATGATAGCAATAGTGTCATTTCCAAATGAGACCTTCTTTTCCTTTTCTAGGGCATTATATGAATGAAGTTTTTCTTTGTCACCTGTCATGTGCTTTGAGCATCCATTGTCGATGTACCATTAATTTTATTATCCTTCTACATACAAGGCTATACCACATATTTTTGTTTGCAGTTCTTTATTTCTCAACATTTTTGGACTTAATGGAGTTTTCTCCTTTTGAGATGTTTGCTGAAATTTACTCCTGCATTCAGATTCTTAGTGACCAAAGTTATTGCAGATAGAGCATTCTATTTCATTTTCAAGAAGAGAAAAGTTATTGTAGGACATTTTCATGATCCCTGTCACATTCCTTTGATTTTGTGCTTCTCTAGTCATGATGGTCTTGTAAGCAACACATTGAGAAGCTTTGTGCCCAAAGTTATGACATGAAAAACATTGGCTATTAAAGAAGTTCCTGCGATTATTGAATCTACTGACGTGGTGATTCTAGTTTCTATTGATATTCATTCTTGAAGCAGATTGAGTATGATTTACCTGAGGTTGGTTGTAGCTTCTTTTCATCCTTGAAGTAAATTGATCTTGATTTACTTGGTGATCTTTTTTATGCCTTTGCTGACGATTGTCAAACTATTCACTGCTCTTTGCTGCATCAAGATAGATTTTAGTGGAGGTTGATGGCTTCTGTGCTTGAGATGATTCTTCAATATATCCAAGACCTGTCTTTATCAGAGGAGAACGTTGCACTTTGATAATTTCATTTTACTTTTTTGATCCTTTAACAAATCTAAGATTGAGAGCTTTTGTTTTCTCATTATCCTTTCTTAGACCCACAATTTCACATTCTAGTTTTTCATTGTGCTTTTCTCTTTCAGCAAGTTGGAATGTCAAAGTATCTATAATCATATTCTTTTCTTCTAAAAAAAATTTGAGGGTATATATTTCTTCATAAAGGTCATCTTCATCTAAAGCATCCATGAAATCATCATCTTCAAAAGCCATCAAAAGTCTATAGTCATTACTATTTTCATCTCCATCACTAATTGATAAACCATCACTATCTTCATGCGTATAGTAGCTCCTCTTACTTATACTTTTTTTTCTATTCCATTTTGCATATTCCTTACCTTTATCAAAATTATCTCTATGAGGACATTTGGTAGCATAATGACCGACTCTTCCACAAGAAAAACATTTGAAAGGTAGTTTACCTTTGAATCTTCTAGAACCCCATTGAAGGTTCTTGACAAAGTTTGCTTCTTCTTCTCCTTCTGAAATATGGCCCGATTCGTTGAGTTCTTCTTTTCCTGAAGCTTTAAATGTGGCTTCTCTCATATCTGATGGACCTCCTTTTCTCATCTCGAAAGTAGTTAAGATTTTGTGCAGCTATGTCATAGTAATAGTATGAAGATCCTACTTTTCTTCTATGGCAGATACTTTTGATTCAAACATAGCAGACATGGATCTTAAAATATTTTCAACTAAAGTAACTTCTTTTATCTCTTCACCCAAATTCTTCATGCAATTAACAATCTCATCTATACGTAAGAAATAACTAGCTATACTTTCATCATTGTGCATTTTGAGTTTCATATTGAATTTTGAGAGTTTGCAGTTTTGCACGTTTTACCTGAGAGTCTCCTTCATAGCTTACAATGATTTTGTCCCATATTTCTTTGGTAGATTTGAGTTGCATAACTTTGATAAATTCTGATTGTGACAGACTTCCTAATAATATATTGACAGCCTTGGCATTGGTATCATATTGCTTTTTACCTACCGCATCTGTAGGAATTGCTGATGGAAATGTATATCCTCCTTCCACGATTTCCCAGACATCTGTTCCAAGAGATTGAAGATAGGCTATGGTTCTTACCTTCTAATAAATGAAGTTGCTTCCATCAAAGATTGGTGGTCTGATGGATCCTTCTCTTTCTTGATTACTCATGATGATGGATCTTCCTTCAAGCGATCAAGCTTCTTCTGAAGGACCTGCTCTGATACCCATTGATGGAAATAATACTGAGAGGGGGCGGTGAATCAGTATTAGCAAGTCAATAATTTTTCATTTCCATAATGAGATTCATATACGCTACTTCAGTTAATGGAACTCGCATGTATACACAACTGTGTTTAAGGAAACTAGTGTATATCCTACAAACTTATGATTTAGTTAATTCATCATATGTTGATATTTAATTAGTGCATCAGAATCATATAAATAGTAACCAGGTGCAGTAAAAACATAATAGAAAATCACACACATGAACACAAGATATAAGGTGGAAACCCAATGTGAGTGAAAACCACTTGCTGCAATCATCTCTATCTTCTTTTTAATAATAAGAACTTCTTTTTACAATTTTTTTTGTACTGGTGCAGTCTTATACCAGTACGTAGGCTTCTACCTGCAGAAGGCTACAACCTTCTCTCATTCTCCAGCTTCTCCTAGAAAGGAGCTATAACCCCCTAGGTCTTGTCCTAGCTGATATGTTTACCAGTATGTAGGTGCCAGCCTACAAAAGGGTACAACCTTCTCTTTTCTTCCAGGGACCATGTTTCATAAATTTTCAGACTGGATCCATCGATAACATCATCAAATGTATCTGCATCAACCAATCTCCTTTGCACCAACCACAACTAAATCAATCAATCACTTTGACAACCCTTCAATCTGATCTTTCAGAATGTTGCAACCAGAATACAGTAACCAGAACCCAAGCCTGAACCCAGAACACTGCAACAGTAAACAGAAGCAGCTAAGACATATTTTCTAAGGTATATGTTATTTCCATGTGTCGAAACTGTGTGCATACGCTCTTTTCTCAAGGTGAACCTGCGTACAGATCTGCAAATCAAATTTAAGATGTATATGTTGTTTTGATATGCAGACCGTGTACATGCGCCTTTTATAAAGTGAACCTATGTACAGATCTATAAATCATGATTTAAACATTACAACAATTCTAGACTTCAGTTATACCCAGATCATCATATTTATAGACTACAACATGTACCAGTTATTCAAATAAATGATCAAACCACATAAGGATAATTCACTTCGAGCCTTAAGATCTTGACCCATCATTAGATCTTATCCTTCATCAAGCACTAAGGTTCACCCTTGGTTCAGATCAAGCTATGCACCACAACCCAATAACCTGTATACTAGATCTTGTTCTTCATCAGATATTCAATATTTGAGTGCTTTGGCCTAATGATCTTCCCCTCCTTTTATAGTATTAGGCCTTAGTCAATACCATGGACCAAAACCACTTAGGACCAATACCTTAGACCCAGTACTTACAGTCAATACCTCGGACCAGATTCCTTGGACCAATACCAGGGATGTAAATACCATGGACCAAATATCTTAGACCAAAACTTAGTTTTCCAAGATATACGCGCCTTGCATTCTATGAAAGTGTGTGTGTACGTATATGCTACTTGTATATAGTGAACTTGCATGTATATGTGGCTTGGCCAATGGTGAACCTGCATATACTTCTCTTTCTTCATTTTGATCTGAACTTTGTGATGTTAACCTGCTAAACTGTTATTTGTCATCTAAGTGAATTGCCATCAAGGACAACACCTGTGTCATAATGCCAACAAAGAAATTGTTGAAAAACCAAGGATGCTAGGGACCCTTTCTTTCTCTTGCAAGAGGACACATGTGATCAAGTGATTGACCCCATGAAGCTGATGAAACAGATGATGTCAGCATGATGTGGCAATACAGAGGACATGTGACAGTAAGTCTCAGTGTTTTTTGTTGGCCTAATGAGGAAAATCTGTGTGACACTTTTCACTCCTAAGGAGATGCAACATGGAAATGAGGACATCAGCATGACATCATCTTAGAGGTCAGCATATTGGAGGCTTGAAATATAGAAATTATTTTATAAAGGATTTTTGGGAAATTTACAATGCTACAGTATTCCAATGTAGAGTGGTACATGGTCATGGGAGATCCAAAGAATTTAGAGTAGAAAGAAGGTCGAGTGCCCAAATGCTATGGAGAATAACGAGGATGTAGCTTCAAAAATCCCTTGCAATTGCATTTAAGAAAAGTTATTATTGTGGGGAGCTCCAATGTTGGATAGCGCTTGGTCATAGGGACTCAACGAGACAAGGGAATAAAGAAGGCTTCAACACCTACTTTTGTAAATATGCCATGTGGAAAGTGTTTCGAAGGTAATTTTTCAAAGAGAGGAGACATCATATCTCCTTTATAATTACAGTTTGAAAAAGTTATGGTACTAAGGGGCTCTGATGTACGGTGGCAAATGGTTAAACCTAAAGAACCAAGGGAAGAGAGAGATTAAAAAGGGAAGTAGAACCCCAATAGGATCCTAAAGGTTTTAGCACCTGAGCTCCAAGTCGTCGGTAATGAAACCCAATACCATGGAGGAAGAAAATGAAAGGGTGTGAGAGAAAAGGGGTTGAAGGAATCATAATTCTATGATGTTGTAATGTTTCATTTTATAAGAGTTACGATATATATGGCTCCAATACTACGATACAAAGAGTATTAAGGATAAATGTGTCAGCTGTTATCAGTTTTTTTCAATCATTAGTTAGTGTGGAGAACCTCCAATGCCACCTCACCAAATCACAACCTTCTTTAGAAAGAGGGACAATCCAAGTAGTTAGAGGTAGAAAACGACAGGGGACTTAGAAGATAACCATGGGAGGAATACTATGACAAAGACATGGCCACATCATCATCTCACCACTGATACAGATACTGGAGCCTGAGTCCACCTAAGGAACTTAGAGCAATCGACAGAGAAGATATTTTGTTGTGTCAATTATGACACCTTATTTTCTCATGTTTTGTTAAGTTTTTCATTTTCAAGAAAAGAATCAAGTTTGTCATGTAATCATTAGGATAGTTAGGCTAGTTGCACACTAAGACATTTGTAGCATTATGATATATTTTGTAACTATTTTTCGAGCTCTCCCTCTTTGTATAAAAGGGAAGAATAATCTCACTAGAAAGGTTCCCATTTATGTTTCAGAGTTTCTAAATTTAGTATTCGGGGGTTCTGAATTATGTTTTCAAAGAGAGGTGTTGGTTCTATTTACCTATTCCATGAGGTTGTAATTGTTGTTTTTGCAAAATTTCACTAGTTTAGACTTGTGACATGTATTCCTTTCCTTGAGATTAACAAGGAAGTTTTTGGTTATTCCAAGCATTGGAATATGTAGTATACGTTCTTCCTATGTGGGTGACTTCATGTATGTTTTTCTTCATCAGAAATTGTGTAAATTGTAGCTGTTGGTTTTACTGTTAAGTAAGAGATTTACATATGTTATATTGTAACCTATTATACCTGTGAAATTGTAGATTTATCTATGCCATGTATTAGCACACGATACTTGTGAGATCGCATATTTTCTTATATTATGCTATAGTATAAAGTATATGTGATATGTTGAGTAGAAGGCCTTAAAATGTACTCCACAATTCCTACACTTTGTTTCCTTTCTCTTTCCATGATTCTACTAGGATTTACTACCTAGGATTTTGGGTTTGTCCATCTCTCTGTACTGAGTTACTTCTCTATATTTCTCCTTCCCATTTTTACTACAATGACAAAATTAGGTTGCATTCTCTATATTTCAATCACCAAACCCAAAAATTTATTCTTGGGAATGATATGTTGTTCATGTTTATACTAAATATGCCTCTGAGAAAGGTAATTGAACCAAAATATAAATCATTGTATATTTATTTCTCGATCTGCAATGATTTATCTTCAAGAGAGACTAAGATGTCCTAGACATCAATCTCCTCTCAACTTGGGGGTTGTCTCTAGGAGCTACAACATATTTTGGCATCTTTTTTGGCGAACGAATAAAAATATCTTTCCCTAGATATGACATTTTTAGATTCCTTCTGTGAGGTGAGTAAAGGAAGTGTGGGTTGAATATCTCTCACCTTGGTGACTGCACGTTTTAAATGTTCTTTTTAATCATCCTGGCTTTCAAAAGGCCTCATAGTCACTCTGACACTTCTCAACAGAAAACTCCTCCTGTATTCGACCCTAAAAGAATCATATCTAGAAGAGTTTGGAGAGAAACGACACCTGTTACTCTAGATCTTGTAATTTCATTTCCTAAAGTGTCAACTTCCAGCTCTTGGAAGGATGATACAAACTACTCTGAGTCCTTTTTCAAGGCCTTGGAATATTTAGAAGAATGTCGCCAATTGTTTAACTCATTTTCTTCTAAAGTTAAATCTAAAGAAGCTTCTAGTATTTCACCTCCTCTCACACTCCCTGCCTTCACAAAACCTGAAGAAGTCAAAAATGTTCTCATAACTAGTCTGACTCAAAGAATTGCTACCACTCCATCTCAGCTCCATATAGCCATAGTCCATACAACCCCTCAACCAGACCAAATGGTAATTCTTCCACCACCTCCACTGAAAATCATGGTTTTCCCTACTCTTCTACTTAATAAATATTCTCCACTCACCTTGTGACAACCTGTAAATGGGATGCCACAAGATTAGCTTAAATCCATACCAAGATTAACTAGTGAGGATGATATTTTAGTCAAAAAACACATAGATATTTTTTGCGCATTTGCTGAGAATTCGAATGTAGAACATATGGATGTATTCCTAAGACTCTTTGTTCTGTCTTTGAATGGGGATGCCAAGAAATGGTTCAAGACTCTACCAAATGATTTAATTAATACCTGGGAGGAGATGGAGAATCATTTCATGCATAAATGGGTGGAGAAAAGGGACCATGGATATATTCTTACAAATTTAATGCAGTGAAGAAAAAACCTAATGAAAATGTTTCAAAATTCATATAGAGGGTTAATAAGTTATGTAATAGTATTCTTGCTAAAATTAAACCTCCATAGGTTGTTGTGAATATGGTTTTTGTTGGAGCCTTTGAACCAGATTTCGTGTTCACCCTCAAAGAAAGAAAGTCTCCTACTGTAGACCAAATCCAAACAGATTCCATGGAACTTGAAGTCGATTTCACCTCAACTAGAAAGTGGAAAGGGAAATTTGAATATGGTGACAAGAGGAGAGGAAAGGAAGAAGCTAGTTCTTCAAGCCATGTAAAGGAAATTCAAGAAAAAAAAATTAGAGGAGATGAATAAGATGATAAGGAATTTGTCTAACAAACTGGTAAAATTGGAGTTGGAGAACAAAAACCCTCCTTGAAAAATCCAACCAACTCAAATAGAAATTTTAATCCCAAATATAGGAGGTCGCCCTTCCAACTCTTGCGAAGGGAGAGAATGGATAAACATGATCATATTCATCATTTGCATTAGAAGAGGATCCTTAGCAAATTTTTGAAGAAACTATAAAATTTCAAGAAAATCAATTCTCTTCTCTCTCAGAGGGAGAAAATGAAGTAGGAGAACTTGAAGGAGAAGGGGATTATATGGATGCCCCAGTAGATGATGATGAGATATATAGTTATTGGAAATAATTTGTTGACTTCATGCAAGCCCAATTGCACATGAAATATGACCTCAAGTCATCTAGTAAAATGTCCAAGGGGCAAGATCATAATGAAAAAAATCTTCATCGGAGTTCTCCATAGATAGTAGATAAATGGAAGAAACCACTCAACCCTACCTCACCAACCAGAAAGGAATCATCCAATCTTATTCCAAATGAGTCTAGAGCCTCCAAAGTAGAAAAATCCCCCCCACCGATAAATCCAATGTACAATGAGAACAAAGAACATGTCGAATCTGCTAGAATTGATAAGAATCCATATGCTTTTAGCCTTTAAACATCACATGAGAAAGTCAAAATGTTTGTCCCTTTGACTGAATTATTGAAATAATGCAATTATAAAGCTCAAGTGTCTTAGTTCATGATTTCACCCACCACTACGCATAATATAGATGGATATTGGTGGCCACCTGCCTATTCCACTTGGACCCCCACCATTGTACCATTAATTTTTTAATTTTTCGTAATTGTAGCACAATTTACTATTTTTCGTAGTTTTTTGGGTCCTGAACTTCCAGAGTCATTTTGAGGACATAATGACATCTTTTTGGAAAATAGTAAAATGTGCGCCTAATGATTGCAGTCAAAAGTTATATTCCCAAGGCTTATATTTCTAATGAGGTATCATGCATGTCAAATGGAGATTATATGCCAATGTTACGACCCTCGGAAGTTGATGTACCAATTTTCCCCGACGAGGCCCATATTTTTGGCACTTCATCTCTTACAGTTATGTTTTTGGATATTTATGGTTTTCCATTGTTTCTCAATAATAAATAGGACTTTGAACCTAATTGTAACATAGTCTAGAGGCATGTAGTCTCCACATCCCTTCTCATAGGTAAGTTACCATCTCTCGAGCTAGTTTATTTCCATTATGTATGCAAGCATATTTCAGTTCTTTGATATTAATGAGATGAAGTTTTATTTTTTTTTGCATCTTTGTGTTATGTTCATATCTATATATTTTTTCGTTCCTGCATAAGTTCGGATCAACCCACTGTACGACAGCCTTAACTTGTAGGAAGAGAGGCCTATGGTTTTGTTTAGATCCTTGCACTCTACCATTCTATGTCACCTTGGTAATTCATAGCTTGCTACAACATAATTGTATGCTTCACCCAGAATCATATCATAACTTAATGCCATTATCTATGGGGGAATAGTTGGGATTGTAGAAAAAACAACCATATAAACATATATACTCCTTTGGTTCGAAAATAGTAAAGTGTTGTGTATGATCAAGGATGTAGTGGTCAATTTGGCTCAAATCCCATTAAAAAGTGTACTAATGGACATCGTAGTTGGTGACATCCCTGCAAGATTTGGTATGTTTTTCTCTAGGTCACAGGTAATGAAAATTGGGGGCTTCATTATGTTGGATATAAGATATGCTAACATTCCTTTGTTTGGTGGAGAAGAGCACTGATTATACATGGAATCTAGATTTACAAAGATAGTTAAAAGGCATATTTTTCCAAGAATACTCCTCTGTATGGTAAGACGAAGGATTTTTCTTGTTTTTGTTAGAAGAACATGATCAAATCATGGGAGACATCCATGTGGAATGTACATCTCAGTTGAGTAAACAATCATTGGAGCATGACAAGGTATGGGAATTATATTTGGATGGTTCTTATTCTGGGGAAGGAAATGGGGCAGGTGTGTTATTAGTATCTCTAGAAGGTAGCTTGATCCCTCTCTATTTGAAGCTAGGGTTTTAGGCCAAAAACATTGTTTCTCAATATGAAACTTTGTTTTGGGGGCTGCAAGTTGCTAAAATCCTTAACATTGGGTGCTTAACTCTATTTCAGGATTCAGAGCTGGTGGTGAAGAAAATAAAAAATCAATTCCCAACCAAGCACCGGAGATTGAATTCCTACAGGAACAAAGTATGGGATTTGGTTGAAAACTTTTTACTGGACTTCAATTTTCATTTCTTTCCTAGAGAATGAAATCAGATGGATAACTCTTTGGATATTACTACTAGTAATTTCAGGCCAACTAAAAACCCCTTTTTTAGATATGAAGTTGAGGTCAGGTAAAGGCCTTTAATAGTAGATAATATGAATCACTAGAAGTTGTTTGAATATGAAGAAAAAATCAAGCACTTCATGGAGGTTGTTGGGGAATTCTCAAACTCGATGATTGATCAGGAGGATGAGAAGTTGACAAATCGATAATAGGCTAACTGGGGAAGATCTATTGTTGGTCACAAAATATTGCAACTCAAGGGAAATATCATCCCCAGAGGGTTGGTTCCATTGGAAAGTATCTTCAACTTAAATGATGTGGTTGCTATGCTAGCTGAATAACAGATTGAGGAGGAGGTGGGGGGTTGTAATATTGGCACTGAAGAAGATTCTAGAATCACCAAATTAGCTAAAGGAGTTCCTAGGGAATTGTTGTCATATTCAACAACCCTCCATTTAGTAATAATACTAGTTAACGTTACATTAAATAAATGGGGACCCTTTAAAATTTTTATTCAAAAAATAAAACTTAGCATTTAGTCATTTATTTTATTTTTGAATAAAGAAAAATAATAAATCAAGACCTTTTTGGGCACTACTAAAACTCACGTTTTCATATATAGCACGTTCTAAAAAAACCGCTAAAAAAACCTCCAAAGTCAAGAAAAGCATTTAAGATAAGGGCTCCATGGTCTAAATTATCATAAAATCTGACAAAAAACAGAAGTCCTTAAACATTTTAGGCTTAAGTCTCGCATTTCATATGAAATCACGACGGCACTTTGGCTTTTATCGCATCACATTTCGGGTATTCAAGAAAACACTTCGCACCTACCATAAGCTGATATTGCGATATGCGATTTGTGCCCGGACCCACACTGCAGAGTATTAAAAGCAAATATTTCAAGTCTGTTAAGTCTATTTCATAAGATGAGCCTAGTAAGTAACCATACGTGAGACAACTAATGGACAACTCGCATCTCGCATACACATAGCAGGAGGTAAGAATCTTGAAAGGCACACCTTGCGATATTGCGATTTGTGATATTGCTTCACAAAATGCACAATCACTATCATCACAATATAATGGCTCACTACCCTAAAAAACTGTCATCCCATTTTTCGATGCAAACATTTATGAGCAATAAAGCTAAGGGATAACGAATCATTAGTGGGCACTATTGGAAAATAACTGCATTTATGTATGAAAAGCCATTTAGCTTGATACAATATCTTATTACATGCGTTCAAATAATGTTTCGTTTACCACCTTTACAAGACAACTACGTTATTTCATTTTTATGTTCATCTTTGAGTTTCCAATAGCTTTTGTTCTTCATTTCAAGAAAAAATCCACAGAGCAGAGCATTGAGAAGAATGGGGAAGAAAGGAAAGGTTGTAACCTCTGAGAAAACAGAGATGACTCCCCTATTCATAGACACTACATGCAGTAAAGATGGAGGAACCTCTACATGGGAGACTATGTACAACATACTAGAGGAGGAACAACCGAGGATTATGGAAAAAATATTACAGTTGATGGCCGAGATTCCTTAGACGCTTCCATGCTAGAGACGTCTTGCTCTTTTTTTCACTGCATATATTCTTGGCCGAAGATAATCACTTATACCAATATGGTAAAATGGGTTATCGATGAAGCAGAGATTTCAGACAGACAATTCAGGACGAGAAGCCAAGGGGCCATCGAATCTTTCACCCTCGACAGTTTACGGCTTATGTACCATGTACCAAAGCCATAGGTCATCTACAATCGGTAATTCATGGAAAATTTTGTTAAACAAAATAGCGACCCAGCGGATTGCACCTGTGCTGCGTCGAATAATGAAGAAAAGATCAAGAAAGACAAAAATGTTATCTACACTACTGCATCTATTTGTCCCCCTTATAGCTTTGTTGCGGCTATGTTATGTCGACTGTTTGGAAGACTTGATAGTACCGAGTTCTCTCGGGATTGGTTGTTGTTAATTGAAGCAGTTGTTAACGCAACTATTATGAATTAGGCCCAAATCCTGTCAGATAATTTAGCAAAAAGAATTATCAAGTATAGAAGGAGAAGAGGCATTGCTTCAAGGGTTTCCCTGCATTGTTTATGACCACCTATGTTATGGACGCTATTTGTTTTAGTTCAAAGTTCCCCATAATGGGATGGAAATGGACTGTTCAAAATCTACTTCCCATTCACATCTACCACAAGGTCATGTGGGAATCCAATTTTCAACCACATTTTTTCAAGATTTTCCATGGAGATATGCTCCCTATTTATAAGCGGCTGTATAATTGAGACACCCCCAGATTTTCCAAAGAAGCTGAAGTTGACATCCTCCCAGTGGCCAGATGGTTCGGGGAGGAGACATTTATATATATCATAGTTTTTGGCAGAATCACCTCCCCCCACATCCTCCCATATTATGTTCCAGATAAATTGATGGCTAGGGAAATAGCCTACTAGACAGCTACTGAGGGAGGAATGAGCCATACATTGAAAGAGTCAAAGAAGGCCATTTGGCCTGCATTCCCTATACAGTGCGAAGCATTTGCACTACACGACCTGGGACACGCGCTCAAAGAAGTAGAGAACATGCTATCTCTGTAATTACCCAAATTCCCTGGACGACAGTATGACCCTTTTAGAATAGTCACGAATTTGACCACTATGGTGAAAATAAAAGTATTCACCAATGAGGAGGATGCTTTTGATGATATATTTTTGCAGAAAAACACCTTTTTAGAGGTGAAACATATGGCCGAACTACTTTTTGACCATGAAGATTTAGAAACGTTTTACAGGTACAGAGAAAGAAGGCTTGCAGCAATCCCATTGGACCAATTGTTAATTGAACCAATAAGGGAGCCCACTCGCAACGTGACTATAGAAGGTGACTCCAAAGAAAATTCCAAATCTGATTCTAGAGTAGAGTCTCAAGGAAAATATATTGGAGAATCATGAAATTCATCACAAAACGGAAAAAGCAGGAGCATCGAGGATACGACCCAATCTACACAGAAGATAGTTGAACAAGCTTCAGCTACTAAACAAGTTCAAATCCCTAACCTCTACACAACCAATAAAACCCACGGTAATTGATTTAGAGGAAGACTGGGATAATTTTAAGAAAATTCTTAATATAGAGGAATAGGTGCGAGAGTTACAAATGCTACAACACCAAACAGCTATAGAAATTACAGTGGAAGAAACTGAAAATGAACGAGAATTAGGGCATACCCCTGTCATTCCCACCTCCGAGATAATTCATAAAATTGAAGAAATACCCCCTCTGGATGTATTCTATAGCCCACAACATAAGGTTGTGGTGAAAAGGCAAAGAAAGAAAAGAAAATTGGACTCTATAGGTGCTACTACCCTCGAAAATGAACTAATCGATGTTCTATGGAAGGACTTGCTAGTTGATCCATCCGACAACTTAACTAGACTCTCGCAATTTGCAGCCGCCTATGCTACAACAACCATAGATAAAGCAACAAAAGCCCAAACGTTGCTTAGAGATAAGGAAAACAAAATAACGTCGCTCGAGCAGCAATTATAGCAAGTTAAATCTGACCAGTAGGCAGGGATACAGTTGGACAGGCTTCAACAAGAATTTGAAAAGATACAAATAGAACATCGAATCAACTTAGCCAACAAGGAAGCATAGGTGTAGGTAATAATTGATCTTCATAAAGACAATCCAAAACTTTATCAATTTATCACCAAATCACTCGCACTTAATTCCCAGTTGACACATTAGAAATATTTACTGTGCCAGAACATTTCACACTGGAAATCTTATTGCGAAACAAGTGATAAATTGATAAGTCGAGTCATAGAAATGTGACTTGAATATGATGAGATCTTTAAAAATGTCTTTGATCACATCGCTTGGAAAAATACAAAGGAGGGAAGAAAATTTGACCTGCCCAAACTAGAAGAATCACATAAGGAAATTATGTTTGCAAGCTGGGATTCTCGGCTAAAAGAAGCAAAAAAGGCAACAACGGACGTGGCGACAGAAGAAAACATTATCATAGAACATATAAATGAGAATTTCCATGGTGCCAATCTAATAGCAAAGTCCATTCTAGGGTTCCTTCGAGATGCAAAACAACTCGATCAATAATGGACACGGGCAGTGCAAGACAAAGTGGAAGTGATAAGGCAGACGACTAGGCTAGACTGGGAGGCATGTTGGCAACATTTGGTCAAGCCTCACAGCCAATGGATGACCCTGTGATGCCTAACCACTTCTGCCGAGAAAATGGTGCCATCTCTAATGGCATATTCGATGGACAGTTAAAAGCCGAAGTTGGCTGGCCTACAGAGTTGAAGCCTATGATGGATGTATGTGACCTGGAGGATCGAATGGAGCATAGTTAGTCACCCTGTTTGCTTTAATTTTGATTTTATTTTTGCATAAATTGAGGCAGGTCATTTAAACTTCCTGAACATTTTTTGTAATAATCTATTTTTAGCATTATAGTTTTAGCATTTAAACCCCTCTCATGCATTTATAGAGGGGTCGAGAAATTTTATCAGAAACATTCTTCAGAACATACACTTATGCCCCTTTGAGGAAGTTCTGGTGGAATTAATGGAACACGATTTATTTTATACTTGATTTAATATTTTCTACTGAAATTGCACTTCTATACACTTAGATGATGTTGGGTGACTTAAAAGTAGATCAATATTGTTGGAGCATATGAGTAGGACATACAATTAATGGTGTTTTTATCTCCTAATTCTTTTTACTTATAGGTCAAGCAATAACTTATCTTCAAGTTTTTTAAGTATGAAAATTCAAATTGTTGATTGCCATTATTGCACTTTTGTATGATGATGATCTATACTTTATACTAAGTACATGAATGATTTTTATGCGATATATCTCTCACAATCATTGCGGCTAAATTTTTATACGAAACAATTATTATTAAATGGATTCACTTCTTATTGCAATTGAGTAATCTTTATTATCAATTACTTTTAGACATTACTGTAGATCGCATATATTAAGTTACTCCCGGGATAGTTATATTTAAGATAATGTTTTAGATTAGAATAAACTACACATCATTGTTAGTTTAAATTAGATTAGTTTTAGGAAAATCATTATTCCAAATCTCAAACATCACCCCATTTGCACAATCATAAAAATATATTGGGAAACTGGTCCCATCATCCCCAGTCGGAGCCACTAATCGAAATGGAAAAGGAACTGCCAACCAAGGTTGAGACCGGGTGGTTATCCCCAATTGTCGAGGCAACGATTTTTGGGCCTTCAACATTTTTGGTGCTAGAAGGAGGGCTTGACTATGAATGGCAGGTAAATCTAAATCTACAGGCCATTCCAAGATTTAAAATCCCTCACCATCAACTCCAAGTTCACGTTTTCATTCTAAATCTCCTAATCCCAGGCAAGAAGTTGCAAATAAAAATACACAACCCACTGCTGAAATTAAACAAGCCAGATAGTTCTTCTTATGAACCCCCTGAAGTACAATATTTTATTCCTAAATTGCAGGGGATTTCAATATCTCAAGAAGAATCTGAGTTATCCCAAGGTAGCGGCACTTCTTAATTTACCCCATCTCAATGACTAACTAGAGCACAAAGTGAAAAACTTGGAATCCACCATTTGAATTCCCTCTACCAAGTCGTAAGAAAGCTAAGAAAACACCATAATAATCTCACAGTGAGGTTCTTTCATCACCTACATCCATTCCATATATAACATCATAACATCACACATCCGCCTCCCAACTCCATATCGTGATTCACATAGGTACAGGAGCTATACCTTCCTCTACCCAATCACCTTCAACCACTGCTACACCCTCTTCTGCTCACATCCCAACAATGCCACAGAATCCTCCCAAGCCATCGACCAACCCAGGAGCTATTAGAATGGCTGGACCTTTATCTCAATTGCTAGCACATCTAGAGAAATGTTTACCTAAATTCAATCCTAATAATGTTATACTAGCTGAAGAACATATAAATAATTTCATGTTGTCCATTAATTTGAATGGAGTAGCAGAAGAAGACGCAATTGTAATATTATTCCCATATACTCTACAAGGAGAAGCAAGATCATGGTACTTTTCATTACCATCAGGCTCTATTAATAGCTGGGATGCTTTTCAAGAGCAATTTTTAACTAAATTTGGAGATGATAGATCTACAACAAGTCCAATCAATGATCTCTCCCATTTGAAAGGTGAACCTAACGAACCCATTAAGGAATTCAACTCTCGCTTCAATAAGTTATTAAATAAAATACCTACGGCATCCAAACCTAGCGATGAGGTCCAAAATGAATGGTACATTTCTGCTCAGCCTTCAAACACAACCATCTTTGTTGATAGGGCTGCGAAACAAATGTTAGCAGAAAATATGAAAGAAGCAATAGTTTTGGAAAAAATCATTCTAGCCGTAGAAAAGAATAACACATTAGAAGAAATAAAATCTAAGAAATTAACCTTTATAGATGACTCTAGAAAGGATCCTTTTGATTTGGATGGAATACAAAAAGTCCTTAAGACCATGTCTAGTGAAATGGTTGACATAAAAAACAAGTAGCAGAAACTTCCTCCAAAAAACCATTCAGACCATTTAAAAGGAATTCCCAAACTGATCCTAAACCTCTGAATTTTATATCAAATGTGGAATCAAATGGAGATGAGGAAGAAGTTTTAAGTGAAGAACAAACGGATGATGAAGAAGTAGCATAATTACAAGGGATGTGGGATTTTATCCTTCCCAACGAGCAAAATCAAGAAGCACTACCTGTTGCTACTAGAAGTAGAAATCAACTTGACCCACCCCAATCAAATTCAAAATAGAAAAATTCAATGCCACCTCCCATAGATAAAGTCGTAGGAAAGAAATCTTCACCGAAATCCACTCAAACAAACCCTACCCAATTGGATTCTTCACCTTCATCTAAAACTCTGATAGTTTCTGATGAAATGGAATACAATATTATTGATGATATGAAGAAAAATAGGGCAAACATCACATTTCATGAGTTGAGTAAATTAAAACATCAGCAGAAGCTACTTCTGAAAGAACTCAAAGTAGTACCCACTACACCGCTTCCTGTCGCAGTAATATCATAGGCTTCTCACAAAATGAGAAGATCCCCTAGCACTTCTTCAATTAAAATTGATCCAATCGACATCGCTCTAATTGGTGAAAGATCTAAATTCCATACTCCACCATTTCTCCTTACTTTTGAAGTTTTTAATAAGAACTTACACAACTGTTTAGGTGATTCTGGTGCTTCATCTAACATTTTGCCTAGGACAGTCTGCGATATGTTAAATGTTCAGCCTCAACAATCTGCAGTACGAATAGTAGAATTAGATTGGTTTCAAGTTGAAGTTGTTGGGGAACTGAATCAAGTAACCATTAGAATTTCATCAAACCCAAAATTTTGTCAAATCATTGATATACTTGCAGCTGATATTCCTAAATTCTATGGCTTAATCCTTAGTAGGGACTAGTTAGAAAAACTTCATGGTTACTTTGCAACTGACTGGTCTCACATGTGGCTCCCCTATAACGGAAATCCAAATCAAATAAGGGTTGGCTAAGGGAAACATCAAAAATATATAGTAACAAAGCTGGAAGGAGAAAATGACCCAGTATCATATAGCAACAATATAATCGGAAACTATCCCGTTGAGTTATTCTTGGGGAATTTCAATGCCCATACTTCACCTTTCTTAGAAAATTTTATTTTATCTCAAATTGAAAATTATTTGGAAATAGACACTTCTAAATTTGCGAATTTTGTAGATAAACCTATAAATGAATCTTTATTTTGGAAATTATTTTTTGATGGATCTCGATACAATGATGGAGCAGGCGCAAGATGCATATTAGTTTGCCCAGAGGGAGAAAAGACTATGTTTCCATGTAGGCTTGAATTTTATTGCACGAACAACACTGCTGAGTATGAAGCATTGGTTCAAGGTTTTTATAAAGCAATTGGTCTTAATATCAAATACCTCCAAGTGTTTGGAGTCTCTGAAATTGTCATTATGGAACTAAGAAATACTATACACTATTTGTTGGGACACTTGAAACACTATCAATCATTAGTACAAGACCTGACCTCACATTTTATAGCATTTAATAGTTCCCCCATTCCAAGACTCCAAAACGCTAGTGCCGATCTCCTAGCTAATGTGGCTTCCAAGCTAATTCCACCAGAAGATTACAACCCAAATCGATTTTCCATTGAATTAATTTTTAGGCCTTATATTCCTGATAATATCACCAACTGGAGAGTATTGAATAATGATCTAAGTATCGTAAGTTTCCTTACTTCAGATGGCTCTTATGATGGCCAGATGATTGATGAAGACCAGCCTGATGACCAATTGAAACAAAAAAATACCAACAATGCTATACCAAAATCAGTAGTTAAGTTGGAATATTTATTTGACCTCAAATATATATTTAAATGATCTACTAATTCAAAACTTCAGAGTTCAACTCTGAGGTATGAATTGATCAATCTTGGAACTGACACAAAACCACAGAACATTCATCTAGGTCTTAAACCTACATAAGAAGAGAAATTAGCTTTTATACGTCTGTTGAAACAATATAAGAATGTCTTTTCTTGGAATTATGACGATCTTAAAACCTACGACACTTCTATTATTTAACATACTATTCCCTTGACTTTTGAATCAAACCTGTTCAATAGAAATTGAGGAAAATTCATCCTAATTTTGAAAGCCAGATTAAGTCTAAGTTAAATAAACTATTGAAAGCCAAGATTATTTTTCCTGCCAGGAATTCTAGGTGGGTCCCCAATCTTGTCCCATTTAGAAAGAAGAACGGTGATATTCGAATTTGTATAGATTTTCGCAGTCTCAACAAAGCTTGCCAAAAGGACAATTTTCCATTGCCTCCTATGGAACAGATATTCCAATCAGTTGCAATCTCATAACTGTTGTTCTTGTTAGATGGCTTCTCAGATTACAATCAAGTCTTAGTCCATCCAGATGATCAGCTGAAAGCTACATTCAAAACAAAATGGGGCACTTATGCCTGTCAAAAGATGGCATTTGGACTAATCAATGCTGGTGCCACTTTCCAAAGAGCCATGGACATTTCCTTCAAAGGTTTAGTAAATAGGTCAGTGGTAATCTACTTATATAATATAACTA
This sequence comes from Pinus tabuliformis, assembly GCA_031772625.1. Lineage (NCBI taxonomy): Eukaryota > Viridiplantae > Streptophyta > Pinopsida > Pinales > Pinaceae > Pinus > Pinus tabuliformis. The sequence continues at coordinate 1,072,242,784 of CM062811.1, forward strand.
TGTATTCTAGAAAACATAGTAATTATCTAAGAGATCTTAAACAAATCTTTGAACGTTGTTAAACGTATGGACTTTCTCTTAACCCTAAGAAGTCTTTTTTCACGTTAAGTGAAGGAAAGCTCCTTGGATTTATTGTGTCCAAAATAGGAATTCATATTGACCTAGATAGAATTAGAGAAATTTCTAAAATACCTTTACCTCATAACAAGAAATTAGTGCAATATTTTCTTGGTCAAATAAATTTTGTCAAAATATTTGTCCCTAACTTCTCAAGAATTGTATTACCCTTTCAAGCCATGATAAAGAAAAGTTCTCTATTTAAATGGGGTCATTTGGAACATGAAGCTTTTAGGTTGATAAAACAAGCAATCATAAAGGCCCCATCTTTAGCAATGCCAAATTTCTCCAATCATTTCATTTTGTACACTTTCGCTTCCAAAAAATCATACGCAACCATATTGACACAAGTAAATCAAGAAAAAGTTGAAGCCCCAATCTCTTTCTTTAGCTCAAATTTACAGGGAGCTGAATTGAACTACTCAGATGTTGAAAATCAAGCTTATGGTGTTTTCAAATAAATAAAACACTTCAGACCTTTTCTTTTTAAAACCCACACCAAGGTGACGAATTACGACATTCAGGTGACGAGGTACAAGTTTAGGAAGTAAGCCTTAACGACACTGAATCAAGATATGTTGATATTATATTCTACTTAAAAAATGGATATGCCCCTTCACATTTGAATTACACCAAGAAAAGAGCCTTGAGACTAAAAACTAAACAATATCAAATTGTCAATAATGTGTTGTTTAGAATGAATTATGATTATGTTTTGCTTAGATGTCTTGAAAAGTCTAAAGCAAAAAATGTATTATAGGAACTTCACGATGGACCAGCCGGCAAACACTTTGGAGGAGATGCTACATCGCATAAAATCCTACGTGCTGGCTATTACTGGCCAACTCTATTTAAATATGCACACATTTATGTAAGGAAATGTAAGATTTGTCAGACAGCTGCCGGAAGATAGAAGAAACCAGCATTACCATTACAGCCAGTCAACATTGATCAACCATTCGAACAATGTAGTTTGGACATAATAGGTGAGATCGTTCCTCATTATTCTAAGCGACATAAATATATCCTTACAGCCACCGACTATTTCACCAAATGGGTAGAAGAAATTCCACTTAAGGTAGCCAACTTTGAGAACATCATTGAATTTATAGATCAATTTATCATCACTAGGTTTGGCTTGCCTTCTACCTTAATGTTTGATAATGCATCTTATTTTTCAAGCAATACTATGACAGATTTTGCTCTTAAAAGAGGATTTAAACTTAAATATTCTGCTAATTATTATCCGCAAGGAAGTGTGTTAGCCGAATCCACAAATAAGAACCTTATCAAGATTATTAAACAAATTGTTGATCAAAGTCAAAAAAACTGGCATAAATCTTTAGTGTTTTCTCTATGGGTAGATCGAATAACTCATAAAACATCCATCAGCACTTCTCCTTTTAATATGGTTTATGGGAAAGAAGTTTTCTTACCAACAAACATTGCTATTCCCTCATTTTCCTTGGTTCAATTCATCGAAGAAACTCCTTCCTCATCTATGCAACTTAGACAATTACAAATCCTCAAACTTGAAGAGGAATGAGAGAAGGCTAGAATTACCAATGCACATCATCAACAATTAGTCAAAGCCTCCTTTGATTCAAATTCTATATCTTCAAAAAAATTACAACTTTGAGCCTTACTGTTAAAATGGGATAACGCCCACGAAGAGAAAGGCAAGCATACAAAGTTTCAACAAATGTGGCTTGTCCCATTCCAGATTGTCAAGTTAATAGGCCCATCAATTTTTCTGCTACAGGATTTATCAGGTAAGAGAAAATCTCTACCTGTTAATGGGAAGGTCCTAAGGAAATACTTTCCATAGAATATGATCTCTTCTTTTCACTGTATATTATAGTCTTTTAGTTAATTTTCTTTTGAAAAAATAATACAAGTTAAAAGAAGTTACTTTTGGTTTTACAAAGAATAAGTTTCTCTTCTTAATTTTGACTTTTCGCTTGTATAAATAATGATTTTTATGAAAGTAATCTTCACACATGAAATGTATACTTAAGTTTGATTGCTTTTAAAATTTCCTGTCTTCCTCATTAAATTATCTGATTTTGATGAAACTTAACTTTGAAAGAAAAACTATTCCCTTATATCAGTCTAGAAAAGTATCTATACAAAGCAAAGTCTCTCTTCAAGAAGGAATTTCTAAAAACTCTACAACTGTCGTCCATAATCTCTTAAGGGGCCAATGATCCTATCCACTTAGTCAGTTTTCACTTTTAAAGTGTAATTGTAAAATATACCTAAACTTAAGGGATAAGAGGTCTCATCAAGAGTCATCTTACCATGATCATAAGATTATAACTGAACTGACATTACCAAAACTGCAAATCAGAACAGGGTAATGTCTTATGATTATAATAATCAAAAGACAAGGGTTCTCATCATGAGCCAGCTTGTTTAGTTAAGTTACGAATCAAGTGAATGGTATTGTCAATATTGGTCACCAAACCAAGACATTGTCCTTTAGGAAATATAGATGAAAATTTGAAGCAACAAATGAATAACTTCAGAAAGTAAAGAAAGCAATAATTATACTTACGAACTTACCTTTAAAGTTGCATTTTGATTTAAGTGGAATACTGGGTCATTGCTCATTAAAAGGTAACCCTGTCGAGGCTATGAATGCCTGCTGGCAGTAGAGGTTGTGCCTCCGACAACGGAGTAAATAAGAAAACCAATATGGGGAGAGACTCATGGCTTTATATTTGAAAAACTAAGTAAAGAATGAAGTAGGAAATGTTACTTTTTATAAGAAAAGAATAGTCAAAAGAATGGTAGTTAGGTAGATGATTGTTTTATTACAAAAGCAATAATTCTTACCTTATATTCCATATAATCTGTTTTACTTTCAAAACTATCTTTATTTTGGAAGTTTTACAAATGTCAAAAAACTCCTAGAGATAACTGGTTCTTCCAAGTGAATCACCAATTGTTGTGGTATTCAACAACCCTCCATTTAGTAATAATAGTAGTTAATGTTAGATTAACTAAATGGGGACCCTTTAAAATTTTTATTCAAAAAAAAAACTTAGCATTTAATCATTTCTTTTATTTTTGAATAAAGAAAAATAATAAATTAAGACCTTTTTGGGAACTACTAAAACTCAAGTTTTCATATATAGCACGTTTAAAAAAAACCACTAAAAGAACTTTCTAAAAAACCTCCAAAGTCAATCAAATCATTTAAGATAAGGGCTCCATGGTCTAAATTATCATAAAATCCGACAAAAAATGGAAGTCCTTAATCTTTTTAGGCTTAAGTCTCGCATCGCATGTGAAATCGCGATGGTGCTTTGGGTTTTATCGCATTGCATTTCAGGTATTCAAGAAAACACTTTGCACCTACCATAACTCGATATTATGATATGAGATTTGGGCCCGGACCCACACCACAGAGTATTAAAAGAAAATATTTCAAGTCCATCAAGTGTATTACCTAAGATGAGCCTAATAAGTAACCATATGTGAGACAACTAATGGACAGCTCGCATCTCGCATCTCACATCTCACAGGCACACAACAGGAGGTAAGAATGTTGAAAGGCACACCTTGCGATATTGTGATCTGCGATATTGGTTCACAAATCATACAATCTCTATCATTGCAATATAATGGCTCACTACCCTAAAATACTTTCATCCCAATTTTTGACACAAAAATTTATGAGAAATAAAGCTAAGGGATAACGAATCATTAGTGGGCATTAGTGGGAAATAACTTCATTTATGTATGAAAATCCATTTAGCTTGATACGATATCTTGTTATGTGTGTTCAAATAATGCTTCTTTTACCACCTTTACAAGCCATCCGCATTATTTCATTTTTACGTTCATCTTTGAGTGTCTAATAGCTTTTGTTCTTCATTTCAAGAAAAAACCCGCAGAGTAGAGCATTGAGAAGAATGGCAAAGAAATGCAAGGTGTTATCCTCTGAAAAACAGAGATGACTCCCCTATTCATAGACATGACATGCAGTAAAGAGGGAGGAACCTCTACACGGGAGACTATGTACAACATACTGGAGGAGGAAAAACCGAGGATTATGGAAACAAATATTACAGTTGATGGATGAGATTCCTCATATGCTTCCATGCTAGAGATGGCTTGCTCGTTTCTGCACTGCATAGCTACTTGACCAAAGATAATCCCTTATACCAATATGGTAAAATGGGCTATCAATGAAGCAGATATTTCAAACAGACAATTCAGGACGAGAAGCCAAGGGGCCATCAGATCTTTCACCCAGACAATTTATGGCTTATGTACCACCTACCAGAGCCACGGGTCATCTACAATAGGCAATTCGTGGAAAAGTTTGTTAAAGAGAATAGCAAGCCACTGGATTTCACTTGTGCCTGGTCGAATAATGAAGAAAAGATCAAGAAAGACAAAAATGGTATGGACACTACTACATCTATTTGTCTCCCTTAAAGTTTTGTTGTGGCTATGTTATGTCGACTGTTTGTAAGACCTCATAGTACCAAGTTCTACCTAGATTTGTTGTTGTTAATTGAAGTAGTCGTTAACACAGCTATTATGAATTTGGCCCAAATCTTGTCAGATAATTTAGCAGAAAAAATTATCGAGTATGGAAGGAGAAGAAGCACTGCTTCGAGGGTTTACCCTCCATTTTTTATGAGCGCCTATGTTATGAATGCTATTTTCTTTAGTCCAAAATTCCCAATCATGGGATGGAAATGGACTATTCAGAATCCAATTCCCATTCACATCTACCACAAGATCATGTGGGAATCCAATTCTCAACCACATTTTTCAAGATTTTCCATGGAATTATGCTCCCTATTTATAAGTTGTTGTATAATTGAGACACCCCCATATTTTCCTAGGAAGCCGAAGTTGACATCCTCCCAATAGCTAGATGGTTCGGGGAGGAGACATTTACATATATCACATTTTGGTAGCATCACTCCCCCCACATCCTTGCATATTATGTTCCAGATAAATTGATGGCTAGGGAAGTAGCCTATCAGACAACTACTGAGCGAGGAATGAGCCATACATTGAAAGAGTCAAAGAAGGCCATTTGGCCTACATTCCATGCACAGTGCAGAGCATTTTCACTACACGACATGGGATACACACTCAAAGAAGAAGAGAACATGCTATCTCTACAATTACCCAAATTCCCTGGATGGCAGTGTGACCTGTTTGGAACAATCATGAATTACACCACTATGGTGAAAATAAAAGTATTCACCAACGAGGAGGATTCTTTTGATGATATATTTTTGTAGAAAACCACCTTTTCAGAGGTGAAACATATGGCCCAACTACTTTTTGAACATGAAGATCTGGAAAAGTTTTACAATTACAGAGAAAGAAGGCTCACAATGGTCCCAATGGACCAATTGTTAATTGAACCAATACGGGAGCCTACTCCTAGCATGACTATAAAAGGTGACTTGAAAGAAAAATCCAAATCTGATTTTGAAGTAGAGTCTCAAGGAAAATCTATAGGAGAATCGCGACATTCATCACAGAACAGCAAAAGCAGGAGCATCGAGGATACGACCCAATCTACAGACAAGATAGTTGAACAAGCTTCAGCTAGAAAGCAAGTTGAAATCCCTACTACCTCTGCACAACCGATAAAACCCATGGTAATTGATTTAGAGGAAGACTGGGATAATTTTAATAAAAGTCTTAATATAGAGGAACAGGTGCCAGAGCTACAAACACTACAACACCAGATAGCTCTGGAAATGACAGTGGAAGAAACTGCAAAGGAACCAGAAGTAGGGCATACCACTATCACCCCAACCTCTGAGATAATTATGGAAATTGAAGAAATACCCCCTTTGGATGTATTCTATATCCCACAGCATAAGTCCATGGTGAAAAGGCAAAGGAAGAAAAGAAAATTGGACTCTATAGCTGCTACTACCGCAGAAAACAAACTAATGGATGTTCTATGGAAGGGCTCGCTAGTTGATCCATTTGCCAACTTAACTAGACTCTCATAGTTTGTAGGTGCTTATGCTACAATGACCATAGATAAAGAAACAAAATTCCAAACATTGGTTAGAGATAAGGAAAAAAATAACGTCGCTCAAGCAATAATTACATTAAGTTAAATCTGACCAGTAGGCAGGGATATAGTTGGCCAAGCTTCAACAGGAATTTGAAAATATGAAAATAGAACATCGAATAAGCTTAGCCGAGAAGGAAGCACAAGTGCAGGTAATAATTGATCTTCATAAAGATGATCCAAAGCTTGATCAATTTATCACCAAAGCACTCGCACTTAATTCCCAGTTGACACATCAGAAAGAATTGTTGTGCCAGAACATTTCACACTGGAAATGTTATTGTGAAACAAGTGATAAACTAACAAGTCAAGTCCTAGAAATGTGACTTGAATATGTTGAGATCTTTAAAAAGGTCTCTAATCACATCACATGGAAAAATACACAGGAGGGAAGAAAAGCTGACCTTCCCAAACTAGAAGAATCACATAAGGAAATTTTGTTTGCAAGCTGGGATTCTCGGTTAAAAGAAGTAGAAAAGGAAAAAGCGGACACGGAAGAAGCAACAAACATTTTTATTGAAAATATAAATGAGAATTTGCATGGTGCCAATCAAGTAGCAGAGTCCATTCCAGGGTTCCTACCAGATGGAAAACAACTCGATCAACAATGGAAGTAGGCAGCGTAAGACAAAGCGGAAATGGTAAGGCAGATGACCAAGCTAGATTGGGAGGCATATTGGCAACATTTGGTCAAGCCTCACAGCCAATGGATGACCCTATTATGCCTAACCACCTCTGCTGAGAAAATTGCATCAGCTCTAACCGATGTTGTATTCAATGGCTAGTTGAAAGCTGAAGTTAGCCGACCTACGCAGCGGAAGCCTATGATGGATATGTGTGAACTGAAGGATCAAATGGACCATAATTAGTCACCCTGTTTGCTTTAATTTTGATTTTAATTTTGTATAAATTGAGGAAGGTCGTTCAAACCTCCTAAACTATTTTTGTAATAATATATTTTTAGCATTATAGTTTTAGTATTTAAACCCCTCTCATGCATTTAAAGAGGGGTCCATAAATTTTATCATAAACATTCTTCAGAACATACACTTATGCCCCTTTGAGGAAGTTCTGGTGGAATTAATGGAATAGGATTTATTTTCTACTTGATTTAACATCTTCTACTAAAATTGCACTTCTGTACCCTTAGATGATGTTGGGTGACTTGAAATTAGATCAATATTGTTGGAGCATATGAGTAGGATGTATTATTAATGGTACTTTTATCTCTTAGTTCTTTTTACTTATTGGTTAAGCAATAACTTGTCTTCAAGTTGTTTATGTATGAAAATTCGAATTGTTGATTGCCATTATTCCACTTTTGTATGATGATGATCTATAATTTATGCTAAGTACATTAATGATTTTTATGCGATATATCTCTCACAATCATTTCAGCTAAATTTTTATATGCAATGATAGTTATTAAATGGATTCACTTCTCATCGCAATTTAGTAATCTTTGTTATCAACTTTCAGACATTATTGTAGATCACATATATTACGTTACTCCCGGGATAGATATATTTAAGATAATGTTTTGGATTAGAATAACCTATACATGATTGTTAGTTTAAATTAGATTATTTTTAGGATAAGCATTATTCCAAATCTCAAACATCACCCAATTTTCACAATCATAAAAATAGATTGGGAAGCTAGTCCCATCATCCCTAGTCTGATCCACTACTCCAAATGGAAAGGGAGTTACCAACCAAGGTCCGGACCAGGTGGTTATCCCCCATTTTTAAGGCAATGATTTTCAGGCCTCCAACATTTTTGGCGCTAGAAGGAGGGCTTGACTATGAATGGCAAGTAAATCTAAATCTGTAGGCCATTCTAAGAGTAAAACTCCCTCACCATCACCTCCAACTTCTCGTTTTCATTCTAAATCTCCTAATCCCAAGTGAGAGGTTGCAAAGAAAAATACATAGTCCACTGGTAAAATCTTAAACAAGCCTGACAGTTCTTCTTTTGAACCCTTGAAGTACAATATTTGATTCATAAATTGTAGGGGATTTCAATATCTCAAGAATAATCTGAGTTATCCCAAGGCAATTTCACTTCTCAATTTACCCTATCTTAATGACTAACTAGAGAACAGAGTGAAAATCTTGGAATCCCACCATTTGAATAACCTCTACCAATTCGTAAGAAAGCTAAGAAAACACCATCATAATCTCACAACGAGGTTCTTTCATCATCTATGTCCATTCCATCTATAACATCACAAGATCACACATCCGCCTCCCAATTCCAGATCATGATTCACACAGGTACATGAGCTATACCTTCTTCTACCCAATCACCTTCAACCACTGCTAGACCCTCTTTTGCTCACATCCCAACAATGTCACAAAATCCTCACAGGCCATGGACCAACCCAGGAGCTGTTAGAATGGCTAGACCTTTATCTCAATTTCCAGCACATCCAGAGAAATGGTTACCTAAAGTCAATCGTTATAATGACCTGCTAGTTGAAGAACATATAAATAATTTCATGTTGTCCATTAATTTGAAAGGAGTAGTAGAAGAAGACGTAGTTGTAAGATTATTCCCATATACTCTAAAAGGAGTAGCAAGATCATGGTATATTTTGTTACCATCAGACTCTATTAATAGCTGGGATGCTTTTCAAGAGCAATTTTTAACTAAATTTGGAGATGATAGATCTACAACAACTCTTATCAATGATCTCTCCAATTTCAAAGCCGAACCTAAAGAACCCATTAAGGACTTCAACTGTCACTTCAATAAGTTATTAAATTAAATACCTACAGCATCCAAGCCTAGTGATGAGCTCCAAAATGAATGGTACATTTCTACTCTGCGTTCAAACACATCCATCTTCGTTGATGGGGTTTCAAAACCAATGTTAGCAGAAAATATGAAAGAAGAAATAGTTGTGGAAAATGCATTCTAGCCGTAGAAACAAATAATGCATTAGAAGAAAGAAAATCTAAGAAAGTAACCTTCAGAGATGACTCTAGAAAGGATCCTTTTGATCTGGAAGGATTATAGAAAGTCCTCAAGACCATGTCTAACGAAATAGTTGACATAAAAAACAAGTAGCGGAAACTTCCTCCAAAAAACCGTTTAGACCGTTTAAAATGATTTCCCCAACTGATCCTAAAACTCCTAATGATATATCAAATGATGAATCAGATGGAGATCTGGAAGAAGTTTCAAATCAAGAACAAATGGATGATGAAGAAGTAGTGGAATTACAAGGGATGTGGGATTTTATGCTTCCCAATGAGGAAAATCAAGAAGCACTTCCTGTTGCTACTAGAAGTAGATATCAACTTGATCCACCCCAATCAACTTCAAAACAAAAAACTTCAATGCCACCTCCCAGAGATAAAGTTGTAGGAAAGTAATCTTGACTGAAATCCACTCAAACAAACCCTACCCAATTGGATTCTTCACCTTCATCTAAAACTCTGATAGTTTCTAACGAAATGGAATATAATATTATTGATGATATGAAGAAAACTAGGACAAACATCACCTTTCATGAGCTTGGTAAATTAAAACATCAGCAGAGCCTACTTCTGAAAGAACTCAAATTAGTACCCACTACACCGCTTCCTACTGCAGTAATATCATAGGATTCTCAAGAAATGGGAAGACCCATAGCACTTCTTCAAGCAAAATTGATCCAACCGACATCGCTCTAATTGGTGAAAGATCTAAATCCCATACTCCACCATTTCTCCTTACTTTTGAAGTCTTTGATAAGAACTTACAGAACTATTTAGTTGATTTTGGTGCTTCCTATAACATTTATCCTATAACAATATGCGATAAGTTAAATGTTCAACCTCAGAAATATGTAGTATAAATAGTAGAATTAGTTTGGTCTCAGGTCGAAGTTGTTGGGGAATTGAATCAAGTAACCATTCGAATTTCATCAAATCCAAGAGTTTGTCAAATCATTGATATACTTGTAGTTGATATTCCTGAATTCTATGGCTTAATCCTTAGTAGTGAATGGTCAGAAAAGCTTCATGGTTACTTCGCAACTCACTAGTGTCACATGTGGCTTCCATATAATGGCAAGCCAAATCAAATAACAGTTGATCGAAAGAAACATCAAAAATATATAGTAACAGAGTTGGAAGGAGAAAATAAGGTAGTAGCATATAGCAACAATATAATCGGAAACTATTTTGTTGAGTCATTCCTGAGGAATTTCAATACCCATATTTCACCTTTCTTAGAAAATTTTTTTATATCTCAAATCAAAAATTATTCCCAAACAGACACTTCTAAATGTGTGAAATTTGTAGATAAACCTGTAAATGAATCTTTATTTTGGAAATTATTTTTTGATGGATCTCAATCCAATGATGGAGAAGGGGTAGGATGCATATTGGCTAGCCGAGAGGGAGAAAATACTATGTTAGCATGCAGGCTTGAATTTGATTGCACAAACAACACTGTTGAATATGAAGTGTTGGTTCAAGGTTTGTACAAAGCAATTGGTCTTAATATGAAATACCCGCAAGTGTTTGGAGATTCTGAAATTGTCATTAGGCAAGTAAGAAATATTATACACTATTTGTCGGGACATTTGAAACACTATCAATCATTCGTCCAAGACCTGACCTCACATTTTACAGTATTTACCCCATTTCAAGACTCTAAAACGCTAGTGCTGATATCCTAGCTAATGTGGCTTCCAAGCTAATTCCACCAGAAGATTACAACCCAGATCTATTTTCCATTGAATTAATTTTTAGGCCTTCTATTCCTGATAATATCACCAACTCAAGAGTCTTTAATAACGATCTGGATATCGTAAGTTTCCTTACCTCAGAAGGCTCTTATGATGACCAGATAATTGATGAATACCAGCATGATGACCAATTGAAACAATAAACTACCAACAATGCTATACAAAAATCGATAGTTAAGTTGGAAGATTTATATGACCTCAAAGGTATATTTAAACGATCTACTAATTCAAAAATTCAGAGTTCAACTCTGAGGTATGAATTGATTAATCTTGGAACTGACACAAAACCACAAAACATTAATCTAGGTCTCGAACTTACATCAAAACAGAAATTAGATTTTATACATCTGTTGAAACAATATAAGGATGTCTTTTCTTGGAATTATGACAATCTTAAAACCTACAACACTTCTAATATTCAACATACTATTCTCTCGACTTCAGATGAAAAACCTGTTCAGTAGAAATTGAGGAAAATTCATCTTAATTTGGAAAGCCAGATTAAGTTTGAGTTAAATAAACTAATGAAAGCCAAGATTATTTTTCCTATGAGGCATTCCAGGTGGGTCTGCAATCTCGTCCCAGTCAGAAAGAAGAACAATGATATTCAAATTTTTATAGATTTTCATAGTCTCGTCAAAGCTGTCCAAAAGGACAATTTTCCATTGCCTCCTATGGAACATATATTTCAATCAGTTGCAGGATCAAAACTAAAGTCCTTTTTAGATGGCTTCTCAGGTTACAATCAACTCTTAGTCCATCCAAATGATCAGCTAAAAACTACATTCAAAACAAAATGGGGAACTTATGCCTATCAAAAGATGTCATCTTTTTAGGTCCCTATAATACTAGTGATTCCCCCATTACTATTGCCATTGTATCCCTTATTGTTACTATTGTGCCCCATAGAATCCCACTATTGTTATTTTTGTGCCTTCATATTATTATTGTTAGGCCGACTTGGTTATATTATGACCCCTTATACTCTTATATATAGAAAGGAGGTTTTGTCATTTGTGTCATCAAAGAATTATTCATTTGTGTAATGTATTGGAGGTTTCCCCTCGAAGTGGTTGAATTCTAAGGCGTTGATCTATATTTTCTATCTTTTTGTGAGATGGTTTCATAACATTTGGTATCAGAACTTTGGATTCTAGGGTTTCTCTGCTCCAAATAGGTCATCGTGAAATTTTTTCTATAACTTTTTTCTCTGATGCTTCCGAAGTGAAAAGAAAAAACCCATTTCAGAGGAAATCTTATGAAACCTTTCTTCCAAATTTCATATCTCGTTTCGCTATATTTTCAGAGATATTATTTGAGGAAGGTAGGGTTTTTGCAAGCTACAAAATTTCATCTAAAATAGGTCATCGTGGAATGTTTTCTATAACGATTTGTCTATGAAGTTTCAGAAGCTAAAATAATAACCCGTTTGAGTAGAAATTGGTCTAAACCTTAGCTCTAAATTTTAGAATCTATATCACTATATTTTTTGGAGATATAATATGAGGAAGTTAACGTTTTTGTAGACCCTTGAATTACCTTCCAAACAACTCACATTGGGAAATTCGTCATAACATTCTCTCTGAGCATCATATTGAATTTTCATAAGAAGTGGCAGAAAGAGAATGGACTGTAGTTCTTTGGGTACCATTTTTCGAACCTAAGGTTGAAACAATGACCCGCGGCATGTCATAAAAGGTTGCTCTACTGAACACATCTATAGTTAGGTCATCGTGGGAGATTTGGCATAACTCTTAATTGGAGAATCCAATCTTGATCAGACTTGTGGGGTTAGAAAGATTACTTAAAGGGTTACCATAGGAAGCAATTTAAGACCTAGGAGATCCAAAATTACAGAGGTACATCAGATTCAATATCAAGCTCCTACAAAGTGAAACAAGGTGTGTAGTTTTTTTTTTAATTTTTGCATAAGCTTGATTTGAAATTTTTTATTGAAAGAATTCAAAGGGCATAGTGAAGCATTATTATCATTAATTGATGCCCCGAAGAAAGAAAATGGAAACACGTAGTAAGCAACCTGAAAGCCGTAACATGAATCATGAAGAAGAGGAAGAAATGCAACATGATATATTAAAATTACAAGACCAAGTGAAACAAATTACCAAGTGAAACAAATTTTACTCGCACAAAAAGTAACAAGAAAATAGGATGGATGGTTTAAGGAAAGATGTAGAAGCTAATATGGATGGTTTAAAGAAAGGCATGGAAGCTAAGATGGATGGTTTAAAGAAAGGCGTAGAAACTAAGATGGATGACCTGGAAGCTAAGATGGATGGCATGGAAGATAAGATGGACGATTTGAAGACAGATTTGAAGATATATTTGAAGACAAGCATGGAAGATTTGAAGACAAATTTGACAAACTTTCTACAAGAAATTCTTACTAATGGCGAAGGGATAGTAAAGAAAACTTACGATGAGAACAAAATAAATGTTAATCATGATTTCATAGACTCTAATGTTGGATCAAAGAACCACCATGTTCCAAAGATCAATATGAGGAAGTTTGATGGCAAGGATCCAAGAACATGGATACTACAGATGGAGCAATTTTTCGATCTCTATAATGTGAAAAACACACAAAAGGTACGCATTGCAACTTTATATTTGGAACCAAATCAGTTTGTATGGTATCGATGGCTTTGCTCTCTTAAACAAATTGTCACTTGGGCTATTTTATGGATGAAATGATAGCACATTGTGAGGATACAAAAAGCAACACTTTTTTAGCCAATTGATAAATCTAAAACAAAAGGGTTTAATGATGCAACACATTGAGGACTTCCAAAAATTGAATATAAGGGTAAAATATATTCCAGAGGAGCATAAGATTGATGTGCTCATAGGGACTTTAAAAGATAACATCCAACATGAAACTTGCATTTGGGAACCAGATTCATTGGAGAAGGCATTCAGGTTGGAAAGAAAAACGGAAAGAAAAATTATGGCAACAAGGAAGCATACCACTCACAATCATAAAGATGGAAGTGTTGCTGCCCCTAGCCATCCACAACCTACAAGGTTGAAACCACAACAATTGGAAGAAAAAAGAGAAAAAGGGCTTTGTTACAGTTGTGATATAAAATACACTAAAGGTCATAAGTGTGCCAAGAAGAAATTATTTTACATAGATTGTGAAAAGGAGGAAGAAAAGGAACAAGAAACATCAAAAGAAGAGGATATACACTAGGAAAAAACCCTAGAAAAAGAAGAATTGAATTCGACCATATCGTGTAATGCATTGGCTGGAATTACCACTCCTTAAACTATCAAGATAAAAGGGCATATCAAGAAGAAAAATGTAATAGTGCTGATTGATTTGGGAAGTACCCATAATTTTATTCATTGTAAGATAGCCAAGGAATTGAATTGCTTCCTATATCTAGCACCAGAGTGTCAAGTGATGGTTGCAAGTGGACGAACCATAAATTGCTCGCGAAAGTGCCATAATATGAAGCTATCCATGGGAGAATATGTATTTAGTAGCCTAGTGCTTTCCATTCCAATGGGTGATGCTAATTTTTTACTAGGAGTCCAACGGCTAAATCCTTCGGTATGATAGATTTTAATTTTCAAGAACTTTTCATGAAATTCTCTGTAGAAGAAAAGGAATTTGAATTGAGGGGTATCATTGGGAAATTGGGAAATATAATCAGCTCTAACGAAATGACAAAGCTTCTAAAGAAAGAAAAATGAAGCATAATTTCACAATTATGTTCACTAGAGGTTCCCACATCAAAATCATCCATTTTTCCAAATCTCCAAAAAGTCTTGGACAATCATTCCAAGGTATTTGAGACTCCCAAAGGCCTCCCCCCTATTCGTGATCATGATCATGCTATCAATCTGATTCCAGGAAGTGTTCCTCCAAACATCAGGCTTTAGAGATATCCCCATGTCCAAAAGAGTGGAATTGAACGTATGGTTGGAGAAATGTTAGAGGCTGGTATAATTCAACCTAGTCAAAGTTCTTTCTTTGCTCCAGTAGTATTGGTTCACAAGAAGGATGGATCATGATGCATGTGTCTAGATTATAGGGAACTCAACAAGCTCAATATTAAAGATAAATTTCCCATTCCTCTCATTCATGAATTATTGGATGAATTGCATGGATCAATTTACTTCACCAAGTTGGATCTTCGTTCAGGTTATCATCAAATCAAAATGAAGACTGAAGACATTCTAAAAACAACATTTAGAACTCATCAGGGTCATTATGAATTTTTGGTCATGCCTTTTGGCCTTACTAATGCACCTTCTACATTTCAAGGTTTGATGAATTCCATTTTCAAACCCTTCCTTAGAAAATTTGTGCTAGTATTTTTTGATAATATACTAATCTACACCAAGCCTTGGAAGGATCATGTCCATCATGTTGACATGGTGCTCAAACTATTGGAGGAGAAAAAATTATATGAAAAAATCTCCAAATGTTTCTTTGGAGTACAAGAGGTGGAATATCTGGGTCATATTGTATCTCATGAAGGTGTTAAGGTAGACCCTAGCAAAATTAAAACCATTAAGGAATGGAAAATCCCCACATCCATAAAGCATCTACTAGGATTTCTCAAGCTGACAAGGTATTATCAAAAGTTTCTTAAGAATTATGGGAGAATAGTAGCACCTCTAACAACATTATTGAAGAAGCAACAAAGGCCTTTGAACATCTTAAAGAGTTAATGTGCCAAGCACCAGTCTTAGCTACACCGGACTTCCCAAAAACCTTTATTGTGGAATGTGATGCCTCAGGAAATGGAATTGGTGTTGTTTTAATGCAAGAAGAAAGACCCATTGCTTTCTAAAGTCGTCCAATCAAATGAAAGTATTTACACAAAGCTATTTATGAGAAGGAAATGCTGGCAATACTACATGCACTTAAGAAATGGCGACCCTACCTAATGGGAAGACACTTCAAGGTAAAAACAGATCATGATAGTCTTAAATACTTTTTAGAACAAAGATTATCTTTAGAAGAGCAGCAAAATGGGTCACAAAGATGTTAGGCTATGAATTTGAAATCATCTACAAAAAATGGAAGCAAAATGTTGTGGCAAATGCACTCTCAAGAAAGGATGAGGGTGTGGAAGCATTTCTTTATGCCATTTCTATTATCCAAACAGATTGGATAAACGAATCAAGGGATGAATGGAAGAATGAAGAGGAAGTGTGGGCACTCATTCAAAAGATACAACAAGATCCCAATACATCTGATACATTTAGCTGGAAAAATGATTCGTTATGGTACAAGGATCGGTTATTGCACACCTCTCCCAAATCAAACAAAATATTCTTAGGGAATTGCACACCTCTCCCTTAGGAGGGCACTAAGGATTTCTAAAAACCTACCATAGGGTTATGAAGGATTTTTTTTGGGATGGCCTTAAATCGGATATTCAAAAGTTTGTGGCAAAATGTTTGGTTTTCCAACAAAATAAAGTTGAAACAATTAAGACCCCGGGACTATTACAACCTTTATCGATTCGAAGCCAATGTTGGGAGGATGGTTCAACGGATTTTATCACAGGTTTACCCAAGTCTGAAGGAAAGAGTGTTATGATGGTGATAGTTGACAGACTTACCAAGTATGCACACTTTTGTGCATTATCTCATCCATTTAAGGCAAGTACAGTTTCTACTGCATTTATGGAAACAATTCAAAAGCTACATGGAAACCCAAAGATTATTGTAAGCGATAGAGATCCCATTTTCGCTGGAAACGTTTGACAAAATTATTTTCTAGTCTTGGTACTTAGTTAGCTCATAGCTCATCTTATCATTGTTAATCTAATGGGAAAGTTGAGATAGTAAACCAATGTTTGGAAGGATATCTTCATTACTTTGTATCTGATAAATAGACACAATGGGTCAAATGGTTCCCTCTGGCTGAATGGTGGTATAAGACTTCCTTCCATACTACAACAAAAATGACCCCATTTATGGCACTTTATGGATATCATCCACCATCCATCACATCATATTTAAGAGAAAATTCTAAGGTTCAAGCAGTGGAAGATCACATTGAACATCAGCAACAAGTTTTCCAACTCTTAAAGGATAACCTCATCTTGGCGCATAATAGAATGAAATAGTAGGCAGATCAACATCGCAGCGAAAGAAGTTTTGATGTAGGTGATTAGGTATTCCTACGGCTACAACCATATAAAAAAATGTCCATCAAGCAATCTAAGGAGGATAATAAATTATCACCAAAATATTATGGTCTGTACAAGGTGTTGCAAAAGATAGCTACCGTGGCAGACAAATTGGAGCTTCCTGCAGCTTCCTGAGTGCACCCAGCTTTCCATGTTTCATGCTTAAAAAAGGTTATAGCTGACAAGATTCCAGTTCAAACAATATTTCCATAAATTGATGAGGAAGGAAAAATCATATTGGAACCTTAAGCGGTCAAAGAAACAAGAAATCGATAGCTACGAAATCGATCAATTTTAGAGTATCTCATCAAGTGGAAGAACTTACCCATTGAAGATTCCACATAAGAGGATGAGAATTTTATACAGAAGCATATAGAACTACTCAAGTGTTGAGGACAACACTTTTTTGAAGCAGAGGGGCAGGTTAGGTCCCTATAATACTAGTGATTCCCCCATTACTATTGTCATTGTATCCCTTATTGTTATTATTGTACCCCATAGGATCCCACTATTGCTATTTTTGTGCCTCTATATTATTATTGTTAGGTTGGCTTGGTTATATTATGACCCCTTAGACTCATATATATAGAAAGGAGGTTTTGTCATTTGTTTCATCCAAGAATTGTTCATTTGTGTAAAGTAAAGGAGGTTTCCCCCTCGAAAAGGCTGAATTATAAGGCGTTGATATATCTTTTCTATCTTTTTGCGAGCTAGTTACATAACACATTTGCACTAATCAATGTTGGTGCCAGTTTCCAAAGAGAGATGGACATTTCCTTCAAAGGTTTAGTAAATAGGTCAGTGGTAATCTACTTAGATGATATAACTGTGTATTCCAGAAAATGTAGTAATCATCTAAGAGGTCTTAAACAAATCTTTGAACATTGTCAAAGGTATGGAATTTCTCTTAACCCCGAGAAGTCTTTTTTCACGTTAAGTGAAGGAAAGCTCCTTGGATTTATTGTGTCCATAACAGGAATTCATATTGACCTAGACAAAATTAGAGAAATTTCTTAAATACCTTTACCCCATAACAAGAAATCAATGTAATCTTTCCTTGGTCAAATAAATTTTGTCAAAATATTTGTCCCTGACTTCTTAAGAATTGTATTACCCCTTCAAGACATGATAAAGAAAATTTCTCTATTTAAATGGGGTCATTTGGAACATGAAGCTTTTAGCTTGATAAAACAAGCAATCATAAACGCCCCATCTTTAGCAACGCCAAATTTTTACAATCATTTCATTTTGTACACTTTCACTTCCAAAAACTCATATGCAACCATATTGACACAAGTAAATGAAGAAAAAGTTGAAGCCCCAATCTCTTTCTTTAGCTCAAATTTACAAGGAGCTGAATTGAACTACTCAGATGTTGAAAAATAAGCTTACGCTGTTTTCAAATCAATAAAACAATTCAGACCTTTTCTTCTTAAAACCCACACCAAGGTGACAGTACCATTCCCAGTAGTAAGAAACCTTCTAATACAAAGGATGTCGGTGAAAAGAGAGAAAATTGGGTTACAACTCTACAAGAATATGACATTAAAATCAAACCAGCAAACATTGTAAAAGGTCAAAGTTTTCTAGGATGTTGGCAGGAGCATCAAATATATCAGAATTACAGCATTCAGGTGATGAGGTACAAGTCTATGAGGTAAGCCTTAACGATAATCAAGATATGTTGATATTATATTCTACTTAAAAAATGGATATGCCCCTCCACATTTGAATTACACCAAGAAAAGAGCCTTGAGACTTAAAGCTAAATAGTATCAAATTATCAATAATGTATTGTTTAGAATGAATTATGATTATGTTTTGCTTAGATGTCTTGAAAATTTTGAAGCAGAAAAAGTATTGAAGAATTATATTACCCCTTCAAGCCATGATAAAAAAAAGTACAGAAAGAATTGGAAAAATACAGAGGAGGGAAGAAAAACTAACCTGCCCAAACTAGACGAGTCACATAAGGAAATTTTGTTTGCAAGCTGGGATTCTCATCTAAAAGAAGCAAAAAATGCAACAGTGGAAGCGGTGGCAGTAGACACATAGCAGGAGGTAAGAATGTTGAAAGGCACACCTTGTGATATTGTGATTTGTGATATTGCTTTGCAAATTGCACAATCGCTATCATCGCAATATAATGGCTCGCTACCCTAAAAAACTTTCATCCCATCTTTTTACACAAACATTTATGAATAATAAAGCTAACGGATAACGAATGGTTAGTGGGCATTAGTGGGGAATAACTGCATTTATGTATGAAAATCCATTTAGCTTGATACATTATCTTGTTACATGCGTTCAAATAATGCTTCTTTTACCACCTTTACAAGACATCTGCATTATTTCATTTTTACATTCATCTTTGAGTGTCTGATAGCTTTTGCTCTTCATTTAAGGAAAAAAATAGCAGACCAGAGTGTTGAGAAGAATGGGGAAGAAAGGAAAGGCTATAACCTCGGAGAAAATGGAGATGACTCCCCTGTTCACAGACACTACATGCAGTAAAGAGGGAGGAACCTCTTCATGGGAGACTATGTACAACATACTGGAGGAGGAATAGCCGAGGCTTATGGAAACAAATATTATAGTTGATGGCCGAGATTCCTCAAACGCTTCCATGTTAGAGACGGCTTGCTCATTTTTTCACTGCATAGCTGCTCAGCCAAAGATAATCCCTTAGACTGATATGGTAAAATTGGTTATCGATGAAGCAGATATTTCAAACAGACAGTTCAAGATGAGAAGCCAAGGGGTCATCAGATCTTTCACCCTAGACAATTTATGGCTTATGTACCACCTACCAGAGCCACAGGTCATCTACAATAGGCAATTTGTGGAAAATTTTGTTAAAGAGACCAGTGACCCACCAGATTGTACCCGTTCCTCGTCAAATAATGAAGAAAAGATCAAGAAAGACAAAAATGGTATGTACACTAATGCATCTAGTGTTCCCACTTATAGTTTTATTGCAGCTACGTTATGTCGACTGTTTGGAAGACCTGATAGTACCAAGTTCTCCTTGCCCAGATGGTTCGACGAGGAGGGATTTGCATATATCAATTTTTTTGGTAGCATCACCTCCACCCACATCCTACCATATTATGTTCTAGATAAATTGATGACTAGGGAAATAGTCTACCAGATAGCTACTGAGGGAGGAATTAGGCATATATTGAAAGAGACAAAGAAGTCCATTTGGTTTGCATTCCCTGTACAGTGCGGAGCTTTGCACTATACGACCTGGGACATGTGCTCAAAGAAGCAGAGAACATGCTATCTCTACAATTACCCAAATTCCTTAGATGGCAGTATGACCCATTTGGAAGAGTCAAGAATTTCACCACTATGGTGAAAATAAAAGTATTCACCAATGAGGAGGATGATTTTGATGATATATTTTTGCAGAAAAACACCTTTTCACAGGTGAAACATATGGTCCAACTACTTTTTGACCATGAAGATCTAGAAAAATTTTACTGTTATAGAGAAAGAATGCTCGCAACAGTCCCATTGAACCAATTGTTAATTGAACCAATAAGGCAGCCTACTCGTAGCGTGACTATAGAAGGTGACTCTAAAGAAAACCCCAAATCCGATTCTGAAGCAGAGTCTCAAGGAAAATCTATCAGAGAATCATGACATTCATCATAGAATGGAAAAAGAAGGAGCATCGAGGATACAACCCAATCTACACAAAAGATAGTTGAACAAGCTTCAACTAGCAAGCAAGTTAAAATCCCTACTACCTCTGCACAACCAATAAAACCCATGGTAATTGATTTAGAGGAAGAGTGGGATAATTTTAATAAAAATTTTAATATAGAGGAACACATTCCAAAGCTACAAATGCTGCAACACGAGACAACTCTGGAAATTACAGTGGAAGAATCTACAAATGAACCAGAAGTAGGGCATACCCCTGTCATCCCCACCTCCGAGATAATTCTAAAAATTGAAGAGATACCCCCTTTGGATGTATTCTATAGCCCACAACATAAGGCCGTGGTGAAAATGCAAAGAAAGAAAAGAAAATTGGACTCTATAGCTGCTATTACCCCCGAAAATGAACTAATGGATGTTCTATGGAAGGACTCGCTAGTTGATACATATGCCAACTTAACTAGACTCTCACAGTTTGTAGGCGCTTATGCTAAAGAAACCATAGATAAAGCAACAAAAGTCCAAATGTTTCTTAGAGATAAGGAAAAGAAAATAACGTCACTTGAGCAATAGTTATAGCAAGTTAAATCCGACCAACGGGGAGGGATACAGTTGGACAAGCTTCAACGGGAATTTGAAAACATGCAAATAGAACATTGTATTAGCTTAGCCGAGAAGGAAGCACAGGTGTAGGTAATAATTGATCTTCATAAAGATGATCCAAAACATTATCAATGTATCACTGAAGCACTCACACTTAATTTCCGATTGACATATTAGAAAGAATTGGCAAAATACGGAGGAGGGAAGAAAAACTAACCTCCCTAAACTAGACGAATCACATAAGGAAATTATGTTTGCAAGCTAGGATTCTCAGCTAAAAGAAGCAAAAAATGCAACAGTGGATGCGGCAGCAGCAACGAACATTATCATAGAAAATATAAATGAGAATTTTCATGGTGCCAATCTAGTAGCAGATTCCATTCCAAGGTTCCTACCTGATGCAAAACAACTCAATCAACAATGGAAACACATAGCGCAAGACAAAGCAGAAGTGATAACGTAGAAAACCAAGCTAGACTGGGAGGCATATTAGCAACATTTGGTCAAGCTTCATAGCCAATGGATGACCCAATGATGCCTAACCACCTCTGCTGAGAAAATGGCACCATCTCTAACCGATGCCCTATTCGATGGACAGTTGAAAGCTGAAGTTGACCGGCCTACACAACTAAAGCCTATGATGGATATCTACGACCTGAAGGACCGAATGGAGCATATTTAGTCACCCTGTTTCCTTTAATTTTGATTTTATTTTTGCATAAATTGAGGTGGGTCGTTTAAACCTCCTCAACTATTTTTATAATAATCTATTTTTAGCATTATAGTTTTAGTATTTAAACCCCTCTCATGCATTTAGAGAGGGATCCAAAATTTTTATCAGAAACATTCTTTAGAACATACACTTATGCCACTTTGAGGAAGTTCTGGTGGAATTAATGGAACATGATTTATTTTCTACTTGATTTAACATCTTCTGCTGAAATTGCACTTCTGTACTCTTATATGATGTTGGGTGACTTGAAAGTAGATCAATATTGTTGGAGCATATGAGTGGGATGTATTATTAATGATACTTTTATCTCTTAATTCTTTTTACTTATAGGTCAAGCAATAACTTATCTTCAAGTTGTTTATGTATGAAAATTCGTATTGTTGATTGCCATCATTGCACTTTTGTATGATGATGATCTATAGTTTATGTTGAGTACATGAATGATTTTTATGCGATATATCTCTCACAATTGTTTCAGCTAACTTTTTATACAAAACGATTATTATTAAATGGATTCACTTCTCATCGCAATTGAGTAACCTTTATTATCAATTGATTTTAAACATTATTGTAGATCACATATGTTACGCTACTCCCGGGACAATTATTTTTAAAATAATGTTTTAGATTAGAATAAACTACACATGACTGTTAGTTTAAATTAGATTAGTTTTAGGACACACATTATTCTTAATCTCAAACATCAACTGATTTGCACAGTCATAAAAATAAATTGGGAAACTAGTCGAATCATCCCCAGTCGAAACCACTACTCCAAACGAGAAAGGAGCAACCAACCAAGGTCCTGACCGAGTAGTTATCCCCCATTGTTGAGGCAATGATTTTCGGGCCTTCAACGTTTTTAGCGTTGGAGGGAGGGCTTGACTGTGAATGGCAAGTAAATATAAATCTATAGGCCATTCTAAGAGTAAAACTCCCTCACCATCACCTCCAACTTCTCATTCACATTCTAAAACTCCTAATCCAAAGCGAGAAGTTGCAAAGAAAAATACACAGCCCACTTCTGAAATCTTAAACAAGCCAAACAGTTCTTCTTCTGAACCCTCTGAAGTACAATATTTGATTCATAAGTTGCAAGGGATTTCAATATCTCAAGAAGAACTTGAGTTACCTGAAGGTAGCATCACTTCTCAATTTACCCCATCTCAACGACTAACTAGAGCAAAAAGTGAAAAAATTGGAATCCCACCATTTGAATTCCCTCTACCAAGTCATAAGAAAGCTAAGAAAACACCATCATAATCTCACAATGAGGTTATTTCATCATCTACTTCCATTCCATATATAACATCACAAGATCACACATCCGCCTCCCAACTCCAAATCATGATTCACATAGGTACAGGAGCTATACCTTCCTCTACCCAATCACCTTCAACCACTGCTACACCCTCTTCTGCTCACATCCCAACAATGGCACAGAATCCTCCCAGGCCATGGACCAACCCAGAAGCTCTTAGAATGGCTGGACCTTTATCTCAATTGCCATCACATACAGAGAAATGGTTACCCAAATTCAATCCTGATAATGGCCTACTAGCTGAAGAACATATAAATAATTTCATGTTGTCCATTAATTTAGATGGAGTAGCGGAAGAAGATGCAGTTGTAAGATTATTACCATATACTCTACAAGAAGTAGTAGGATCATGGTACTTTTCATTACCATCAGGCTCTATTAATAGCTGGGATGCTTTTCAAGAGAAATTTTTAACTAAATTTGGAGACGATAGATCTACAGCAACTCTGATCAATGATATCTCAAATTTGAAAGTTGAACCTAAAGAACCCATTAAGGACTTCAACTCTCGCTTCAATAAGTTATTAAATAAAATACCCATGACATCCAAGCCTACAGATGAGGTCCAAAATTAATGGTACATTTCTGCTCTGCCTTCAAACACAACCATCTTCATTGATAGGGCTACCAAATAGAAAAGAATAATGCATTAGAAGAGAGAAAATCTAATAAAGTAACCTTCAGAGATGACTCTAGAAAGGACCCTTTTGATTTGGAAGGATTATAGAAAGTCCTTAAGTCCATGTCTAACGAAATGGTTGACATAAAAAAACAAGTAGCAGAAACTTCCTCCAAAAAACCATTTAGACCATTTAAAAGGAATTCTCCAACTGACCCTAAACCTCTGAATGCTATATCAAATGTTGAATTAGATGGAGATGAGGAAGAAGTTTCAAATGAAGAATAAATGGACAATGAAGAAGTAGCAGAATTACAAGGGATGTGGGATTTTATCCTTCCCAACGAGGAAAATCAAGAAGCATTGCATGTTGCTACTAGAAGTCGAAATCAGCTTGACCCACCCCAATAAAATTCAAAACAAAAAACTTCAGTGACACCTCCCAAAGATAAAGTCGTAGGAAAGAAATATTCACCGAAATCCACTCAAACAAACCCTACCCAATTGGATTCTTTACCTTCATCTAAAACTCTTATAGTTTCTAATGAAAAGGAATATAATATTATTGATGATATGAAGAAAACTAGGGCAAACGTCACTTTTCATGAGCTTAGTAATTTAAAACATCAATAGAAGATACTTTTGAAATAACTCAAAGCAGTGCCCACTACACCGCTTCCTACTGTAGTAATATCACAGGCTGCTCAAGAAATGGGAAGACCCCCTTGGACTTCTTCAAGCAAAATTGATCCAACTGACATCGCTCTAATTGTCAGAAGAACTAAATCCCATACTCCACCATTTCTCCTTACTTTTGATGTCTTTAATAAGAACTTACACAATTATTTAGTTGGTTCTGGTGCTTCATCTAACATTTTACCTAGAACAGTCTGCAATAAGTTAAATGTTTAGCCTCAGAAATATACAGTATGAATAGTAGAATTAGATCGGTCTCAAGTCAAAATTTTTGGGGAGCTGAACCAAGTAACCATTAGACATTCATCAAACCAAAAACTTTGTCAAATCATTGATATACATGTAGTTGATGTTCCTGAATTCTATGGCTTAATCCTTAGTAGGGACTGGTCATAAAAACTTCATGGTTACTTCGCAACCGACTGGTCTCACATGTGACTTCCCTATAACGACAAGCCAAATCAAATAAGGGTTGATCGAGAGAAACATAAAAATATATAGTAACAGAGCTCGAAGGAGAAAAGAAGCCAATAGCATATAGCAAAAATATAATCGGAAACTATTTTGTTGAGTCATTCCTGGGGAATTTCAATGCCCATACTTCACCTTTCTTTTCTTAGAAAATTCTGTTGTATCTCAAATCAAAAATTATTCCGAAACAAACACCTCTAAATGTGTGAATTTTGTAGATAAACCTATAAATGAATCTTTATTTTGGAAATTATTTTTTGATGGATCTCGATCCAAAGATGGAGCACGGGTAGGATGCATATTAGTTAGCCCAGAGGAAGAAAAGACTATGTTAACATGCAGGCTCGAATTTGATTGCAAGAACAACATTGTTGAATATGAAGCGTTGGTTCAAGTTTTGTACAAATTAATTGGTCTTAATATCAAATAGCTCGAAGTGTTTGGAGATTCTGAAATTGTCATTAGACAAGTAAGAAATACTATACACTATTTGTCAGGACATTTGAAACACTATAAATCGTTAGTCGATGACCTGACCTCACATTTTACAACGTGTAATATTTCCCTCATTCCAAGACTCCAAAATGCTAGTGTCGATCTCCTAGCTAATGTGGCTTCCAAGCTAATTCCACCAGAAGATTACAACCCAGATCAATTTTCCATTGAATTAATTTTTAGGCCTTCTATTCCTGATAATATCACCGACTGGAGAGTGTGTAATAACGATCCAAATATCATAATTTTCCTTACTTCAGAAGGCTTCTATGATGACCAGATAATTGATGAAGATCATCAGGATGACCAACTAAAACAAGAAACTACCAACAATGCTATACCAAAATCAGTAGTTAAGTTGGAAGATTTATATGACCTCAAAGATAGATTTAAACGATTGACTAATTCAAAACTTCAGAATTCAACTCTGAGTTATGAATTGATCAATCTTGGAACTCACACAAAACCACAAAACGTTAATCTAGGTCTCAGACTTACATCAGAAGAGAAATTAGCTTTTATACGTCTGTCGAAACAATACAAGAATGTCTTTTCTTGGAATTATGATGATCTTAAGACCTACGACACTTCTATTATTCAACATTCTATTCCCCTGACTTCTGATGAAAAACATGTTCAATAGAAATTGAGGTAAATTCATCGGAAAGCCAGATTAAGTCTGAGTTAAATAAACTACTGAAAAACAAGATTATTTTTCCTGTCAAGCGTTTCAGGTGGGTCTCTAATCTCGTCCCAGTCTGAAAGAAGAATGGTGATATTCAAATTTGTATAGATTTTCGTAGTCTCAACAAATCTTCCCAAAAGGACAATTTTCAATTGCCTCCTATGGAACAGAGATTGCAATCAGTTGCAGGCTCAAAACTAATGTCCATTTTAGATGGCTTCCTGGGTTACATCAAGTCTTAGTCAATCCAAATAATCAGCTGAAAACTACATTCAGAACAAAATGGGGCACTTATGCCCATCAAAAGATGCCATAGTGCCACTTTCCAAACAGCCATGGACATTTCCTTTAAAGGTTTAGTAAACAGGTGAGTGGTAATATACTTAGATGATATAACTGTGTATTCTTGAAAATGTAGTAATCATCTAAGAGATCTTAAACAAATATTTTAATATTGGAAAAGTCATGGAATTTCTCTGAAACCCAAGATGTCTTTTTTCGCTTTAAGTGAAGGAAATCAACTTGGATTTAGTGTGTCCAAAACAGGAATTCATATTGACCTAGACAGAATTAGAGAAATTTCTGAAATACCTTTACCCCATAACAAGAAATCAATGAAATCTTTCCTTGGTCAAATAAATTTTGTAAAAATATTTGTCCCTGACTTCTCAAGAATTATATTACCCCTTCAAGTCATGATAAAGAAAAATTCTCTATTTAAATGGGGTCATTTGGAACATGAAGCTTTTAGCTTGATAAAACAAGCAATCATAAATGCCCCATCTTTAGCAATGCCAAATTTTTCCAATCATTTAATTTTGTACACTTTCACTTCCAAAAGATCATACGTAGCCATATTGACACAAATAAATCAAGAAAAAGTTGAAGCCCCGATCTCTTTCTTTAGCTCAAATTTATGGGGAGTTGAATTGAACTACTCAAACATTGAAAACTAAGCTTCCACTGTTTTCAAATCAATAAAACACTTCAGACCTTTACTTCTTAAAACCCACACTAAGGTGATAGTACCATTCCCAGCAGTAAGAAACCTTCTAATACAAAGGGATGTGGGTGAAAAGAGAGCAAATTGGGTTACAACTCTGCAAGAATATGACATTGAAATCAAACCAGCAAACATTGTAAAAGGTCAAGGTTTTTGCAGGATGTTGGCAGGAGCATCAAATATATCAGAATTATAGCATTCAAGTGATGAGGTACAAGTCTATGAGGTAAGCCTTAATGACACTAAATCAAGATATGCTGATATTATATTCTACTTAAAAAATGGATATGCCCCTCCACATTTGAATTACACCAAGAAAAGAGCCTTGAGACTAAAAACTAAACAGTATCAAATTGTCAATAATGTGTTGTTTAGAATGAATTATGATTCTATTTTGCTTAGATGTCTTGAAAATTCTGAAGCAGAAAAAGTATTGCAGGAACTTCACGATGGACCAACCGGCGGGCACTTTGGAGGAGCTGCTGCAATGCATAAAATATTGCGTCCTAGCTATTACTGGCCAACTCTATTTAAAGATGCACATAGTTATGTAAGGAAATGTAAGATTTTTCAGATAGTTGCCTGAAGACGGAAGAAACCAGCATTACCATTACAGCCAGTCAACATTGATTAACCATTCGAACAATGGATATTGGAAATAATAGATGAGATTGTTCCTCATTCTTCTAGGGAACATAAATATATCCTTACAGCCACCGACTATTTCACCAAATGGGTAGAAGCTATTCCACTCAAGGTAGCTAAATCCAAGAACATTATTGAATCTATAGATCAATTTATCATCACCAGTTTTAGCTTACCTTCTGCCTTAATGTTTGATAATGCATCTTAATTTTCAGGAAATACTACCAGAGAATTTGCTCTTAAAAGAGGATTTAAACTTAAATATTCTGCTAATTATTATCCACAAGGAAATGGGTTAGCCAAATCCAAAAATCAGAACATTATCAGGATTATTAAATGAACTTTTGATCAAAGTCAAAAGAACTGGCATAAATATTTAGTGTTTTCTCTAACTGTAGATTGAATAACTTAGAAAACCTCCATTGGCACTTCTCCTTTTAATATGGTTTATGGGAAAGAAGTTGTCTTACCAACAAACATAGCTATTCCCTCATTTTCCTTGGTTCAATTCATCGAAAAAACTCCTTCCTCATCTATGCAACTTAGACAATTACAAATCCTTAAACTTGAAGAGGAACGAGAGAAGTCTAGAATTAGCCATGGACATCATCAGTAGTTAGTCAAAGCCTCCTTTGATTCAAATTCTGTATCTTAAAAAAATTTCCAACTCGGAGACTTATTATTAAAATGGGATAAATCCCACGAAAAGAAAGGCAAGCATACCAAGTTTCAGTGAATGTGGCTTGGCCCATTCCAGATTGTCAAGTTAATAGGCCCATCAACTTTTCTGCTACAAGACTTATCAGGTAAGAGAGAATCTGTACCTATTAATGGTAAGGTATTAAAGAAATAATTTCCATAGAAGATGATCTCTTCTTTTCACTGTATATTATAGTCTTTTAATTAATTTTCTTTTGAAAAGATAATACAAGTTGAAAACATTTACTTTTGGTTTTACAAAGAATAAGTTTCTCTTCTTAATTTCTACTTTTCTCTTGTATAAGTAAATATTTTTATGAAATTAATCTTCACATACGAAATGTATAGTTAAGTTTGATTGCTCTTAAAATTGACTGTTTTCCTCCTTAAATTATATGATTTTGATGAAACTTAACTTTGAAAGAGAAACTATTCCTTTATATCAGTCTAGAAAAATATCTATACAAAGCAAAGACTCTCTCCAAGAAGGCATTTCTAAAAACTCTACATCTATCGTCTAGAACCTTTTAAGAGACCAATGATCCTCTCCACTTAGTCAGTTTTCATTTTTAGAGTGTAATTGTAAAATATACCTAAACTTAAGGGATAAGAGGTCTCATCAAGAGCCAGCTTACCATGATTATAAAATTATAACTGAACTGTCATTACCAAAACTGCGTATCAAAACAGGGTAATCGCTTATGATTATAATAATCAAAAGACAAGGAGTCTCATCATGATCCAACTTGTTCAATTAAGTTATGAATCTAGTGAATGGCATTGTCAATATTGGTCACCAAACCAAGACATTGTCCTTTAGGAAATGCAAATCAAAAGCTAAAGAAACAAACGAATAACTTCAGAAAGTAAAGAAATCAATAAGTATAATTACGAACTTATCTTTAAAATTGCATTCTGATTTAAGTGGAATACTAGGTCATTGTTGGTTAAAAGGTAACCCTATTGAGGCTATGAACACCTACTAGCAGCAGAGGCTCTACCTCCAACAATGGAGTAAATAAAAAAACCAATCTAGGGAGAGACTCATGGCTTTATCATTAAAAAACCGAATAAACACTAATGTAGACAATGTTACTTCTTATAAGAAAAGAATAGTCAAAAGAATGGTAGTTAGGCAGATGATTGTTTTATTACAAAAGAAATAATTCTTACCTTATATTCCATATAATCTATTTTATTTTCATATCTTTATTTTGGAAGTTTTAGAAATTTCAAAAAGCTCTTAGAGATAACTAGTTCTTCCAAGTGAATCACCAATTGTTGTGGTATTCAAGAACCCTGATTTAGTAATAATATTAGTTAACGTTACATTAACTAAATGGGGATCCTTTAAAAATTTTATTCAAAAAATAAAACTTAGCATTTAGTCATTTCTTTTATTTTTGAATAAAGAAAAATAATAAATCAAGACCTTTTTGGGAACTACTAAAACTGACGTTTTCATATATAGCACGTCTAAAAAAACCACTGAAAGAACTTTCTAATAAACCTCCAAAGTCAAGAAAAGTGTTTAAGATAAGGGCTCCATGGTCTAAATTATCGTAAAATCCAACAAAAAACAGAAGTCCTTAAACTTTTTAGGCTTTAGTCTTGCATCGCATGCGAAATCGTGATGGCTCTTTGGCTCTTATCACATCGTATTTAGGGTATTCAAGCAAACACTTTGCACCTACCATATGCCGATATTGTGATATGCGATTTGCACCCAGACGAACATTGCAGAGTATTAAAAGAAAATATTTCAAGTCCATCAAGTCTATTGCCTAAGATGAGCCTAGTAAGTAACCATACATGAGACAACTAATGGACAACGTGCATCTCACATCTCGCATCTTGCAGACACACAGTGAGAGGTAAGAATGTTGAAAGGCACACCTTGCGATATTGCAATTTGTGATATTGCTTCGCAAATTGCACAATCGCTATCATCGCAATATAATGGCTCGCTACCCTAAAAAAATTTCATTGCATTTTTTGACGCAAACATTTATGAGAAATAAATCTAAGGGATAATGAATCATTAGTGGGCATTAGTGGGAAATAACTAAATTTATGTATGAAAATCCATTTATCTTGATACGATATCTTGTTACATGCATTCAAATAATGCTTCTTTTACCACCTTTACAAGTCATCTGCATTATTTCATTTTTACGTTCATCTTTGAGTGTCCGATAGCTTTTTTTCTTTGTTTAATGAAAAAACCTGTAGAGAAGAGCGTTGAGAAGAATGGGGAAGAAAGGCAAGGTTGTAGCCTCTAAGAAAACGGAGATGAATCCACTGTTCACAAACACTACATGTAGTAAAGACGGAGGAACCTCTACATGGGAGACTATGTACAACATATTGGAGGAGGAACAACCGAGAATTATGTAAACAAATATCATAGTTGATGGTTGAGATTCCTCAGATGCTTCCAGGCTAGAGATGGCTTGCTCATTTTTGCACCGCATAGTTACTTGGCTGAAGATAATCCCTTATACCGATATGGTAAAATGCGGTATCAATGAAGCAGATATTTCAGACAGACAATTCAGGACGAGAAGCAAAGTGGCCATCAGATCTTTCACCCCAGACAACTTATGGCTTATGTACCACCTACCAGAGCCACAAGTCATATAAAATAGGCAATTTGTGGAAAATTTTGTTGAAGAGAACAACGACCCAATAGATTGCACCCATGCCTAGTCAAATAATGAAGAAAAGATCAAGAAAAAAAAATGGTATGTACACTACTGCATCTATTTTTCCCCCTTATAGTTTTGTTGTGGTTATGTTATGTCGATTGTTTAGAAGACCTAATAGTACTAAGTTCCCGGATTGGTTGTTGTTAATTAAAGCAGTCGTTAACACAAGTATTATGAATTGGGCCCAAATCCTGTTAGATAATTTAGCAACAACAATTATCGAGTATAGAAGGAGAAGAATCATTGTTGTGAGGGTTTACCCTCCTTTTTTTATGAGCACCTATGTTATGGATGCTCTTTGTTTTAGTTCAAAGTTCCCCATCATGGGATGGAAATGGACTGTTCAAAATCCACTTCCCATTCACGTCTACCACAAGGTCATGTGGGAATCTAATTTTCAACCAGATGTTTTCAAGATTTTCCATGGAGTTATGCTCCCTATTTATAAGCAGCTGTATAATTGAGACACCACCAGATTTTCCCAAAAAGATGAAGTTGACATCCTCCCAGTGGCCAGATGCTTCAAGGAGGAGACATTTACATATATAAGAGTTTTGGCAGCATCACATCCCCCCAAATCTTCCCATATTATGTTCCAGATAAATTGATGGCTAGGGAAATAGCCTACCAGACAGCGACTGAGGGAGGAATGAGCCATACATTCAAAGAGTCAAAGAAGGCCATTTGGCCTGAATTCCCTGTACAATGTGGAGCATTTTCACTACACGACCTGGGACACGCACTCAAAGAAGCAGAGAACATGTTATCTCTGCAATTACCCAAACTCCTTGGATGGTAGTATGACCCATTTGGAACAATTAAGAATTTCACCACTATGGTGAAAATAAAAGTATTCACCAATGAGGAGGATGCTTTTGATGATATATTTTTGTAGAAAAAAACCTTTTTAGAGGTGAAGCATATGGCCCAACCACTTTTTGACCATGAATATCTGGAAAATTTTTATAGTTACAGAGAAAGAAGGCTTGCAATGGTCCCATTGGACCAATTGTTAATTGAACCAATAAGGGAGCCTACTCCCAGTGTGACTATAGAAGGTGACTCTAAAGAAAACTCCAAATTCGATTCTAAAGCAGAGTCTCAAGGAAAATCTATCAGATAATCGCGACATTCATCAGAGAACGACAAAAGTAGGAGCAACGAGGATATGGCCCAATCTACATAGAAGATAGTTGAACAAGCTTCAGCTAGCAAGCAATCTAATTCCTATGCACAACCAATAAAACCCACAGTAGTTTATTTAGAGGATTGGGATAATTTTAATAAAAGTCTTAATATAGATGAATAGGTGCCAGAGCTACAAACACTACAACTCCATACAACTCTGGAAATTACAGTGGAGAAACTGCAAATGAACCAGAAGTAACGCATACCCCTGTCACCCCCACCTCCGAGATAATTATGAAAATTGAAGAAATACCCCATTTCAATGTATTCTATAGCCCACAACATAAGGCCGTGGTGAAAAGGAAAATAAAGAAAAGAAAATTGGACTCTATAGTTGCTACTACTCGAAAAAAATGAACTAATGGATGTTCTATGGAAGGACTCGCCAGCTGATCGATCAGCCAACTCAACTAGACTCTTGCAGTTTGAAGTTGCTTATGCTATAGCAACCATAGATAAAGAAAAAAAAAATCCAAACGTTGCTTAGAGATAAGGAAAACAAAATAACGTCACTCGAGCAACAGTTATAACAAGTTATATCTGACCAACAGGTAGGGATACAGTTGGCCAAGCTTCAAATAGAATTTGAAAAGATGCAAATAGAACATCGAATCATCTTAGGTAAGAAAGAAGCATAGGTGGAGGTAATAATTGATCTTCATAAAGACGATCTAGAACTTGATCAATTTATCACCGAAGCACTCACACTTAATTACCTGTTGACACATCAGAAATAATTACTATGCCAAAAGATTTCACACTCGAAATCTTATTGCAAAACAAGTGATAAACTAACAAGTCAAGTCATAGAAATGTGACTTGAATATGATGATATATTTAAAAATATCTCTGATCACATCACCTAGCAAAATACAGAGGAGAGAAGAAAATCTTACCTGCACAAACTAGAAGAACCACATAAGGAAATTCTATTTGCAAGCTAGGATTCTCATTTAAAAGAAGCAGAAAAGGCAATAATGGACACGGCGATAGCATCAAACATTATCATAGAAAATATAAATGAGAATTTTCATGGTGCCAATATAGTAGCAGAGTCCATTCTAGGGTTCCATCCAGATGCAAAACAGCTTGATCAACAATGGAAACAGGAAGCACAAGACAAAGCGAAAGTGATGAGGTAGAAGACCAGGCTAGACTGGGTGGCATATTGGCAACATTTGTTCAAGCCTCAGAGCCAATGGATGACCCTACGATGCCTAACCACCTCTGCCGAGAAAATGGCACCAGCTCTAGCCGATGCTGTATTCGATGGACAGTGAAAGCTATAGTCAGCCGACCTACACAGCTGAAGCCTGTGATGGATATCTATGACCGGAAGGATCGAATGGAGCATAGTTAGTCACCCTCTTTGTTTTAATTTTCATTTTATTTTTGCATAAATTGAGGTAGGTCATTTAATCCTCATCAACTATTTTTGTAATAATCTATTTTTAGCATTATAGTTTTAGTATTTAAATCCCTCTCATGCATTTAGAGAGGGTCTAGAAATTTTATCAGAAACATTCTTTAGAACATACACTTATGCCCCTTGGAGGAAGTTTTGGTGGAATTGATGGAACAAGATTTATTTTCTACTTGATTTAACATCTTCAACTAAAATTGCACTTCTATACTCTTAGATGATGTTGGGTGACTTGAAAGTAGATCAATATTGCTGGAGCATATGAGTAGGACGTATTATTAATGGTACTTTTATCTCCTAATTCATTTTACTTATAGGTCAAGAAATAACATATCTTCAAGTTGTTTATGTATGAAAATTCGAATTGCTGATTGCCATTATTGCACTTTTGTATGATGATGATCTATTGTTTATGTTGAGTACATGAATGATTTTTATGCGGTATCTCTCACAATCGTTTTGGATAACTTTTATACGAAACTATTATTTTTAAATGGATTCACTTCTCATCCAATTGAGTAATCTTTATTATGAATTGCTTTTAGACATTATTGTAGATCGCATATATTACGTTACTCCTGGGATAGTTATATTTAAGATAATGTTTTAGATTAGAATAAACTGCACATGATTGTTAGTTCAAATTAGATTAGTTTTAGGACAATAATTATTCCAAATCTCAAACATCACCCCATTTACACAATCATAAAAATAGATTGGGAAATTGGTCCCATCATCCCCAGTCAGAGCCACTACTCCAAACGGAAAAGCAGCTACCAACCAAGGTCCGAACTAGGTGGTTATCCCCCATTGTTGATGCAACAATTTTTGGGCCTTCAGCAAAAACACAAAAAGGGGACATGTAACTTTTCAAGGAGTACTTGGACTTGTTTTCTTGGTCATACGATGATTTGAATACTTTTGATCACAGTGTCATACAACACAAAATTCCTATAAAAACTAGGGTGAAGCCATATAAGCATAAGCTTAGCCAGATTAATCCTCTCTTAATTCCATCAATTGACAAGGAGGTGAAGAAACTATTACAGGATAAGATTATTTTTCCTTTGAGGTACTATAATTAGGTAGAAAATCCACTTCCTATTAGGAAGAAGAATGGGTAAATAAGGTTGTGCATAGATTTCAAAAACTTGAATAAGGCCTCATCGAAAGATAATTATCCTCTTCCTAAAATGGATTATATTTTATATAAAGTGGTAGGGTCTTCCTGGATTTCCACGATGGATGGTTTTGGCGGATATAAGCAATCCATTATACACCCTGGGGATTAGAAGAGGACAACATTTACTACACCTTGGGAAACTTTTATGTATGCTAGAATGCCTTTCAACCTCATAAATGCCTGAGCGACTTTCCAAAGAGTGATGGATATAGAATTTTTTGGAGAGCAGGATAAATTCATAGTATTCTATCTAAATGACATTATTGTTTTTTGTAAATCATATGAAGAGCACCTCAACCACTTATAGCTCACTTTTCAAAGTGCAGAAGGTATCGTCTATCCCTAAATCCCAAGAAATCATAGTTTTCTTTAAGTGAATGGAATTTATTGGGCCACAATGTGGTAAGGGAAGGAGTGAATATTGATCCGAAAAGGGTGGAGGCTATTAATCATATTCCATTGCCCAAGAATAGAAAAGAAATTTATGTGTTCTTGGACAACAAACATTTAAGAAGAAGAATGATACCAAACTATGCTAAAATTGTCAAATATATCACATAAATGTTGAAGAAGGATAGGAAAGTAAAGTGGACAATGGAAGCCTAGGAGTCATTCTCTAGAATTAAAAAAGCTTTTGCAGATGCCCTAGTCTTAGCTAGCCCATATCATGAGAGTAAAATCCTCATTTTCTCTTTTTCCTCTCCTAACACAGTGGAAACTATTCTATTACAAAAAAGTAATGAAGGACATGAAGATTCGATTGCATTTTTTAGCTAGGCATTGTAAGATGCAGAGCTGAAGTATAATATCATAGGGAAACAAACTTATGCCTTGTTCAAATCCTTGAAGGCCTTCTCAATTTATGTCCCATAGTCTAGTGTAATAGCTTATGTTCCCAAACATGCTATGAAAAATATTCTTGTGCAGGGTTACAATGAAGGAAAGAGAGGAAAATGGATTTCCAATATTCAATAATATGATATGGATATCAAACCCACTAAGTTGATCAAGGGGCAAGGATTAGCTAAAATATTGACAGAGGTTAACTTCCAAGCCTTGCGTATAAACTTGTTGGAATAAACAGAAGGATAAGGTGTAAGAGCAGACAAACAAAATAATATTGAGACCTCAATACAGAAAATTCAGATAAAGTACCTTGTATCACAATGGTATACATATCGTTTCCATTATTTATTTTTTCTGAAGTTCCCAGTAAATTTTGAAAAAGTTAAATACAGGCCCTTGATATTGCAAGATTAGAGGTTTGTTATCTCAAATGGCCTATGGTATTGGAAGAACGCAGTGGGGATTTCACTATTATGCTTGGTAGAAGAGGATATTCCCAAGGTGACTAATGAATTCCTGAGCTCTGTTTATGGAATAAATTACAATTGGAGAGACACAGCCCATAAAATTCTCAGAGTTGGTGATGAGCCTCGATATGCAACAAGAATGTTGCAATTCCCAAGGCGATCGACTTTAATTATCAAGTCGGGGTTTGTACAAACTTAAGAGGTGTCAGCACTATATGTGCAACATACAATGTGTCCTTCCTTTATTGTCATGATGTAATGGAGTGCATGTACTGAAGTCAAATCCTAAACTAATTGCAAAAAATGAAATGTTTGAAATGGAACCTTAACCTATTGCAACATAGAAAGTACAAGGAAAGAGACGAAAATTCAATGCTAAATCACACCATTTCCTAATTAAATACCAAGAAACTATGCTTTGCAATAATGCTAAATTATCATGAACCAAATTATACTATCTAAGCAAGGACGTAAGAAGCATCAAACATTACTAATATGCAAGTAACGGGAGTGAAATAAATCTGTTTTTGTCTTTTTGCCTTTTCATGAAAAATCAGGTATGCAAAGTAATTTCCTTTGGTGATGTGGCAGGTGACTTAAGGATGTTGGAGGTTGGATGGAAGGGTTAGGAGATGGTTGGATAGTTTTGGATACCCTTGGGAGGATTTTGGTGACTTCCTAGAGTTTTTCTCTCAATTCAGCCTCAAAACAGGCCACTTTCAGGAAAACCTACACGATGTACTAGAAACCTACAAGATCTCGTGAAAACCTATAGGATACAACTGAGAGAAAAATGGAAGGTGTTGGAGATGATGGAAGGCCTATGGAAGGTGGTAGATGGGTGGAATGGAGTGAAAAATCTCCTAGGATCACTCAAAATGCAAAACCAATGTTGGTAGATGGATGGATTTTCTCGAAAAGCTTGGAGAAGTTTTCTACAAGATGTACAAATTAACTATAATTCATCGAATGACCAAGAAAATCAAATCTAAATTGGATGGGAAATTTTTTTTTATTAACTAGGATGTCTAAGGTCCCAATTCCAAGTGGAATCACTCAAAAATACCTCTGTTATCCCATTCTAAAAAAAAAATAAACTTTACTAGTCGAAATCCAAAAATTCGAGAACTACTGAGCTAGTAAATCTAAAAAATTCCTAACCAAATAAAGTGAAAATGAAATGGGGTTATTTTTTTTATGAACTAGAATTTTTTTTTTATCGAGTGCAAGTAGAATCAAGTCAATTGAAGCTCGTTAGAATGTTCTAAAAAATAGCATAAATTTATTGTTCTTTGCTAAGAAGGAGGTCCAACAATCTAGATTTGGGAATAAGAAGACTAATCCAAGAAACTCAATGATTATTAAGAACTTCCAAAGCTTTTACAAGGATGAAATAATGTTTTTCATCCTCCAAAAGAAATTACATCATCCATTTAACTCAATCCTACAACAAGAAATCATTAATACTAAATGCAGAAATAGAAAGAAATATAAACTAGAGATGCATGTGAATAAGCAATGAAAAGAAGGAAAGAAAATGATAAAGAGGGCTCTCAGGTTCCTGGGATGGCGAAGCCAAAAGAAACTTTGAGACCTATGGAGGAGAACAAGATTTAGAAGCTCAACATGACACCAATATTCATTATTTTCATCAATAGAATTACATCCCTACAAGAAAATACAATGGAGCTGCAGAGATATAAGCTCTCTCCATAATAACACTAATGAAAATCTCCCCCCAGAGGAAAATTTGACTTGGTACTTATACAAAATTATTATAAATCATTCCCCATGAATGGAGGAAGATTTCCCCACCAAAATCCCTTGATTAGTACATCTGGTCCCTAATACTACGAATTTACATTAAATGGCAGGAAACACATTCCTAGATTTTCTTAAACATTCTATAGAGGCAAATTCGATTTCATACATATATAAAATGATTAGGAGCAATTCCCCATGAATGGCGGAAGCTTTTCCCACCAAAATCTCTCGATTAGTGGATCTACGTCGTTGATTGGTGGATCTGCTCCCTTGATTAGTGGAACACGTTCCTAGATTTTCTCAATCGTTGGAGTTCCACAATTTGTGCCATAATTCTATAATATCTTCTTGACCTATTATTTATTATGGATCCTCCAGTTGTAGGGAACAAGTCCCTAAATTATCTCCTCCTTGAACTCTTCATAATCTGCCCAATATTCTTGTAATATTCCACAAAAATTAAATAATATTAGGCACAAATATTCAATTATTCATAAACCTTCCTAATGAATACATTAAAGTTGAAAATAAATTATTTAATGAAAAAAGAGAGGTTTAATGTGCTGAAGGATGGTCATAGGCTTTAATTTATGTTTTAATTTAGAGGCACGGGCCTTAATTTATGTCTAATTTAGAGGCCCATCATACCCCCTCTTGAAAGGGTTTTTCATCCTCTCAGCGACTTAGTGACCTCATTATGGCTCATCCATCGCCCTAGTGGCCTTTCTCTTGTGGATTAAGAATCTTGGTTGTAAGCTCTACAAGGACAAGCCCAAAAACATATTTGTTCAAAGAAAAATCATTGTTTCTTGAGACCATTAGGTTTCTTTCTTGACCTTATTCAAGATGAGTTCTTGAATATTTTTTTGTTTACCAAGGTCTTCCATATCCTTATCAACCTTCTGCTACCTTGTTCCACTATTTTGACACCTTTAAAACCTTCAAACTGCCTTTAGATGAGAACTAGGACATCCTATAGTAATTCCTATCAAAAATACAGGAAACCCTGTTAAAACTACAACATACCAGTTTTGAGAATAAATGATAGTCTGAGGTTAGGGAAGGCCCTTGACTTCCATGCCTTTCTTTTCGAAGACTGATTTTTATTTTTTTTGAAACTAATTTTGTTTTTAAGGGTGAATGCAGGGGTGATGATGGTGGAAAAGGTATGGTGATGGAATGATGAAGGGGGTGTATTTTATTGCCATAGAAAGTCATTTATTTGCCTTGGACTACCTCCTGTAGAATTTCTGGGTCACTGTAATTCCTACAGGATCATCCTATAGAAAACACAGTCCCTTTGTAAACTGAAGTAAAGGAGTGGAAAAAATGATAGAAATGGTGGAGGAATGAATAGTAATGAGTGGTAAAATAAAAATTTGAGTGACAAGGGTCTCTTTTTGATCCTCCTTTGCTCTTTGAGCATCCTTCTTGCTGACCTGCAAATGGAAATTTCATGAAAATGGAGAGGATGCTCTCTTTGTTTTTTTTTTTCCAAGAATGAAATGCGATGGATGAATGATGAATCGATAGTGAATATGAAGTGGGTGGAGGGCTTGGAGTGCTGTGGTGACCTTGGCCTTCGCAAAAATTTCTTACTTTAACTACTGTCCTCATGCCTTGAAATCATCACCCTTCATAATTTCACTTTTCAACATTGCATGAGTGAAGGAGTGAGCTGCAATCAACTAGTTGAAGGCGGCTGAGACTGCTGACCCATCCGTAGCTTATAAAACCTCATCTTTCATGTATTGAAAACAAATTTCTACCTATAATATGCTCAACAGAAGAGTTCAAGAATATTTCATACGTGTACCTACCTAATGTCCTTCCTGCAGATGCCTTTTTTCGTAGACTGAAATCCTTGCTTGTATTTGTTGCATGTGTTTTCCTCTTTCTTCTCTCATGTTGTTCCTTGATGTGCAGGTATT
The DNA here is from genome assembly GCA_031772625.1 of Pinus tabuliformis. Taxonomy (NCBI): domain Eukaryota; kingdom Viridiplantae; phylum Streptophyta; class Pinopsida; order Pinales; family Pinaceae; genus Pinus; species Pinus tabuliformis. The sequence continues at coordinate 1,072,283,031 of CM062811.1, forward strand.
GGATGGTGATGCTAATGAATCCTCACCGTGCTAATGGGTTCCCTTTTATCAAATCCCCCTGTCATTTTCTCTGATGGATGGAGGGTTGTATAGGTCTTCTTACCAAATTTAATGAATGAGGAATTTTAAATGAAAATTATGTGTATACAATTCCTTTATGTTGCAATCTTTTTCAACAAGCTAGAAGGTTTTTTTATATCCTTTTCACTTGGAAAAATGTGGGAAAGTTCAGCTCCTACCTCCTTATCACACTCTAATGAAGCCAACCTCTGTTTTTTTCCCTTTAAAACTACTCATTGCCAATCCTGTAGGTGTTGTTCTGTATCCTGTAGGATTTCAAGTAATCTTGTAGGTTTATAGGACAACACCTTTTCTTGTCCATATCTCCCAAATGGTGGACTAGATTGACCTGAAACGTTCTGAGCATGTTTTCATCATCATTATGCACCTCCTGATAGAAACAATTTGGTCAATAGATGCACGAATCTCGAGAAAAAAATAAAAATGGCTGAAGGTGATGGAGGCTAATTTCCTGGAAACCTTGCACTAGAATTTACTGAAATTGCTTGGGCATGTTACCATCATCCATATGCATCTCCCCATGAAACATCTTTTTAAATGGATCCACGAATATTGAAAAAATGAAGTAACGGCTGAAGGTGATGGAGGCCAATATCTTGGAAACCGTGCACTAGAATTTGATGAAATTTCTTGAGCATGTTACCATCATCCATATCCATTTCCCCCTGAAACAACTTGGCAAATGTATGCATGGTTTTCAAGTTATGGAAAAAACCAATTTCTTCTCTATGTATTTTTGTATCCCATAGTTTTTTAGGACAAGGATGAAAATGAATGGTAGAAGCTTGAAAATGATGGATGGATGGTGAAAATAGATGAGGGTAAAGCATTGGCATTGCTTTGGCCTAGTTTGAGCATTTGAGCGAAGCAGGAGAAAGTCAAAATTTGACTTTTTTTTACTAGCCTTGACCTATTTTCATTTTGGTACCAACTTGTTCTTGTTGTTTGCAGACGTTGGAGAGTACATGCATGCATGGAGCAAGAATTCTTTTATTTTTTCTCTTTTTTTTTCTTCTAGGCCTACTAGCTGCCTCAATGAGGTTTTCAACTAGTAGGTCACCCTAGGTGCCTCAAAGGAGGTTTTCACCTAGGATCTTTTTTTTTTTTTTTTTTTTTTTTTTCATTTTTCCAACCAATTGACTGCCTCATGGAGGTTTTCAATAACTGAGCCAATCTGAGGCACCTCCAAGGAGGTTTTCACCCTTGATTTTCATTTTTATTTTATTTTTCATTTTTTCTCTTTTTCTCTTTTTTTTTCTTCTACCTTACCCTACTTGAAAAACAAAATCACTTTCAAGTATAAGAATACTTCCAATGGAGCCATGTGCACATCAAGATGACAGATAAAATGATGTGTAGGATTGAAATGTATGCTTTGACATGTACCCGGATTTCAGAGACCAAATGATTTGACTTTGAAAGGATCAAGCATAGTTGAAGATGAGAGTGATGTTCCATCTTGTTACGTTTCTGGAACCATATTTTAGTATAGTTGTGATGCCTCTAGTCCACTTGCTGATTTGGATCATCTTGGATGTCTTCTTCTTCCATGACATTCAAAACTTCCTTTTTTTGTTGATTTTTTTCTTGAATACATGGAGAATTTGATGGTAACCATGAGGGACCTCTCTCGATATCTGATTTTGATGTCTTCTCTTCATCAAGTGCAACCCATCATTTTGTGGTCTTCTCATTTGAATCTTCTTCTTGTGGATGTGGTCCTTCAATGATATCAAGATGATCTCTTTTTTGCAATACTCTTCCTGTGTTATGGTGAATACCACTGATCTCAAGAGGAGATGTTTGGAAGTGTTGTACCTCAGCATTGTAAGTGGGCTGAGCTACTTCAATGTGTGGGTTTGGAGATGGTGGTATAGGTAGTTGAGTTGGAGTGTATATTTGAGATGGATGTGGATGGGATTGTGTTTGTGGTGGAGGTGAATGGTAGGGATAACATGGATTTGGGTATGGAGGGTATTTTGGAGGGATCCCATAAGTTCCTTGCCAACCTTGTTGCCAAGATTGGTTTTTGGGTTGAGATGGCCAATGTTGCCAAGGGAATGGTGTGTTCCAATTACTCTGAGGTGGGTATGCATAACCTTGAAATTGTGAATTAGGCTCTTGCATCATATCATATTGAATAGGATGCCATGGTCCTCTTGGATCTACATAACATTGCTGCATTGCCAATTGACTTGCTCCATTGTCCTCTAAGGGAACATCCTTCAATCTTGGTAATGATGGACAATGTTTAACATCATGTGATTTTGCAACACAAATATCAGCATTTTCTTTTCCTTCATCTTGCATTCTTAACATTTCTACTTGTTTTGTTAGATTGCTAAGAACTTTTGTTTTAAAATCATTAAACAACTTTCCAAGTTTAGCTTGACTTACAGATCTTGATGTTGATTTACCTACTATTGCTTTTCCTCTTGATATGTGTTTGCATGTTTCACAAATTTCCTCAAATGATAATTGATATACATCACCTCTACTCATGAGATTAAGGATATCAATCCACTCATCCCTAATTGTTCTAAGTAAGAGGGTTTTAGTTTGTCAGGTCCTAAATGATGTAGGTTTCCCCTCTTAAAATTGTACATGAACCTCTCTATTAGATCCTCAAGGCTCTCATCTTCTCTTTGATTCATTCTAAAGATTTCCTCTTTAAGATCATGATCTTTATATTTTATCTATAAATATATTTTTCATATCATTCCATGATCACATTGAATTACTCCCAAAACTCATGAAGCATTTAAGAGCTCTATCCTTCAAAGTTTCTGAAAACAATCTCAGTTTTTGAGTTTTTAATAAGTAACCATAAGATCTACAAACAATCTCAAATTCAAAGAGAAAGGTTTGTAGATCCTCTCACCTTATAGCATGAAATTTTGGAAGAAAAGAAGGAGGGATGTTGTTCATGTGCACACTACCATCAATATCTTGAATGGGAAGTCCGAGAGGATCTTCCTCATTGTCATCATCTCAATCCATTTCTTCTACATTCTTTGTCATCTTCCTCTTCTACCTATAAAATTGAATGGTGATGTGGCTCTTACTACACCACGTGATCAATTGGGGGGGTGGGTTGGTGTTGGAGATTTTTGTTGTTGTTGTTGTGATTGAATTGAAACACTAATGCAATGCTCTTTTTTTATGTTTGAAATGAAATATGCCTAATGCAATTATATTTTTGTTTTTGCAAAAAATAAAAAGAAATTAATCAACTAGGGAAGAAAACAATGCATACTTTCACACCTCCCGGGAAACGGTGCCAAAAAGTGATGGGCCTCGGTATTACAACAAGAATGTTATAACTCCCAAGGGTACCGACTTTAATTATCAACCCAAGGTTCGTACAAACTTAAGAGGTGTCAGCACTATATGTGCGGCATACAATGTGTCCTTCCTTTGCTATCATGATGTAATGTAGTGCATGTATTGAAGTCAAATCCTAAACTAATTTTAGAAAATGAAATGTTCAAAATTGAACCTTAACCTATTGCAAGAAACAAAGTACAAGGAAAGAGATGGAAGTTCAATGCTAAATCACATCATTTCCTAATTAACTGTCAAGAAACTATGATTTGAAATAATGCTAAATTATCATGAACCAAGTGCTACTATCTAAGCATGGAAGTAAGAAGCATCAAACATCACTAATGTGCAACTAAAGGGACTGAAATAAATCTGTTTTTGTCTTTTTATCTTTTCATGTGAAATCATGTATGCAAACTAATTTCCTTTGGTGATGTGGAAGGGAAATTAAAGATGTTGGAGGTTGTATGGAAGGGTTAGGAGATGGTTGGATGACTTGGGAGACCTTTCAAAGGCTTTTGGTAACTTCCTAGAGGTTTTCTCTCAATTCGGCCTCAAAATAGGCAATTTCAAGAAAACCTATGGGATCCCCTGAAAACCTACAGGATATAACCAAGAGAGAAATGGAAGGTATTGGAGAGGATGTAAGGCTTAGGGAAGGTGGTATATGCATGGAATGGAGTGAGAAAATGACTAGGATCACTCAAAACTCAAAGCCAAATTTGGGAGATGGATGGATTTGCTAAAAAAACTTGGAGAAGTTTCCTACAAATGTACAGATTCACTATAATTCATCCAATGAACAAGAGAATCAAATCCAAATTCAATGGGAAAAATTTGGTTATTAAATAGGATGTATTGGGTCCCCATTCCAAGTGGAATCACTCAAAAATACCTCTGATAACCCATTCTAAAAAAAATAAAAGTACATTACTAGTCGAAAATCTAGAAATTCCAAAACTAGTGAGATAGTAAATCTAAAATATTCGTAACCAAATCAACCGAAAATGAAATGGCATAATTTTTTTTATGAACTAGAATTTTTTTTTGATCTAATCCAAGTTGAATCAAGTCGAATGAAGCTCATTAGCATGCTCTAAAAACTAGCATAAATTTACTGTTCTTTGCTAAAAAGGAGGTCCGACAATCTAGATTTGGGAATAAGAAGACTAATCAAAGCAACTCAATGATTATTATGAACTTCCAAAGCTTTTCTAGGGATGAAATAATTCTTTTGATCCTGCAAAATAACTTTCATAAACCATTTAACTCAATCCTACAACAACAAATCATTAATACTAAATGCAGAAATAGAAAGAAATAAAAACTAGAGATTCAAGTGAATAAGCAATGAAACGAATGAAAAAAAATAACAAAAAAGGGCTCTGAGGTTCCTGGGATGTCCAAGCCCAAGGAAAATCAGAGACCTATTGAGGAGAACAAGATTTAGAATCTGAACATGACACCAATCTTCATTATTTTCATCATTAGAATTACATCCCTGTAAGAAAATACAATGGACTTGTAGAAATACAAGTTCTCTCCAAATTAACACTAATGAAAATCGCCCTCTAGAGGAAAATTTGACTTGTTGCTTATACAAAATGATTAGAAATCATTCCCCATGAATCGAGGAAGCTTTCCCCACCAAAATCCCTTGATTAGTGGATCTGGTACCTAATACCGGGAATTTGCATTAAATGGCAGGAAACACATTTCTAAATTTTCTCAATCATTCCCTAGAGGAAAATTCAACTTGGTACTTATAAAAAACTATTAGGAATTATTCCCCATGAATCGAGGAAGCTTTCCCCGCCAAAATCCATTGATTAGTGGAATTTTTCCCTTGATTGGTGGATCTGCTCCCTTGATTAGTGGAACACATTCCTAGATTTTCTCAATCATTGGAGTTCCACAATTTGTGTCATAATTCCATAATATCTTGTTGAATTATTATTTATTATTATCCTCTAGTAGTAGGGAGCAAGTCCCTAAATTATCTCCTCCTCCAACTCTTCATAATCTACCCAATATTCTCATAATATTCGACAAAAAATAAATAATATTAGGCACAAATATTCAACTATTCATAAACATTCCTAATGAATATATTAAAGTTAAAAATACATTATATCATGCAAAATGATAGGTTTAATGTGTTGAAGAATGGTGATAGGCCTTAATTTATGTTTTAATTTAGAGGCATGGGGCTTAATTTATGTCTAATTTAGAGGCCCATCAGTTGGTTTCTATTGGCTCAAACTATTTAGTGAGGTACATACATATGTTTGAGCTTGTGGAAAATGTCATATTTTATATAGAATAAGAATTTAGCACCCCGCTCCATAATTATTGTTTTTGTGGAGGACTTCAAGCAATGGGGGCTAGACTTTATAGGAGAAATACATCCACCATCTAGCAGTTAACACAAATGGAAACTTACAACCGCTAATTATTTTAAAAAATGGGTGGAGGCCATCCCAGCCATAAATGCAACTGATTCAATGATCATGAAGTTTATGGAGTAGAATATCCTTGCTAGATTTGGTTGTCCAAGGAAGATTATCACTGAAAATGATTAGGTGTTTATGTCAGCCAAGATTCTTAGTTTCTTCCAAAAGTACAACATCATCGTGGGACACTCCACCATCTGCTATCCATGAGGAAATAGATTGGCTAAATCCTCAAATAAAAATCTAGTGAGGATTTCGAAAAATACCATCTCATAAAATCATAAAACCTGAGACTCATAACTTTAAATATTCTATATGGGCCAACAAAGTCACTACTAAGAGGTCAGCCATGATAGTCTCCCTTAGAATTGGTATATGGAAAGGCTGGAATTTTCCCTCTCCTTGTAGCCATGCAAGTGGATAAAATTCTACAGGATGTTGAGGAGGAGCCAAATTCTTTGACCAACAGAATAAATCAGTTGGTAGAATTTCAAGAAAATGAAGGACAAGTATCTCAAAATTTGATTAAACACCAGAAAAAGATGAAGGTTATTTTTGACAAAAAGGCAAGGGACAGATCCTTACATCTAGGATAGTTGGTACACAGATGGGATAATATGAGAGAGGACAAGGGAAAACATGGGAAGTTTGATCCCTTTTGGTTTGGACCTTTTAATATATATGAAGAAAAAGGAAAAAACACCTTCTTACTTGAAAACTTGGATGGTGAGGTGCTTGGATTGCCTATGAATGGCTAGTTTCTCAAGATTTATTTTCAACATTAAGGTGGTCCATTTTTCACCCAGTATATATTGCCGAGCCATTTTACATACCAATAATGTTTTAAGTTCTTACTACTTATGTTTTCCTTTATATTTACTTGAATAAAATGGCTCCATGGCCAATAGATAGAGGCATTAATGTACATGTTCTCAATGCATTGCTTGTAATACATTGTCCCCAATTGGAGCTGATGTTGTTATTTTTCATACCATCTTTCATTTGTTTCAAATGGTCCTATCTTTCATCCCTGGTATAGAGGAGGACTAGTGCAATCTTTGTTGACTAACAAAAGGAGAGAAAAAATTCAGAGGCCAAAATCAAAAGGGGAAGGTAGACCATCGGAATGCCCAATTTGGAGAAGGCTCAACACTTCGGGACCCGATATCGGAAGGACCAATAGGCAACATTTTAGTATTTCAGCATATAAAAGGTCATAACATGGAGGGGACCTCGATGGTTTATTTAAAAGAAGGCCTGAAGTGGGGTATAAAATCCCGCTATCACGAGGTTGTCCCTAAACACACAGTGATATAGGAACCTTGGAGTTTTGTAACTCCTTAAGAACTAAAATTGTTTGAAAAGCGTTGAGGTTTCCAAGAATAGGAAATACAAAGGAAATCACTGAAAAACCAAGGACCACAGGGACCACTTCTCTCTCCTCTAAGAGGACAAATGGTAGCAAGTGATTGACCTCGAGAAGATAAAATGATAGATGATGTCAGCATGACATGGCAGTATGGAGGACATGTGGTGGTTAGTTTTAGTTTTTTTGGGTGGCCTAATGAGAAAAATTCGTATGACATGTGTCACTCCTAAGGAGATGTCACGTGGGAATGATGACATCAACCTAACATCATCTCAAAGGTCAACATATCGAAGGTCGGAAATATCAAAATTCTTTTATAACGACTTTTTGAGAAAGTTGTGATGTTAGGGGCTTCTGATGTAGACTGACGCATGGTCGTGGGAGATCCAAAGGACCCATAGCATAAAGAAGGCTGAGAACCCAAGTGCTATGGAGAATATGGGGTATGTAGCTTCAGAACTCCTTTGAAATTGCATTTCAGAAAAGTTACGATTGTGAGGAGCTCTGATGTTGGATAGCACTTGGTCGTAGGGAATCAAGGGGACAAGGTCATAGAGTAGCTTCAACACCTAGTATTATAAATATGTCACATGGAAAGTGTTTCGGAGGTCATGTTTCGGAGAGAGGAAACATTAAAACTCCATTCTAATTATAATTTGAAAAAGTTATGATACTAAGTGGCTCCGATGTATGGTGGCGCTTAGTTGTGGAAACTCAAAGAACCAAGTGTAAAGGGAAATAGGGTCCCGACAGGGGCTCGAAAGGTTTAGGACACAAGTGCTAAGTTGTTGGTCACAACACCTAGTCCCATGGAGGAAAAATAGAAGGGAGCTCAGAGCAAAGGGGCTGAAGTCATCAGAATTCTATGATTTCATAACATTTGTTTTCATAAGAGTTATGATATATGAGAATCCGATAATTTTATATAGAGAGTATGGAGGATGAATGGGTCAATAGTTATTGATTTTGGTCAAATATCAGTCTATGCAGAGCATGTCCAATGCCACCTAACCAAATCAGGACCTGGTCCAGAAAGAGGGACAATCCAAGAATTTAAAGGGAGAAAATGATAGGTGAATTGGAAGAAAACTTTGGAAGGAATACCATGACATAGGTGTGGCCAGATGATCAGCCTACCACTAATCCAGATACTGGAGCTTGAGTCCACCAAATAAAATCAGAGCAATTGGCACAAAATATATTTTGTTGTGTCAGTTATGATACCTTATCCTTCTCATGTTATGTTAATTTTTGTATTTTCAAGGAAAGAATCAATTTTTTCATGTAATCATTAGGACAATTAGGTTAGTCGCACACTCAGACAGTTGTAGTATTCTGAGATATTTTGTAATTATTATTCGAGCTCTCCCTCTCCCTAAAAAAGGGAAGAAAAACCCATTAGAAAGGTTCCCATTTCTATTTCAGAGGTTCCAAATTATGTATTAGGATCCTGAATTATGCTTTCAGAGAGAGGTTTTGCTGGTTCTATTTACTTGTTCCATGAGGTTGTAATTGTTTTTTTCTTTTAACTTTCACTAGTTTAGACCTGTGACATCTATTCCATTATTAAATATTAAAGAAGATTTCTTTTGTGATTCCAAGCATTGGAATATATAGTATGTGTTATTCCTTTGTGTGTCACTTCATGTATCTTTTTTCTTCATCACAAGTTATCTAAATTGTAGCAGTCATTTTTACTCTTAATTCATAGATCTACTTATGTGATATTGTAGCAGACTGTACCTATGAAATTATTGATTTATCTATGTTATGTATTAGCAGATGATACCTATGAGATTTCAGATTTTCTTATGTTATGATATATTAGAAGGTACCTTTGATATGTTGAGTAGAGGCCTTAAAATGTGCTCCACAATTCCTGCAGTCTGTTTCATTTGTATTTCTATGATTCTACTGGCATTTACTACCTAGGATTCTAAGTCTTTCTAGCCCTCTCCACTAAGTTCCTTCTCTATATTTATATTTCCAATCTTTGCTGCAACAAAAAAATTAAGTTGCATACTTTGTGTGTTGGCCACCAGACCCAAACATTTATTCTTGGGAATGATATGTTGTTCATCTGGATATTGAATCTACCTCTGAGAAAGATAATTGAACTGAAATATAAATCATGGTATGTTTATCTATTCAGTTTCACTGATTTATCTTCAAGAGAGACTAATATGTCCTAGGCATTCACCTCTCCTCAACCAAGGGGTTTCTCTAGGAGATACAACCCCACAATAAAGGTTTTTGTGAAGTCTGGCATAGAAAAGTCTGGTTCTTGGAAAATTTCCTCTTTAATATGTTCAAAGGCCTTAGTTTCTTCTAGAGTCTGAGGAAATACTTATTTCTTTAGTAATGTTGTTAGAGGTGTTTCTATTCTTCCATAATTCTTAATAGACCTATGATAATACCCTATCAACCCGATAAATCCTTTAATATCCTTTAGGGTTGTGGGGATTTTCCATTCCTTAATGACTTTAATTTGGTTGGAGTCTACCTTAACACCTTCATGAGATACAATATGACGCAAATATTCCACCTGATGTACTCCAAAGAAACATTTGAATATTTTTTCATATAATTAGTCTCCAATAGTTTGAACACCCTGTGAACATGTTGAACATGATCCATCCAGGAATTGTTGTAGATTAGTATATCATAAAAAAATTCTAACACAAATTTTCTATGGAAGGGTTTGAAAATGTAATTCAGCAAACCATGAAATGTAGAAGGTGCATTAGTAAGGCTAAAATTCATTAAAACATATTCATAATTGCCTTCATGAGTTATCAATTTTTTTTTTAGACTGTCTCCAGTCTTCATTCTAATTTTATGATATCATGAATGAAGTAAATTGATCCATGTAATTCATCCAACAATTCATCAATGATAGGAATGGGAAATTTATATTTAATAGTGAGCTTATTGAGTTCCCTAAAATATGTACACATACACCATGATCCATCCTTCTTTTGTACCAATACTTCTGGAGCTAAGAAAGAACTTCGACTAGGTTGAATTATACTAGCCTCTAACATTTCTGCAACAATACATTCAATTTCACTCTTTTGGGCATAACAATATCTATAAGAGAATATATTTGGAGGAACACTTCCTGGAATCAAACAAATAGAAATATTACGATCATGAATAGTGGGAGACCCTTGGGAGTCTCAAATACCTTGGACTGGTTGTCCAAGGCTTTTTGGAGATCTGGAGAAATAGATGATTTCGAAGTTTGAACCTCTAGTGAGCATAATTGTGCAATTACGCCTCATTCTTCATTCTTCAGAAAATTTTTCATACAATTAGAGTTGATTATCTTTCCTGGTTTCCTTGCAATACCTCTTAATTCAACATCCTTTCCTTCCCAAGAAATTTTCGTGAAAATTAAAAGCTATTGTCCGTAAATATTGTAACCATTGGAATCCTAGTATAACATCAACGCCACCCATTGGAATGGAAAGCATTGGACTATTCAATATATATTCTCCATGGATAGCTTCATATTATGGAACTTTCTAGAGAAATTTATAGTTCCTCCATTTGCAACCATCACCTGACACTATGATACTAGATATAGAAAGCAATTCAATTCCTTGGCTATCTTACAATGAATAAAATTATGGGTACTACATAAATCAATCAACACTATTACCTTTTTCTTCTTGATATATATTTATACTCTGAGAGTTTGATAATTCTTGCCAAAGAATTACATGATATGTTTAGATTCATTTATTCTTTCTCTGGGGTTGGTTCTTGGTGTGTATCCTCCTCTTTTGGCATTTCTTATTCCTTCCCTTCCTCCTCTTCACAATCTATGTAAAATAATTTATTATCAACACACTTTTGATCTTTAGCGTATTTTGTAGCAAAACTGTAACAAATCCATTTTGCTATTTTTCCCTCCAGTTTTTGTGGTGTCAAACTTGTAGGTTGTGGAAGCATATGAGTAGAAACACTTCAATCGTTATAGTTGTCAATGGTAGACTTCCTTATTGCCATAATTTTTCTTTCAACTTTTTTGTCCACCACGAATGTCTTCTCCAATGAATCAGGTTCCCAAACGTTAACCTCATGTTGGATGTTATCCTTTGAATTCCTTATAAAGACGTCAATCCTATGCTCCTCTGGAATATCATTTACCTTGATATTTAATTTTTGGAAGTCTTCAATGTGCTCTGCCATTGAACCCTTTTCTTTGAGATTTGTCAATTCACTAAAGAAGGTGTTGCTCTTTGTATCCTCATAATGTGCTATCATTTCCTATGTAAAAATTGACCAAGTGACAAGTGGTTTATGAGAAAAAAGCCATCGATACCATACAAACTGATAGGATTTGAAATATAAATATGAAATTTGTAGCTTTTATGTGTGTTTCACATCATGGAGATCGAAATATTTCTCCATCCATAGTATCCATGCTATCATATCCTTTCCATCAAACTTCCTGATGTCAATATTTTGGATTTGGTGGGTCTTAAACCAAAAATTGGAGTCTCTAGAATCATAATTCATATTCCTTTTGTTCTCATCCTAATTTTCAAGGATTACCTTGTCACCACTAGGAGGCCTTTCTTGCAACAACTTTTTTAATCCTTCCATCTTGACATCCATCATTGCTTCCATGTCTTTTAAACCATCCTTCAAACCATCCATGTCCCCTTTCATATTTACTTCTAAACCATCCATCTTAACATTTATCATTGCATCCAATTTATTTTTGGTTACTCTTTGAAAGGGTGAAATTTTTTGCACTTGGTCTCGTAATTTAAATATATCATGTTGCAGTTCTTCCTCTTCTTCATGCGTCAAAGTAGAGATTTCTAGTTGCTTACTAGGTGTTTCCCTTTTTTTTTTGTTTTGAGAAATTTTTGAATCAAACAATGATATATATGCTTTATTATACCCTTTGAATCACTTCAAAATGATTTTTCAAATAAAAGTTATGCAAAATTTAAAAAAATACCCACCTTTTTCTTTCTGTTTAGAAGCTCTATATTTAAATGATTTTGTCTCCATAACTTTGGATCTCCAAGCTCTAATTTTTTTTCCTAAGGTATTTCTTTGAGTCTTATTTATAACCCGATAAGTCAAACCAAGATTAGATTCTTCAAGAAACATTTATTCCCAATCTCCCACGATAACCTATTTGATATTGAATTCTGGATCCTACACAAACGATAACTTCTTCGGAACATATCTGATAGAATATAGTGAACTAGGAACTGAGATTTCTACAAGAAGTTCATCAAGATTTCAACTCCATGTGGTCAAAATATTAGCCTCTTATTCCTCACACAAAAAACGTTATAGAAAAATTTCCAAGATGACCTATTGGAAGTAGCGAAACCTCGTAATCTCAAATCTCTGATACCAAATGTTATGCAACTAGCTCACAAAATAAAAGAAAATATGGACCAACGACATGATAAATAGCCTCTTTGAGGGAGAAACCTCCTTTACATGACATAAATGAATAATTCTTGGATGATACAAATGAAAAGACCTCCTTGTTATATATAGGATTCTAAGGGGTCACAATATAATGAGAGCCTACATAACAATAATAATGTAAGGGCACAATAATAAAAACAGTGGGCTTCTATGGGGCACAACAATAAAAATATGGGGTTACATGGGCACAACAATAATAATAGGGGGTTACACTGACAATAATAATAACTAGGATACACCAGCATTATAGGAACCTAACAATTAATCTATTGGGTTTATTACTCCCTTTGGTTTATAATATCAACCATGGTCAGCTATGATCATTCATGGTCAACCATGGTCAATCATGGTCAACCATGGTCAATCATGGCAACCATGGTCCAACGTCACATTGTGACAAAGTTTATCTTAATATGCAAATCAACCTTGGTCAACAATGGTCCAATGTTGCGTTGTGACAAAAGTTGCCTCGATATGAAAATCAATCATGATCAATCATGGTCAACCATTTCCCAATGTTGCGTTGTGACAAGAATAGTCTCAATATGAAAATCAGCCATGGTCAACCATGTTTATTTTAGTGTTTATAATATTTATCTTAGGGTTTATATACCTTAGGTTTATAATATTAGTCCCTTGGCTTTAATATTATTCAACCATGGTCAACCATGGCCAACCATGTTTTATAAAAGCAAACATGATGAGCCATGGTCCAGCATCGCATTGTGATAAAGGTTGTCTCAATATGAAAATCAACAATGGTCAACCATGGTCCAACATTGCATTGTGACAAAGATTCTTTCGATATAAAAATCAATCATTGTCAACCATGGTCCAATGTTGCATTGTGACAAGGATTGTCTCAATATGAAAATCAACCATGGTCAAATATGGTCAACCATGTTTACTTTAGTGTTTATAACATTTATCTTAGGGTTTATATACCTTGGGTTTATAATATTAGTCCCTTGGGTTTAATATTATTCCCTTGGGTTCATAATCCCTCAGGATTTTATTATTAATCCATTGGGTTTACAATATCAATACTGTAGGTTTATTAATATAAGGGATCAACCATGGTTGAGCATTGTTCAACATCACATTGTGACAAAGATTGTCACAGTATGAAAATAAACCATGGTCAACCATGTTTATTCAAGGTTTTATAATATTTATCTTAGGGTTTATATACCTTGGGTTTATATTATTCTCTTAGGTTTATAATCCCTTGGGTTTTTAGTATTAATCTCTGGGGATTATTATTCCCTTCCGTTTATGTTATCAATCATGCTCAGATATGATCAGTCATGGTCAACCATGTTCAACCATGGTTTATGAAAATCAATCATGGAAAACCATTGTCAATCATGGTAACCAATCATAGTCAAGCATGGTTAACCATGGTCCAGCGCTGCATTATGACAAGGATTATCTCAATATGAAAATCAACCATGGTCAATCATGTTTAGTCTAGGGTTTATAATATTTATTTTTTTAAATGATTATAATATTATTCAACCATGGCAAACCATGTTTTATAAAATAGACCATGGTCAACCATGGTCAATCATGGTTAGATATGGTCCAATATCGCATTTTGACAAATATTATCTCAATATGAAAATCAACCATGGTCCAACGATGATCTGAATATAAAAATCAACCATGGTCAACCATGGTCCAACATCGCATTGTGACAAAATTTCTCTTGATATGAAAATCAGTCATGGTCAAACATGGTCAACCATGTTTTTAAAATCAATCACGGTCCAACATCACATGGTGACAAATATTCTCTCGATATGAAAATTAATCATGGTCAGTCATGGTCCAACATCACATTGTGACAAGGATTGTCTCAATATGAAAATCAACCATGGTCATCCATGTTTATTCTAGTGCTTATGTTATTGATCTTAGAGTTTATATACATTGGGTTTACAATAATAGTCCCTTGGGTTTAATATTGGTCCCTTGGGTTCATATCCCTTGTCTTTTTAGTATTAATCACTTGGGTTTATAATATAAATCCCTTAGGTTTATTAATCTAGGGGTTCAACCATGGTCGAGGATGTCCAACATCGCATTGTAACAATTGTCTCAATATGAAAATCGGTCATCATAAACCATGTTCATTTGAAGGTTTCTAACATTTATCTTAGGGTTTATGTACATTAGGTTTATATTATTCCCTTAGGTTTAATATTATTCTCTTGTATTTATAAGCCCTTGTTTATTATTCCCTAGGGTTTATAATATGAATCATGGTCAACCATGAACAATGATGGTAAACCATAGTCAATCATGGTCAACCATGGCTTATCAAAATTAATAATGGTCAACTAGGGTCAATCACGGTCAACCATGGTCAAATGTCGCACTGTGGAAAAGATGGTCTCAATATGAAAATCAACCATTGTCAACCATGCTCCAACGTTGCATTGTGACAAATATTGTCTCTATATGAAAAATATTATGGTTAACAATGGTTAACCATGGTCCAACATCAAATTGTGAGAATGATTATCTCATACAAAAATCAACCATGGTCAACCATGTTTATTTTAGGCTTTATAATATTTATATTATGGTTTAAATACCTTGATTTTATAATACTCCTAGTGTTTTATGATATTAATCCCAAAAGTTTATAATAGTAATCCCTTGGGTTTATAATGTCAATAATCTATTGAGTTTTTTAATCTGCTGAGTTTATAATATTAATCCCAAGGGTTTATAATATTAATGTCTTGGGCCCCAGATGCAGGTGTTTAAGTTTGCATTAAATTCTATGGGAATGGAGTGGGCTGAGAAAGGTCGCCACCTGCCAGCCCTGTACAACGAAGCCATTTACATGTGGCCGGATGATCATAAGTAGGTGGGATTCACTCTGTTTAAAGGAATTTGTGCAGGCGACTCTGATTTACCTTTCACCTCCGCACACTCTGTTATGTTCTGGCTCTCGGCTCCCATGAATGCCACAGTAATGGCAGGAGCGTCTCGAGGCAAGGGAATGGGCACTAAAACTAGCCTTTGGCATGGGTTCCTTCAGGTGTCTTGTTGAGCTAATTTATGGTCCTAAATTAACACAATTATTTCTTATCAATCCGGGTTGTTTATGCTTTGAGGCAAGTTCACTATATGTGAAGATCAGATATAACCAAACCTTGAAAGATAAGTTATTCAAAAACTAAAGACAATACATCTTATAACTCTAATTCAATCAGCTCAAAAAGAGAAAAGTATTGAAAGGGTTCTTGACCAAAAGAAGTCCACCTTCACCTCAATTATCACTTAATGAATCAGAGATTGAAACCAAAAGCTCAAGATGCATAAATTATAAATGAAAGAAGCTCTTAAATTAAGATACACAAAAGATATTCCATAATAATTCATTCATCTCAATATCTAAATCTAAATGGAAATAAAACTGCTTGCATGTAAACAAAAAGGAACTAGTTTTGATTCATCATTTAGCAGAAGGGATGTCCAACTTGAACATCTATTTTTCCAACTCAATAAAGTGATGAATAAGCTATTAACAAATGAAATCAATCACTATGCATAAACCATAAAACAAACTGAAATAAAGCTTTGAAAAACTAGTGCTACAATTAACCAAATTGCAATGAAATAAAACTAGTTTATCATGGAAGTGTACTTAGCTTGGAGTGGGGGCCCTCCACCCTTGCCTTGCACACTTTGAGAGGTGATATCAGAAGCTTAGATCAGTCACACATCCATATCATTGCACAACAAAATAATAATAACACAAGTCTTCAAATTACTTCTCAATCCAAAATATGTCTCAGCATAAAAGTATATCAAAAATCAATACATAAGCCATCAAAGTTTTGGCTTTAAATAAGAAGTCTCATGAACAAACTGATCTATAATCACTCAAACAAACCCATATACTCTCATCCACCTATCCAAGTCGAATTCATTATCCCCAACCCAAGAAATATGACCATTCCTATGAAAACTCAAAACAACCCTATTTCTATGGGATTCCTGCATGACTAGTCATGGTTGACTAGCACCAAATGGGCCTAATAAATCTTGTTCAGTTCGAACTAAGCATTGTTGGCTTAGTCCTAGTTCCCAAGCTATCCATCCATGCATTCCATTCATGCCCAAATCTCTTGCAACCATATCAACCATAGAGCTATTACGGGAATTTCTGAATCTGCCAATTTTGCACTAAAAACCAAATTTTCATAAAAACTTTAGAAATTGCAAAATTAAAATTAAATACCTGAATGGATATCAAATATACATCAAAATGGGATAAATGAATGGAAAATGGATGGAAAATAGATGAATAAGTAAGTTTCTTTGAGCAAAAATAAGACCAAAACTAAGGCTCAACATCTCTCCCTTGCTTATCATCAAGCATGTCCCCATGCTTGCTTGTTCCTCTTTGACCTTCGCCTTTCTGAAGTAGATGTTGTACCTGTAGATGCCTCCTGCTGTGCTGCCCTGGCCAAACAGTCCAAACCTGTATCATGTCTCTCCCTAAACAATGCTGCTTTGACCTTTTGTTTTTCATATTTTTCCTGCCACATGTTCTTTTCCTTTAGCCACTTAAATGCTTGCTTAGAGAGTAGATCATTTTTCCTCTTTAGCCTTCCCAATTCTTCATTCAGTTTCTCATTTGCTTTGACCAATTTAGCATTATATTTCTTATTTTCCTTATTTTCTTCCTTTAATTGCTTCTCTAAGATTTTGCTAATTCCCAATTGGTCAGTTAGATCTCTGATTCTTCCTAAGTTAAGTTCTCTCTCAAAATCCTGTGTTGTTTTCATAAGTGATGCTGCTGCATCATTATAGGAAGAATCCTTCTCAAATGCCTCTTGTGCAAGATCATTTTCTTCTTGTTGTCTTGGGGAATATGTTTCTACTTCCTTCTCTAAGTCAATAGGACTCTTACTCCTGAATTGCCTAGGAATAGACATAACAGATGTTTCATTTTCTTGCATGGCCATGTTGTTCTGTTGTTTGGCTCTTGTTCTAGGATATAAGGGTGAGTTCATTACTCCTCTGTTTTCCTGCTCTGTTTTGTCCTGTACCTCATGAACCTGTTCAATGAATTTATTTTTAGCTATGAATTCTCGCCACACTATGCCCTGTGATCTCACCTGATACTCAACTAGGATTTTGATTAATCCTTGATGGTACATCTGTCCTGCTTTAGGCCTGTTTTCATGTTTGACTGTTTCTATCATTCTCAAGAGGCTCCTATATAAGAAATAAGGCATGTTTATCCTATCATCCCCTTTTATATGCTGCAAAAGTCTGACATGATACAAGTGAGCCATGCTATACCCCCTATCACAGGTCAAGAATTTTTGGATAACCAAAACCAACTCACCCCATGGTTCATTAAACCATTCCCTGGGTATCCCTTTTGTCCTGTCAAATGTCCCCTTTCGGTTCTTCTCTAGAAAGAAAGTCCAAGCTTTCTCTTTAAATTGCAGGCCTTTATAATACTTCTCACCTATCATGGGCAGATCTAAGGCTTGGGAAAGATATTCCTGGGTTACTGGAATGATGACATCTCCCACCCGTGTCTAGTCTTGATTGAAATTGTTTATAAATTCTCTGGTTATTTGTTCAGAGTGGCCATCAAATTTTTGTAGGAAACTGATCATCCCTGCTTGATAAAGTTTTTCTATTGTTTCCTTCCCCCAACTCTCTATCTGGAATTTCGGCTCTACTCTGTTTGACATTGCTTCTGTAAACCAATGAATAAATTCCTCTGCTGTTACTAATTTCATTTTGAAAGAAAGATGCAATTATTTGTTTGATTTCGAAATGAAATTTCTGAAGGCGAAGAACCTTACCTTCCTTTTTCAATCAACTTAATTCACCTCTGTTTGACTCTGCCCTCTGCAACAACACTGTTTTAACCCCTGTTCAATGCAAGAAATATCTGTAAACCCTGTTAATATACTGCCCCCTGTTGTTGAAAACAAAAATATACATGGAAACGATGTTTATTCATGCTCCTGATCGTTTTTATTTTGCCAAAATTCAAATCATTGAGGACTGTTTATGTTTTAACTGTGTAATGCACCTATATTTAGCTCTCGGCCTCACTAACAGATGTGCAAAAATGCTCTCGGCCTAGCCCAATATATCATCATTTTTTAAAAAACATTGACTGTGTATTATGCAACAATGATGCGCACGGCCTCGGCCTTAACTCAGGTGCAATCAGGGCTATAAGCACGAGGGCAATTCAGTCTTAGCATGGCAACAAAAAGGGCTATTCACATACGCTCAGCCTTTGAAAATAAACATAATTGCATTTGAAATCATGCTCATGGCCTTAAAAACAAATCACAATTTTTTTTTTTGGCAAAATACAATCCTGAGCTTATGAAAAATTTGCAACACCGCTCTCGGCTGTCTCGGCTCAAAACAAAACGTACACAGCATATGCAAACAATTTGATATACATTCCCTTCATAACAACCCTCTGTTTTAATCCTCTGTTTTGATGTGAATTAGCGCGCAGCAAGGGATGCATATGGTGCTTGACTGCTTGTGTTCATTCGGCGCACAACTATATGTCAACATAAATGAACAGCGCGCATTTGATAATGGCATTCTACAGTATTCCTATTATCATTCACCGCCATTCCACATTTAACAATACGGCACTGTATTTTTCCTTAGTTTATGGGTTATGTTTGACACGGCTCAGTCATACAAGTCCATATTTATTGCCAAAGCCTACATGTTAACCATGCAAATCTGTCACATTTAAAGGAACATTGATCCACTAAGGATTCATTCCTCTTTCTATGCAGCAAATCACCAAGTTGGGGGCTACGGTTGCGGCTTACCTTTGATCACCGAGCACCTGGAGGGATATCGGCACTCCAAACTTCAGTTTAACCGTTTCAAATGGACTGGTGGCAAGACAAACGATTGTTATTAAAAACAACTGCGAGTTCAGCTTTGGTTCACTGTGCCGAGCTTGTAAAACAATCATACCTTACCTCAATAGATCCCTGGAAATCCGTTATGCACACGCTAATTTCGGAACATCTCTTCCTCTTTAAATTTCCCGACTCAATGCGCTTTTCTTTTTCACTGGGCGGCAGCCTCAAACACCATTTCTGAGCTTATGCAGCGATGAGGAATTCGGTTGAACACGACACAGGGTTATAGTTTAAACTATTCATGGCTCGGTTGTGTTCATGACCGTTTTGACTGTACTGTAATGTGTTTCATTGGTGGTTGAATGGTCATGGCTTACATGGCCGTCCTCTTGACCAGTCGCCCGACTGTGTCATGAGGACGCCGAGTCGTGGCTTGGTACGCACGATCCCTGCGTATTGTGTCAACCAATGGGTGCATAAATCACCATGCCACCGTGTAAATTGCTGACCGGTTGTCGTATGTGGTTGATTACCATAGTTCATTGTTACACCTACCGTCGTATGCTCCACTATCCCGTATTCCTTTGCCCACTGTGTAATGATTCCGTGCTATGATGTTTTGGATGCCCACCGTTCCATCGTTTGTTCATGCTCGGCCTTCCACCATGTCTCATTATCGTTCATCAACCTTTGCTTTGTAACCATGTTATATGCCTTTCCATATACCATATGCGCATTATTTGAAATTGTTTTATATATGCAACATGAATACATACCCTTTACCATATAGCTTGTGCGCAGTTGATAATGCATTTGTTCCCTTTGTCAACCTTCGGTCTATGTATTATTTGATATGTCCATATATATTATGGTATATATATATATATATATGTTTTGATTTCCTCATAGCGCGTAGGTATATATGTTTGTTGATTTCCATATAGCGCATAGGTTTTGCTTTTGTTTTGACTTGATATAACATAGTTGTATAATTTTAAAATGACCATTGGGGTCATGTTTAAAATTATTCCCATTAGTAATGCTCTGAGTTGCATGAACTTGTATGTGCAGGTTGAAATTTGTCCTAGTTTGGCCTTTTTAAGCTTGCAAAGAAAACTACTTAGGGGTATTAGGGTTAGTGAAAAGAGGGGAATGTATGGAAATAAAATGGAATAGGGTTATATGTATAGGGATTATAGGGATATATGATGTAAATGATAATGAATATCCTCAGGTACTAATTCCAACTTTAACAAAAACTAAGAATTTCTACAAAAAATTTGAATTTTTAAAGTACAAAATGACCATGTATGTATACTTCCCTGGATGATAGCTGTGCAAGTGGATGAAATTGTTGATGATAATTGTGCAAGTGGATGAAATTAATTGATTGTAGATGGATTCCAATGTAGACTTTATTGCTGCTCCCTGTTCTTCAGGTTCTAATCTTGGCTTGATAATCAGGTCCCTCTATAATGATGCATTGTTTCAGGTCCCTTTTCTGCTTGCAAAAGATGCACATATTGTGTTGAAATTGGCAGGTCTTTCAGGTCCCCTGGCAATGATTTGGTATATCAGGTCCTTCTATTAACAATACAGGTCTTGTTTCCAGCCAAAAGAGCTGATGGTTGCAACTTCAGCTGTCCACTTTTTTTTAAAAAGCAAACGCAAGTCTCCCCCCTTGGTGAAGAGTTGACTTGTCCTCAAGTCATTGGTTGGTGGAGTGTACCTGCAGTAAAGAGATCAGAGAACTGTAGAACAAGTAGAAAG
Source organism: Pinus tabuliformis (assembly GCA_031772625.1). Classification (NCBI taxonomy): domain Eukaryota; kingdom Viridiplantae; phylum Streptophyta; class Pinopsida; order Pinales; family Pinaceae; genus Pinus; species Pinus tabuliformis. The sequence continues at coordinate 1,072,304,387 of CM062811.1, forward strand.
AATTCATAGAGTCCAAGTGACCCTGGTTTTCCCCTATGAATTCATGCTTGCAATGTGCCAGTTGCCTGGTTTTCACTTGCAAACAATTTATTTATTTATTTATTTTTATCTTTTCTCATTTTTTGTTTTTTTTCATCTTTTTTTTTTTTTGTTTTTTTGTTTTTTTTGTTTTTTTTTGTTTTTTTTTTTTACTCAACTAGTTGACTGGAAGATGGCGAATCGGGCGCCTTGAGTTCCAGTTCTAGTTCTGTGTCTTCGATCAGTTGTTTCATAAATGCTTCTTTACTGATAGGCCTATTATAAACTTTGAGCCTATGTCCATTGATGATAAATGAGGTGGAATCCTGGTCAGTTGTTTTGATTCTTACTGCTCCATTGTCAAAGATTTCTTCAATTTCATATGGGCCTAACCAGTGTGTTGTGAACTTTGCTTTGAAGTCTTTGAATTTGGAGTCGAAAAGAAATGCCCAGTCTCCCTTGTGAAATGTCTTTGTTTTAATGTATCTGTCGTGCCACTTCATTCTTTGTTGTTGCACTAATGTAGTATGTTCCATAGCTTGCTGACGATGCTCATCTAGCTGATTCAGTTCCATGATTCACTGTTGTTGTGCTTCTGTCAAGTCGAGTCCTAACTCAGCTGCTAGTCTGTATGTATGTATCTGAAACTCTATAGGAAGTAAGGCTTCCTTCCCATATACTAACTGGTATGGACTGAAACCAGTTGTCGTTTTCCACGTAATCCTATAGGCCCAGAGTGCATCCTTTAATTTTTCAGACCAGTCCTTTCTATTCATGTGTACTGTCTTAGTCATGATATTTTCCAGGACTTTATTTGTTGATTCGACTTGACCATTTGCTTGTGGATGATATGGTGTCGATTTCCTGTGCTTGATCTTGTATTTCTCTGTGAGATCTCGTACCAACTTTGATGTAAACTGTGTTCCTTGATCTGTTACAATTTGTCTAGGTACTCCATATCTGACAAAGATTTCTTCAAAAAGAAAGGTGACCACTGCATCTTCTGTTGCTCTGTTGACTGCTTTTGCTTCTGCCCATTTGGTTACATAGTCTGTACATACTAAGATGTACCTCTTCCCATTTGACGGTGGGTTGATAGGTCCAACAAAGTCAAGTGCCCACTGCTCAAATGGTTCTATGAGAACCTGTGGCTTCAGTGGCATTTCATCTGATGTTATTGGTCGTCCTGTTCTCTGGCAGCTATCACATTGCTTGACATACTTCTTAGAGTCTCTGAAGATGGATGGCCAGTAATAGCCTATCTGCAGTACCTTATATGCCGTTCGTTTATCTGCAAAATGGCCACCACAGGGTTCATCATGACATGCTCTCAGAATATCTAATATTTCATCTTCTCGTACGCATTTTCTAATTATTAGATCTGAACCAGTATAAAATAGATCACCATTGACCCATGTATATCTAGCGCTTGCTCTAACAATTTTATGTTTTTGCTTTTTAGTGAATTGAGCTGGAAACCTTCCAGATGACAAATAGTTTGCAATATCTGCAAACCATGGTGTTTTAACTGTGATGGCAAACAGGTGTTCATCAGGAAAGTTATCTACAACTGGATTTGGATCAGAGGGTGAGTGTATGCGGGACAAAAAGTCAGCCACTTGGTTTTCTCTTCCTGGCCGGTCTTGTATTGTGATATTGAATTCTTGTAGTAACAGTAACCATCTTGTTATTCGTCCATTAGTGATTGGTTTGTTCATCAAATATTTGATTGTTGAATGATCAGTATGGATGAAAACTTGATATCCTGTTATATAGTGCCGGAATTTATTGACTGCATGTATAACAGCTAACATTTCTCGTTCTGTGACTGTGTAGTTCATTTCTGCAGGTGTTAGATTTTTGCTGATGAAGTATATTGCATAAGTAGACAAGTTTTCTTTCTGTCCTAAAGAGGCACCTATTGCTGTATCAGATGCATCAGTTGAGATATGGAATGGTAAAGACCAATTTGGTCCACGAAGAATGGGGGCGACAGACAGTTTCTCTTTCAAAATTTGAAATGCATTTTGACATTCATTTGTCCAATGAAATTCAATGTCTTTTGCTAATAATTTGAACAGAGGTTGGGCTATTTTACTAAAGTTTTCAATAAATCGTCTATAATAGCCTGCATAGCCTAAGAAACTTCTAACCTCTTTCTGTGTTGTAGGAGGCATTAAGTTCACTAAGACTTGGATCTTGGCTGGATCCACCTTTATTCCTGAAGCAGAAATGTGGTGTCCCAGAACTATTCCCTCTGTCAACATCATATAGCATTTCTCATTGCTTAATGACAAATTTGTTTCAATGCATCGCTTTAAGACTTTCTCAAGGTTGTTTAAACAATCATTGTATGTGTTTCCGTAAACTGTGAAATCATCCATGTATACCTCTACACATTCATGAATTAGATCAGCAAATATTGCAAGTACTGCTCTTTGAAAAGTTGCAGGTGCATTGCATAAACCGAATGGAAAAACATTATATGCATAGGTTCCCCATGGGCAAGTAAATGTTGTTTTGTCTTGGTCTTCTTCTGCTATTCTGATCTGATTGTATCCGCTAAACCCATCTAAAAAGGAGAAAAATTTCTTGCCAGCTAATGAGTCTAACACTTGATCAATGAAAGGTAGAGGAAAATGATCTTTGAGTGTAGCTTTATTTAATTCCCAATAGTCCACACATACCCTCCATTTTCCATTTTTATTTGGAACAATAACCAGTGGAGAAACCCATTGACTATCTAAAATAGGGTAAATGAATCCAACTTGCAACAATTTTTGTAACTCGTCTTTCGCTATTTCCTTCATCATTGGATTCATTCGTCTTTGAGGTTGTCTTACAGGTTTAAGCTAGTCATCTATGTAGATGTGGTGGATACATGTGCTAGGATGAATTCCCTGCATATCAGTATAATCCCAAGCAAAAGCTTTTGAATATTTCTGTAATAGTGCAATTACTTCTTGCTCTTGTGCTGATTGCAATTGATTTCCAATGTTTAATTGCTTTCCAGGATATACCTCAATTGTTTTTGTTGTAGGTGTGGAGACAGTGTTTACAGGAAAGATTTCCGTAAAAGATTTCTGCAAGGTTTGAATAGTACAGGTTTCCTGAAAACATTGATTCAAAAGTTCGTTTGCAGCTTCATATTGAGCTTCTCTAAGCTGCTCTGAGATACTTGGTTCTGAGATAAAAAGGTCCATCAAATCTTCATTCGCTTCTTCTTCTCTAAAATCAAAGAATTGATTGATACTTAAAACTGCTTTTGTTTGCTGCTTTTCCTGAGTTTCAAGTATTGATTCTAAAGAAGTGGTTTGTGCAGGTGAATAAAGAGTGATATGTTTCCTTTCATCTCCATGTGAAATTATCATACTTCCAGATCTGCATCCTATGAAGGCATCAGCAGTGGCTAACCATGGTCTGCCTAAAATTAGAGGATGTCCTCCCAAGTTTGTCTTTGGTTGCAAAATCAAGAAGTCAACAAGATACTCCCATGAATCCAAGGAGACTATGATATCTTCTAACATTCCTTTAGGAACAACTTTAGATCCATCTGCTAATTCCAATACTGTTGAAGTTGATCTAATGTTGTTTAATTGCAAAGTTTTCGTTGTCTCCATTGTCATTACATTTATAGATGCTCCCAAGTCTATTAGTGTGTTTGGTACAGAGAAATTATTTATTGATATGGTAACCATTGGGATACCAGGATCAATATATTTTTCTACTATAGTTTGAGTAGACATGAGACTTGCTAATTTACCAATGACTTGGATGGTTGCAGGATCCTTTTTCTTTCTTTCTTTCCAAATGCACAATTCCTTTATTGTTTTTGCGTATATTGGTATTTCTTTAATTTCTTTTAATAAAGGAATTTTGACATATGCATTTTTTAACTCATCTAAGATATCAAATTCAGGAAGGGTTATTTGATTCTGTTGCTCCACCAATCTTTCAGGATAAGGTGGTGTTTGTGTTGTAACATTTGTTCCTTTCTGATTTTGTACCTCAGCTTGTGATGTTTCAGATGATTCTCCCTGTTCAGTTGGTTCTTCTATAATTGGAGGAAAATCCTTCTTAAGTACCTTTCCAGACCTTAGATGGACATCATCAAGAGGAAGGATCGAATATGTAGGATAACAAGCTGCTTCCTCTACAGTGTATGCAGATTTGTCCACCCTGTTATTTGGATTGGCCATTGGTTGTGCTGGTAGTTGAGTTGGTCTGGGTTGATTTGCAGGTAGCTGTAATTGTTTTGGTTGGGTCAACAACGGTGGAGGATTCTGTTGTGGAAATGGGATGGATGGCGGATATAGAGAATGTTGTTGTTGAAAGGGTATGGATTGCGGATATTGTGGATATGCAAATGGTTGTTGATTTTGTTGCTGGTATTGTTGTTGATACTGTTGAGGTTGCTGGTTGCCATAACCATATCCTCTCCAACCTTGTGCAGGTTGTTGTGAATATTGTTGTGGAGGCCAAGCTTGCCATGGCATTGGAGTGGCCCAAGGATTATATGGTGGATAAGCATAATTTTGCTGAGGGAATTGTGGCTGATTTGGTTGAGGCATTCTAGGTGGCCATGGTCTTCGTGGTGCAACATAATAGAAACCTTTTGTTCCTGGCACTTCTTCCATTGAGTTCATTTGTAATTCTTTCAATGTTACACAATTCTCTGTGGAATGATTGCCTGTACAAAGACCACAAACCTGAATACTATCCAAAGGACAATCTCTCAAAGGATGTTTCTTTTTACATTTTGAACAAAATATTGCTAAGGCTTGTTCTTGTTCTTCTTTCTTCTTGTTTGCCTTTAGCACATCTACTTGTGTCCCTAATGTACTCAAAAGATCTGTTTTGAAATTTTCCAATAGACTTCCTATTTCAGCTCTTTTTATCCCTCCTGCAGCTGACTTTGCTGCTTTGGAACTCACTTCCCTTCCGGTTTTTGATCTTCCTCTAGAATATTTCTGACATAACTCGACAATTTCATCGAATGGAAGGTTTGAAATATCTCCTTTACCCATCACATTCAAAATGTCAAGGTATTCATCTCTTACACCTTTGAGGAAGATTGTGCGAACAGTTTCTTGATTTAAAGAATGTTGCTTAGATTTCTGAAGATTATATGCAAACCTTTCCAAATATTCTTCTAAGCTTTCATCTTCTTGTTGTGTCATTCTAAAAACATCTTCCTTTGAATCTCTAGATCTACAATAAGCTTGATATTTCTTAAGGAAGACGGTTCGCATATCATCCCAGGAGGCTATTGTTTGTTCTCCTAAACCCATAAACCATTTTAAAGCTGCTGCTTTTAATGTTGCAGGAAAAAGACGAAGCTTATGAACATCATCAGTATATCCATATGTTCTACATAAGATATCAAATTCAAACATGAATGAATCAGGATCTTCTGTAGACATTCCATAGAAGTTTGGCAATACAGAAGGTGGAATATTTTTCATTTTTACTTCTTCTCCTAATATTGCACTTGTGTCTACTATTGGAAAACCAAAAGTAGTTTCTTGATCAATTCCATCTTCTTGTCTTTTCCGGTCGTTTTCTAGCTTCCTATCATTTTCTTGTTTTGCCTCTTCCTCTCTCTTTCTTCTCCATTCTCTTTGTTGTCTTTCATTTTCAGCTCTTTGTTGTTCAGGATTAAGATGAACGGATCCATGTCCCTCTTCTGCCATTGTTTGATTTATTTCAATTTCAAGTGGAATTTCAAATTGTTGGAAGATAGGAGGATCGATGGATGGAAAAACAGGTTGTTTTCCTTTCTCTTTTTGTTTTCCGGAAGTGGAGAATTTTTGTTTTTCTTCCCAAGCTAACAAAGTTTTCCTTTCAATCAAGGTTAATCTTTGGCCAGTTCTTTGCTTTTCTATCAACTCCTCAATTATTGGATTACTAGTAACAAGAGTGTGTGATGATCCTATTTCTACTGTTGGGGGGTTTTTAATAAATCTACCTTGAGGATCTCTATATCTAGGCATAAAGAAACATATCTAAAATGGAATGTAACTAATGTTTTTGTGATTTTGAATTTTTTTATCTTTCTATTGACTATGCTGATATTTGCCTCCATGGCAACGGCGCCAAAATGTTGAGCTAATTTATGGTCCTAAATTAACACAATTATTTCTTATCAATCCGGGTTGTTTATGCTTTGAGGCAAGTTCACTATATGTGAAGATCAGATATAACCAAACCTTGAAAGATAAGTTATTCAAAAACTAAAGATAATACATCTTATAACTCTAATTCAATCAGCTCAAAAAGAGAAAAGTATTGAAAGGGTTCTTGACCTCAAGAAGTCCACCTTCACCTCAATTATCACTTAATGAATCAGAGATTGAAACCAAAAGCTCAAGATGCATAAATTATAAATGAAAGAAGCTCTTAACTTAAGAGACACATAAGATATTCCATCATAATTCATTCATCTCAATATCTAAATCTAAATGGAAATAAAACTGCTTGCATGTAAACAAAAAGGAACTAGTTTTGATTCATCATTTAGCAGAAGGGATGTCCAACTTGAACATCTGTTTTTCCAAATCAATAAAGTGATGAATAAGCTATTAACAAATGAAATCAATCACTATGCATAAACCATAAAACAAACTGAAATAAAGCTTTGAAAAACTAGTGCTACAATTAACCAAATTGCAATGAAATAAAACTAGTTTATCATGGAAGTGTACTTAGCTTGGAGTGGGGGCCCTCCACCCTTGCCTTGCACACTTTGAGAGGTGATATCAGAAGCTTAGATCAGTCACACATCCATAGCATTGCACAACAAAATAATAATAACACAAGTCTTCAAATTACTTCTCAATCCAAAATATGTCTCAGCATAAAAGTATATCAAAAATCAATACATAAGCCATCAAAGTTTTGGCTTTAAATAAGAAGTCTCATGAAAAAACTGATCTATAATCACTCAAACAAACCCATCTACTCTCATCCACCTATCCAAGTCGAATTCATTATCCCCAACCCAAGAAAGATGACCATTCCTATGAAAACTCAAAACAGCCCTATTTCTATGGGATTCCTGCATGACTAGTCATGGTTGACTAGCACCAAATGGGCCTAATAAAGCTTGTTCAGTTTGAACTAAGCATTGCTGGCTTAGTCCTAGTTCCCAAGCTATCCATCCATGCATTCCATTCGTGCCCAAGTGTCCTGCAACCATATCAACCATAGAGCTATTACGGGAATTTCTGAATCTGCCAATTTTGCACTAAAAACCAAATTTTCATAAAAACTTTAGAAATTGCAAAATTAAAATTAAATACCTGAATGGATATCAAATATACATCAAAATGGGATAAATGAAGGGAAAATGGATGGAAAATAGATGAATAAGTAAGTTTCTTTGAGCAAAAATAAGACCAAAACTAAGGCTCAACATGTCTCTTATGTTATGTTGGTTGGGCTCTTGCTCGGTTAGCTCGAAGAAGCTGCCTCTGTCAATTTCCTTGACTCTCTCTAAAGCTTTGGGCTCCCGTCCAATTGTTTGTTTGTCTAGCCTAAGTCCTACCTCTCTGGTGGTTCGTTCTGGTATCCACAAGGGCGCTGTCGCCGTAGACATGCCTCGACCCCGCCAAAGGATGTCAAGCTGCAGAGGCACCTCTCGGGGGGCGCCTTCTCGTCCTTCTTCGCTCTCTCCCTCCAGAGAATTCACTTCTAGCTAGTACCCTCGCACTCGCAGCAAGAGAGGGTGCTTTCTATGGCCTAGTCAATTCCTTGAGCCTAGCTCTCCAAGTTCCTCGTCCTCGCCCTCCTTCAGTTCTGCAATCTTCACTTTTAATTGCACCCTGAACCATCCTCAGATTACAGCCCATGTCTTGGTGCTCTTTCTCAAGGAAGCCCAGGAAGAGGGCGAGTCCAGTGTTCTTCAGGAGAACCCAGGCTTAGTTTCTGTGCCAAATTCTGGCTCCCCACGAGCTACGGAGACTCCGGCAAGCAATGTTAATGACACAATGATGGAGCCAATGACCCCAGGTTTGTTAGTGAATGAGGATGCTCAAGCTAAGGATCTGGCTGATGGTGGTTGGCGCAGGATCGTGGAGGAGCCTCCAGGCACCTAACTCATGCTCTACAGCTCCGTCTCAGGTGATGGCGAGTGTGCAGGTGTTAGAGACAATCTCCCTAATCTACCTGCAAGTTCTTCAACGTCTTGATCAATTTCCCTTTTTTCTGGATTGAGCGCATCAGTCATTAAACTGATATTTCATTTCTTTTTAAAAACCCCACTATCGGGCTTTATTAACAAACCGTGGCTTTTCGGAGAAGTCTTTAAAAGCGATATCCACTTGGCAGACGTACGTAACACTATATATATATACCACGTTATACCGTGGTTACACCTCAGCGCCCATATTTCCACTATAGCAAGCGATCCTTATGACCCCAAACCGCTTACGCACACATCATTACATATAACAGTTATATTTCCCTTTGCTCCTTGGCCTGATGCGAGATCGCATCGCCGATGAGTGTAGGTGGGGCCTTACCGTGTACCAAGCTCGAATATATATATCGCACCGTCGCTGTGTATCTCTGCCCTTTATGTTGGTTTTGGTCGATATACAAGTCGGCGATCGCTCAACAAAGATCTGTTGTCCTCCGAATCAACGGACCCGATACACTATTACGCAGCCTTTAATAAATCGGTGGTTCCGCTTTTCGCGGTCGACTCAAATACTAACTTCCTACCTCCGCAACGACGGACCTGGCGATATATATATGTCGCAGTTTATGTTAATTCGGCTTCCAAAATTGGGACTCGGCCCTTGTTACAATGTGGCTCCCTTCAAACTGGAAACCTTTGTAAACTGAACATACGACGAACGTTCCAAAGGACCTCTCGGCGCAGATATGGTTTCGGACCAATATAGTAAGAACTTACAGTTTCAAGATTTCAAATCAACTACGCCCACTTAATGAAAAATAGCTAGAGTTCTGAGTCTAACCAGAATATACGCGCAATTGAAATTCAAAGCCTGTATAAACATAAAACGAAAGGGAAATTGATTTCGATGATTAATAAACAGTAATTGCAGCGAGAGGAATTAGAACCATTCAACACCGTCGACGCTATCCCATAATCTATGCATGCAATTACAGAGTCATTAATAAGAGACACTGAGAGAACAAAATTTTTTCAAAATAATAATATGGCACTCGCCCCTCTCCTCTGTCTCCTGAGGGCTTCGCTGCCTCTTTATTTATAACTGAGGATAGGCCCTCTCGGTCCTTATCTGATACAAAGAAAAGCATGCTTGACAGGATGATTTAAAGCTTGAAAAGCTCTGTTGCAAATAGCATGATTTATTGCTAGAATTTATTCTATTTTCTAACTAAGAAAGCATAGAAATTGCAGGCTAAAGGACCCCACTCCCTTGCCTGTAGATTTTTTTTTTATTTTTGAAATAATTTGGAAGATTTTTGCCCTCTGAGTTGCATGCTCCCGCATCAGACTCCTGAGGACAAAATTCTTCACGGGCTCCTGTCCATGAGCTCATCTACAGTTTTGCCCAATTTCTATAGAATGTCTTCTGTAACCCAAGTAGCTTCAGCGATCGGCTGTCCCTTCCATTTCATCAGATACTGGAAATATTCTCGTCCCCTTGACTTCTTATACACTTTCTTGTCTAGAATTCTTTCGGGCTGTAAATTCTTGGCTGTGGGTAAAAGTTTTACCCAGTCAATCTCTGGAGTCTCTTGATCCTGTGCTGTATCATCTGCAGCTTCATTCTCATACTTGTACAAGTCTGCAACATTAAAAATTGGTGATATTCCCACACCAGGTGGTAATTCAATTTCATAAGCATTTGCAGAGAATTTCCTCAGTATTTTGCATGGTCCAATTTTCTTGGATTTTAACTTATTATATGCTCCCTTTGGAAATCTCTCCTTTCTGAGGTGTGCCAAAACCAAGTCTCCAACTTCAAAGTTCATTTCTCTTCTCTTCATGTCTGCTTTGGTTTTATATTGAATGTTGCTATCCTATAGCTGCTGTTTCACCTGTTCATGTATTGCCTGCATTCTTGAAGCAAAGTCTTCACCTTCTGCACTTCTTATTTCTTCTTTTCCCAAGTTCCTTAATTCAGATATTCCTCTTGGGTGCATTCCATAAACAATATGGAATGGGCTCTGTCCTGTGCTCCTGTTTGGTGAGTCATTATATGCATATTCAACTTGTGGTAACACTTGATCCCATTGCTTTGGATGTTCTGCAGTAAAGCTCCTCAAAAGATTGCCTAAACTTCTATTCACAACTTCAGTCTGTCCATCAGTTTGTGGATGATAGGCAGAACTGAAATTTAATTTAGTTCCCAACTTCTTCCATAGTGTTCTCCAGAAATGCCCAACGAACTTTGAATCTCTATCTGAAACAATGCTTTTGGACAATCCATGTAATCTTACAATTTCTCTAAAAAACAAGTTAGCAATGTGAGAAGCATCACTAGTTTTATAACATGGAATAAAGTGTGCCATTTTTGAAAATTTGTCCACTACAACAAAAATTGAATCATAGCCCTTTTGAGTCTTTGGCAATCCGAGCACAAAATCCATACTTACCATATCCCAAGGCCTATCTGGAATTGGCAATGGAATATACAACCCTGTGTTCTGGCTCCTTCCTTTTGCATACTGGCAGACTTTACAATTTCTTACATACTTCTCTACTTCAGATTTTATTTTCAGCCAAAAGTAAAATCTGTTGAGCTGTTCAAAGGTCTTCTCTCTACCAAAATTCCCTGCAAGTCCTCCACTATGCTTCTCTTTGATTAAATTCTCTCTCATTGAACAGTTGGGTATGCACAGCTGATTTTTCTTAAACAACAGACCATCTTGTATAAAATAATCCAGCCACTTGCTCCTGTCTGCCAAAACAGGATTCTTACAAGCCTCAAATGCCTCCTTAAAATCTGAATCGGTCTCATATAATTCCTTAAGAAAATCAAACCCCAACACTTGAATTTGACTTTCTTGCAGCAATACACTTCTCCTACTTAAGGCATCTGCGACTTTGTTTGATTGTCCAGTTATATGCTTCAACACAAAATGAAAGCCTTGAAGATATTCTACCCATTTAGCATGTCTCTAGCTGAGTTTGGCCTGCTGCATTATAAACTGCAATGCATGGTTATCTGAATAAAGAATAAATTCTTTCGACATTAAATAATGCCTCCACTTCTTCAGTACCTGCACAACTGCGTAAAACTCCTTATCGTAAGAAGAATACTTCCTTTTTGCATCCTTTAGCTTTTCACTGAAGTAAGATATTGGTATATCTTCTTGGCTTAAAACTCCTCCAATTGCTTCTGCGCTGGCATCACACTTAACTTGAAAAGTTTTGTTAAAATTAGGAAGAACCAAAACAGGCTTTTCAGTTATTTTCTTCTTTAACAGCTGAAAATTTCTTTCTGCTTCAACAGTCCACTTAAATGGCTGTTTATCTTTCTTTATGGTCTCAATAATAGGTGCATTAATCTTACTAAAATTCTTAATGAATTTTCTGTAAAAACTAGCAAGACCATGAAAACTCCTTACCTCAAAAATACTCTTGGGTGAAGGCCACTCCACAATTACTTTGATCTTTTCTGGATCCATCTTCAATCCTTCAGCTGAGATAACAAATCCCAAGTACACCAGCTCCTCTTTCATAAATAAACACTTCTTCAGATTCAACAATAATTTTTCTTGCTGCAGCTTCTGTAAAACATAATTTAAATGCCTCAAGTGTTCCTCCTTGGATCTGTTATAGACTAATATATCATCCAGATATACGATTACAAATTTACCAATGAATTCTTTAAGAACTTCATTCATAAGCCTCATGAATGTACTTGGTGCATTGGACAACCCAAAAGGCATCACTCTCCACTCATATAATCCTTCATTGGACTTAAAAGCGGTTTTCCATTCATCCCCTTCTCTTATCCTTATCTCATGATAGCCACTTTTAAGATCTAACTTTGAAAAATATTTTGTGCCAGACAAGCAATCCATTAAATCTTCAATTTTCGGTAATGGAAATTTGTACCTGATTGTAATCTTATTGATGGCTCTTGAATCTGTGCACATTCTCCAGCCTCCATCTTTCTGCGGGATCAGCACTGTTGGCACCGCACAAGGACTCAATCTTTCCTTAATCAACCCCTTGTCAAGCAATTCTTGCACTTGTTTCTTAACTTCTTCATTTTCTGCATGAGTCATTCTATATGCTGCTTTGTTAGGTAGACTTGCTCCAGGAATCAAGTCTATATGATGACTGATTTTCTGAATTGGCCGTATTTCATTAGGCAAATCATTAACAATAATATCATAATAATTCTCCAGCATCTCTTGAATTTCAATGGGTAATTCAGAAATTTTAGTAGAAGTCAATATTACCTTGGGCTTGCAAATTACAGCAAAATTTACCTCATTTTCTTCAATCTGCTTCAAGTATTCCTTCCCTCCAAGTAACAGAGTTTTTGGACTAGTCTTCTGCCCCAGCACCTCTTCTTCTTGCAGAGGCAACAATGTATGATTGACACCATCTTTTCCAAACTTGTAGGTGTTTCTCTTCCCGTCATGTATGGCTCCTCTGTCATATTGCCAAGGCCTCCCAAGCAATATATGACACACATCCATAGGCATCACATCACAAACAATTTTATCTTTGTACTTGCCCACTTGAAATTCCACTTCACACTGTTCACTTACCAACAGTTGATGTCCCTTTTGTAACCATGACACCTTATAAGGTGTTGGATGCTTCATTGTCTTCAGCTTCAATTTCTCCACTACTTCTGTAGAGACCAAATTATCAGTGCTGCCACTATCAATGATCATCTGGCAACATCTCCCTTGGACCTTGCACACTGTCCTGAATAAAGTTTTCCTTTGTGGCGGTTCAGCAGCCACCTCCTTCATTGGCTTAAGTAAGACTTTATTAACCACCAGAGATTCTCCTCTTTCTGGTGTATTTTCTTCTTCTGCTATTGCTGCCGCTACCGCTTCTTCTTCAGCTGGAGCAACAATTGCATTCCTCTGCTTTATATCTGCATTTTCTGGGCACTCAAAAGCTCTGTGTCCCAACTTGTTACATCTGTAACATCTTATTTCTCTGCCTCTTCCTCTGCCTCCTCTTCCTCTGGAAAAACTCCCTCTGCCTCCTGCATCACATTCTCTGGGTGCATGCTGGGTTGAGCTACTGCTAGCTCCATCTCTAAGTGTTGTAGATCTTCCTCTACCACCTTGACTTCCTTTTCCTCTGAAAGTCCCTCTCCCTTTGGCAGACTGCTTCCTTATGAGTTTTTCTTCAGCTTTCAGCGCTATTTGATAAGCTTCCTCTACTGTTTTAGGAGACAGCAGACTTATCTCATCCTGAATGTCCATCCTGACACCATTCATATATCTGGCCACCTTCTCATCTGTGTCTTGGGCTTCTCCAGCTCTTATGCTCACTTTATAGAACTCTTCTCTATATTCTTTTACTGTTAAAGCTCTCTGTCTAAGATTTTGCATTTGCCTAAATAATTTTTGCTGATAATTACTTGGAAAGAACTTAGCTCTTAACTTTTCTACCATTCGGCTCCAGTTCTTGATAGGTTTTTTACCAAGTCTCTTCCTTTCTGCCTACACACCATCCCACCAGAGTGCTGCATGGCCTTTTAACTTGGTGACAACAAACTTTACTTTCTTCTCATCCTCTATTTCCTCGTAATCGAAGAATTTCTCCATGATGTTAATCCACTCGATCAATTCTTCTGGATTCATTCCTCCTTGATATATCGGTACTAATTGGTTCAATGGCCTGGCTGTGGATTTCAACATTGACTGAAAGAATCTCATCTCAAGAGTAACCTGTACAACTTCCTCCTCTTCAGCAGCTTCAATTTCGGGCTCACTGAAATCTCCATCATCTATATTTCTATCCGAAGTTAATGCATCCACTCTAGCTCGTGGCTCTTCTACTGTTTCCATTAGTTCAACATTTGCAGCAGGTCGTCCTCTTCCACCACGTCCTCAACCTCTTCCAACCTTGAAATCCATCCTTCTTCTGCTCCTGAGACTCAATTCAATGTCAGTTGATGGCTCTGATACCACTAATGATGGCGAGTGTGCAGGCGTTAGAGACAATCTCCCTAATCTACCTGCAAGTTCTTCAATGTCTTGATCAATTTCCCTTTTTTCTGGATTGAGCGCATCAGTCATTAAACTGATATTTCATTTATTTTTGAAAACCCCACTATCGGGCTTTATTAACAAACTGTGGCTTTTAGGAGAAGTCTTTAAAAGCGATATCCACTTGGCAGACGTATGTAACACTATATATAGATACCACGTTATCCCATGGTTACACCTGAGCGCCCATATTTCCACTATAGCAAGCGATCCTTATGACCCCAAACTGCTTACGCACACATCATCACATATAACAGTTATATTTCCCTTTTCTCCTTGGCTTGATGCGAGATCGCATTGCCGATGAGTGTAGGTGGGGCCTTACCATGTAACAAGCTCGAATATATATATCACACCGTCGCTATGTATCTCTGCCCTTTATGTTGGTTTTGGTCGATATACAAGTCGGCGATTTCTCAACAAAGATCTACTGTCCTCTGAATCAATAGACCCGATACACTATTACGCAGCCGTTAATAAATCGGTGGTTCCGCTTTTCGCGGTCGACTCAAATACTAACTTCCTACCTCCACAACGACGGACCTGGCGATATATATATGTCGTAGTTTATGTTAATTCGGCTTCCAAAATTGGGACTTGGTCCTTGTTACAATGTGGCTCCCTTCAAACTGGAAACCTTTGTAAATTGAACATATGACGAATGTTCCAAAGGACCTCTCGACGCAGATATGGTTTCGGACCAATATAGTAAGAACTTACAGTTTCAAGATTTCAAATCAACTACGCCCACTTAATGAAAAATAGCTAGAGTTCTGAGTCTAACCAGAATATACGTGCAATTGAAATTCAAAGCCTGTATAAACATAAAACGAAAGGGAAATTGATTTCGATGATTAATAAACAGTAATTGCAGCGAGAGGAATTAGAACCATTCAACATCGTCGACGCTATCCCATAATCTATGCATGCAATTACAGAGTCATTAATAAGAGACACTGAGAGAACAAGATTTTTTCAAAATAATAATATGGCACTCGCCCCTCTCCTCTGTCTCCTGAGGGCTTCGCTGCCTCTTTATTTATAACTGAGGATAGGCCCTCTCGGTCCTTATCTGATACAAAGAAAAGCATGCTTTACAGGATGATTTAAAGCTTGAAAAGCTCTGTTACAAATAGCATGATTTATTGCTAGAATTTATTCTATTTTTTAACTAAGAAAGCATAGAAATTGCAGGCTAAAGGACCCCACTCCCTTGCCTGTAGATTTTTTTTTTTATTTTTGAAATAATTTGGAAGATTTTTCCCCTCTGAGTTGCATGCTCCCGCATCATCAGGTTATGCGGCTCAGTATTGAGGGCTTTTTGCCACTGTTGACAATTTTTGTAACTGTTATTATGTCGAGGTTAAATATGCATGTTTTTTGTAATGCTTGTAAGCTCAGCAAGGCTAAGATGGGTAACTCTGGATCCCCTGTGTGGGACTGCATAACATGGCCTAGTCCAAACTCTCTGTTCTGGACAATTTTCTGTTTCAAGCTGCCTTTCCTTCTGGGTAGCTGTTTCTTATGCTAGTCATGCTGTAACTGTATACCTTTAATGTGAATAATAGAATAGTCTTATTTAGAAAAAAAAATATTAATGTCTTGGGTTTATCGATTGCTTATATTTGTAATATTAATAACCTATTGGGTTTTTAATATTAATCCCAAGGGTTTATAATATTAATGCATTGGGGTTATCCATTTCTTAGGTTTGTAATATTAATAATCCTTCGAGTTTTTAATATTAATCTCTTTGGTTTATTAATCGTTTTGGTTTATAATGTTAATCCCATTGGTTTCTTAAATCCTTGGGTTTATAATATTAATAATCCCTTGTGGTTTGGTTTATAATATTAAGCCATTTGGTCTATAATATGAATTATCCCTTCCATTTTTTAATCTATAGGGAGCTTATAATATTATTAATCCCTAGGGATATTACAATAATATTATATCAACCACATTTATTGATGTGGTTGTGCTAGTCACTAGCATAATCGAAAACCTAATAACACATCCTTATTACAAGCCAAAACATAAAACACTTTCTCATTGAAAATGGTAATTAGAATATGTTTAACACATATTGGACTCATGACATCGGAAAAGGAAAAGAATAATGAATTACTGACAAAGATTTCAAATAATTACGATAAATCACAGATCAAAGTAAATAAATAAATTTAATATGTATTGAATTTTTATATCTTCACTCAAAATTAAATCAAATTTGGTTTAAGTAGTTATACATTATGTAATAATAAAATATTTGCATAGATAAAAGGTATTGTAAAGTTTTTTTTCGCAAAAAAAATTAAATATGTTATGAATAAAAAAAAAAATAATAATAAATATTATAATAAATAAATGAAATACTATATATTAATGTAATTATGGGTCTGAAGCATGTCTTAAAATTTCTTTTGTTTGGTTAAGGTATCTGATTTTTTGGGTTTAAGGAAATAGGTTAGCTGCCCAAGACCTAAAGGCATCTCACATATGGATCCTCTTGTAGAAGTGAAAACATGCCCTGTTATGGACCACCATCAGGTAATTCTAATTGGCATGGATTTACTTAAATAATGATGATGAGTCAGGTTACATTAGTAAATAATAGTCAATGATGATTGTCCTCGCCATTGGTTTGACAACTGAGCTACGATAGGTTTTCTGAATCCATCAAATGAAAAAAGAGATAAATAATAATAATAAACTATATAAAGCTTAACAATTTTCAAATTTCTCTACATCTAAAATTTTGGAATTTTTTTTAATTTTTAAAAATTAAATTAAATCATTATAAAAATCTTACTAATGTAAAATTATATATATGTGTGTGTGTGTGCGTGCGCGTGCATGCATGTGTGTGTGAGAGAGTGAGGGAGAGAGAAATAACTTTATATTTTAAAAATTAAATATAAACTAAATTATGGAAAGGGGGCGAGAGGGAGGGTTTCTCACATTCACACGACCTCCTCTCCTTCCTTCCTCATTTCTCAAGGTTTGATGGTCACCATCAATGGTTTTCTTTGCAATGTTTTCCTAGTTCGTGGATGTGTTGATCGGTGTTGCTATCAGAGTGTTTCCTTGGGCTCTTCTTTGCATCTCCTCCATCCATCGAAGTGGTGCGGGTGGAGATTTTTGGGCAAATGTCCACAACACCCTACTTTTTGCCTTCCACACCAATGTTTTCATTTTGTAAGGGTTCCTCTATGACGATTTTGGGGTTTGAAGGTCCTGCGTCAACGCAATTTTGACTAGGTTATATTGGGGTTCTCATGGACAGGTTGTTCTGCTTCTGACCTCCATCCTCTGTAAGGTCTTGTTGGGACTTTTAGTTTGTCCTATAGTTTTTGCTAGTGGACTATCAGTTTCAAATTCTTTTATCCCTTTCTAGGTTTCAGTGTTGCATTTTTGGTCGAGATCGGAGTCGCGGGGTGTGGGTCAAGGTGGATCCTTTGCTATTTTGGCTTGGTTACATACCTCTCTATCTTCATTATGGGTTTTTTTAGGTCATCTAAGTGGCATGTGCTTAGTTTGTTGATCAATTTTGGCTATATTTTTTGTTGGGTTTATAGTTAAAATACACTATTTATGCTTTTTGGTGGACCTATGCACTCTGCTCTTTTGTTAGCCCTTCGACATTCAAGATGATGTATCTACAATGCCTTTGGCATTTACAAAATGTAATTTAGTCTTGAATAAAATTATAGTTTTTTTTCGTGGAAAAAAATATAAACTAAATTATCAATATTTAAAAACATTACTCACAAAAAATAATGTATAACATCGCATAATGAATAAATAATAATTATGTAAAAATACTCACAAATTATGATTATTTTAATCATAATTTATTTTGGAACTTTGTATTAAATTTCATAAATTTTAGATATAAATTGGTTCACCTCCCCTTAGTTTGTTTCTTGTCCCTCTACTCACTATTGAGCATGAATCTCTCCTATTTATTCTTATCATGTAATTTATTTTAGCTTTGGTTACTTTGGTTCCTATCATACCTACCTTTTTTCCTCTATATCCATCTTAGGTAGAAATTTATGACGTCAAGCCATAGCCCTTCACATAATCATCCTGGAATCCACAGGAGAAGGGAGTCTCCTTGTTTCTGGGCTCATGCCAATCAACAAACTTCCACAACCCACAATTGGGAACACACTTCCCACATTGCTAACGAGTGATCAAACTTAGATCATGTTATTATTTTTCATCCATATCGATTCTTTTAAAGTAAAAATAATTTGGAGGAATCAAGTCATAGGGCCTTTTAACCAGCAGGAAGTAGTTTAGAAAATTGGGGTCTAAAACCTCCTAGCACAATTTTGAGGCATCCAATGATGTTTTTTGTGGTTAAAAATTTTCTACTTTATCTCAGTACCTTTTTTCCTATTATACACATGAATATTTCCAAAAATACAAAAATTTATTCAATCAAACTCCATAAGAAAAAGTGATGCCACTCAGAAGTTGACATTTTTGTTTTCATAATTTGAGAGGATGCCACATTGGACACCATTATTCATGGAAAATAGGCTAGCTATGTGGTCATGATGAATAATACTCTAGAATATTCCATATTGTAACTCTAGTTAAAGAGTTAACGAAGTCAAACCTAACCACTAATAGGCTATTGAGTTGTATTATAGCTGGGTGGAAAGGAGAAAAATGGGTTCCATTCTTTCCCCGTTCATTTGTTCCATTGATAAGTAGAGTAGCAGAGAGCGATATGGAGAGAGAATATAGAGACGATTTTTGCATTGTAGTAGCCCATGTGCCAGAAACCTTACTTCTTTGTACTCACAACAATTTTTTGTTTAGAGAAAGAGAGCAGAGTGACATCATCTTCTAGCTGGGTTTTCTACCGAAAGGGTTTCTTAGGTTATAGTTTGTGTCAAATCATGGTTTGCGATTTTTTATTTCATTGTTATCTATTTTCTTCATAATTAGAATTTTCATGCTTACATAATAAAAAATAATTTACAAATCCATAAATCTAAGTAAAAATAAACCCTTATAGTGTAGATTTAGGATTTTTTATGTATAATTTATGAGATCTGTTGTAACAAACTATCTAGTGGAATATCAATGATAGTTTATGAATCAAGGAGGAAATTGACTTGCTTGAGTATGAAGTTAGAGTAGAAAAGTGGTTCATATTTGATACAAAGGTTGAATAAAACATATGTTAATGGACACCACACATAGGGAAAACTTGCTCTGCATAAACCCAATATATGTAGACAATGGATATCTATTGGAAAAATAAAACCATTATGGGAAAAAAATCGGTGGAACATAGTGAGGCATAATAGAAGATACTATTCAAGATGGATGAATTATCGCTACAATTCAAAAAATTGGACATCAAATTTTTTGTGATTGCCAAGAAAGTTGTAGACATGGGCTTCCCTAGAGGTGATGAGGAAGGACATGACCCTGCAACCATTCAAGTGGAATTCCCCACTACTTAACTTATGATACTTATTTTGACTTCTTTACACATAAGTGGGAAATGTTTCCTAGCTTGTAGGTTAATCTATGAGTTAATAAATAATTTTCCTAAGAAGTTCATACTATATATTTTATGTAAACATGTTTGGAAAGTTAGAAAAATAATTTTAACAAAAACTCTATACACGTGCTACTGGTGTAACTTCCCAAGTGGTAGGGGAGTAGTTATAGTAAAGTCAACATTTTTTTAAAGTAATATAAAATTGTACCTAGCATACTAAAAGAAATATATAAATTATTGATTAAAAGATTCCATATGCTATTGTTAAAGATATATTACTATTTTAAAGGTCACATGGTGTAGAACAATTTATGAATGGGTGCATTGTCAAGGCACTCCTTGCATAATAGTCATCGATTTGAAAATGCGTCAGTGTCCCACTTTACCAACCCTCAACTTGAGGTTATACTCATAATAGTGGAAATCAACATGATACTAATATGAGCCTTGTCTAGTTGGAAATTCATCTAATAGGAAAAGAAATATACCAATATAGTAAAGTAATTTTCTTTTTAAATATTTAAAATTATCTCAAAATATATGACTAATACTAAAAGAATTTCATGTGTGTGTGTGTCTATCTATCTATCTATACCTATATCCATATCTATATCTATATATATATATAAACAAATTGAAATTACACATAAGAAAATTAATATTTTGAAATATATTAGTTTATTTAATTTAATTAATAACAAATTTAAATTAAATAATCTAAAAAATATTAAATATTAGATAAAATTGATATATATCTATATATCTATATATACCTTTATATATATATATATATATATATATATATATATATATATATATATATATATATATATATATATATATATAGATAAAATTAATTTGTCAATTGGATTTATTTCTGCTAGTTGGGTAGAATCACTATTATCTTCCCCTTAGATTTAAATCCCCACTATTGGCATGATAAGCATTGTTGTAATTGTTATGTGCTTACGAATATTATTATATTGGCTTTGTGCCTTGTAGACTTTTCAATAAATATACTTGTACATTAGCCTAATACTGACAATATCACTCTAATAAATAATTTCAAACAATAAAATATAATTTCTATGAATTATTAAGTTAAAATCACATTTTATTTTAATTAATCTATAAAATATAAAATAATATTTTTGGCTACAAAATAAACATCATATGTATTCATGAAGTTTAGCTCAATTATTTAATAAATTTAAGAGATTCCATTGTTATTGTTGTATTTTAATTTGTTTTTTCAAATTAGAAGGAGATTGTTCTTTCATATTACAACAAGAGTCATTTTCATGTTTAGGTATCTGTCTACCCCACCTAAACTTTTACCTTGATAAAACTAAAAGAGGATATAGTTTGTAAGTCATGGTTACATCAATATAATAAAAAATGAATTTAAAAAAGTAAAGCATTTACTCATATTTGTTGATATGTTAGGTAGCTCCACAACCAATTTCAAAGTCTTTTATCATAAAATCCTCTTTATTTATTTATTTTAAGATTAATATTAATACTAAAATTGTCCATGGGGTTTTGGATAAATGCTGACTGGATCTGATGTCAAGGTATTCTTAGATGTTAAGTTATCAGTTCAATTATGTGTCATGTTCGGTTGTTATTCTTGAACATGACCATGATATAGCCTCACCAATGCCAAACTTACAAAAGAAAATATTAATATAACTAAAAAAATTCAATAATATATATATATCTCTATATCTATATATATATATATATATATATATATATATATATATATATATATATATATATATATATATATATTATATTGTTTAACAAAAATATGTATTATAATTAAAGTATAAAAAACTTACTAAATTTTATTGATAAATGATATATAAATAAAATAAATTATTCATAAATATTTCAAATCAATAAAATAAAATAGGAATGAAATATTTTTTTTCTAGTTTATTTGAGTCTTGAGATGACTGGCATGATTACTTCTCGTTTGAGTTGTCCTCACCTGGGGGCATCTAAGTCGTCAAAATTACTCATGGTGTAGCTAACTCGTGACTTGAACAATCACGATCTAGCGGCATCTAAGTTGTTAAAAACATCTTTGGTGCGACTAACCTACACCTTGAGCAGTAGTGACCCATGGGCATCTAAGTTGTTAAAATTACCGAGGGATCCGACCCGGCCTCAGCCACCCCAACCTTTATCATAGTTGGAGTTTTGACCATGGACTTTCCAACTGATGTGCCTTAACAAAACACCCTACCACTTTCTACTCTCTCCTTTGTGGGTTATCCTAATGAAGATTTTATTTTAGTTTAAAACTTTAATTTTGATGGTATAATATTCAGTATATATATATATATATATATATATATATATATATATATATATATATATATATATATATATATATATATATATATATATAGATATAGATATATATAGATATATATATATATATATATATATATATATATATATATATATATATATATATATATATATATATATATATATATATATATATATATATATATATATATATATATATATATATATAGTTTGCTAAGTTGTGTGAGTCCTAAGATGAGTACAGTCTTAACCATTGGTTTGAAAAACTGTGACCCAATGACATTTAAGTTATGAAAATCATTTGGGAATTCACTCAACCTAGACGACACTAGCCCTAAACATAGATAGACTCTTTTGCATGGAGTTTTGAAACAATGACATTCACATCACAGAGTGTCTTAAGAGTACACCCGATTATCGTCTATTCTAAGCTAAATAAACATATTAGGTAATATATTTTAAATAATGCTAATATCTTTTTCAATTAACATAAAAAATATATTTTTATTTATATCACAATTATATAATAAAATAAAATTTAATATTAAATTAATGATATATTATTAAATTATAATTAATAATAAAATTAATTGATTAATAGCAATAAAATAAGATAAACCTTCCGGACTAGTTTAATTGGGAATGGAAGCATTTTTTTGTGTAAATGCTCGGCTTCCATTAATGCTTCAAAGGATTACAAAAGGTTACACCACTTTCGAAGATTCACCTTGTTGGGAAACCAACCCAATATCACAGTCTCAATCGCTTCAAAGGATTAATGTTAAAGCCCCAAGGTATTATAAATTCAAGTGAATAATATTAAACCCAAGGTATTAATATTATACACCCAAAAATAAATAGTATAGTCCCTAAAATAAACATGGTTGACCATGGTTGATTTTCATAATGACACAATCTCTGTGACAATACAACATTGGACCATGGTTGACTATGATTGATTTTCATATCGAGACAATCTTTGTCATGATGAAACGTTGGACCGTGGTTGATTTTTATAATGAGAAAGTATTTTTCCCAATGTGACATTACGCCATCATTGACCATGGTTAACCTTGGTTGATTTCCAAATTAAGACAATATTTGTAAAAATATGGCATTAGACTTTGGTTAACCATAGTGGACGATGCCTATAAACCATTAGGATTTATATTAGACCCTAGGATTAATATTATAAACTCTATGGATAATAGTATATCCTAGGAATATGAACCCCTAGATTAAGAAACCCAAGGGATTGATATTATAAACCCACGTGATGAATTCTAAAAGCCTAAGGTATTATAAACACACAAGAATAATATTAAGGCCAAAGGATTAATACTATAAACCCAACATATAGAAAAACTAAGATAAATATTATAAACCCTAAAATAAACATGGTTAAGAATGGTTGATTTTTATATTGAGATAATATTTGTCACCATGCGATGTTTGACCATGGTTGACCATGGTTGAGAATGATTGATTTTCATATCGAGACAATCTTTGTCACAATACAACATTGGACCATGGTTTATTTTCATATTGAGAAAATATTTGTGAGAATGTGACTTTGGGCAATGGTTGACCTTGGTTGATTTTCATATTGAGATAATCTCTATCAAAATGCGACATTGGAATATGGCTATGGTTTATCATGATTATAAACCTAAGAAATCTATATTAAACCATAGTATTAATATTATAAACCCTATGAATAATATGATACCCTAGGAATATGAACCCTTAGATTAATAAACCCATGGGATTGATATTATAAACCCAAGAGAGTAATAAATCCAAGGGATTAGTTCTAAAACCCCAAGGCCTTATAAACCCAAGGGAATAATATTAAACCCAATGCAGTAATATTAAAAACCCAAGGTTATAAAAAATAAGATAAATATTATAAACCCTAAAATAAACATGGTTTATTTTCATTTCGAGATAATCTTTGTCACAATGAAACGTTGGACCATTGTTGACCATGGTTAACACTTATTATAAACCTAATGGATTTAAACTAAACCTAAGGATTAATATTATAAACTTTATGAATAATATTACACCCTAGGAATATGAACCATTAGACTAATAAACCCAACGAATTGATATTACAAACCGAAGGGAATAAAAAATCCAAGGGATTAATATTATAAACCCTAAGAGAAATATTATAAACCCTAAAATAAATATGGTTGACGATGTTTACCATGGTCATTTTCATACTTAGACAGTCTTTGTCACAATGTGAAGTTGGACGATGGTTGACTATGGTTGACAATGATTTGTTTTCATGTCAAGACAACCTTTTTCATAATGTGACATTAGACCATGGTTGATTTTCATATTGAGAAAATATTTGTTGGAGTGTGACGTTAGACTATGATTGGTCACGGTTGACCATGATTATAAACACAAGGGATTTATATTAAACCCTTGTATTATTATTATAAACCCTCGAAATCTGAACCCTTAGATTAATAAACCCGAGGGATTGATATTATAAACCCATGGAAATAATAAACTCAAGGGATTAATTATAAAACTCCAAGGTCTTATAAATGCAACTAATTAATACTATAAACCCAACGTATATAAACCCTAATATAAATGTTATAAACCCTAAAACAAACATGGTTGACCATTTTTGGTTTTCGTATTGAGACAACCTTTCTCAGAAAGTGGCGTTGGACCATGGTTGGTCATGGGTGGAAATGATTAATTTTCATATCTGGACAATCTTCGTCACAATGCGACATTGGACCATGGTTGAGTTTCATATTGGGAAATGTTTTTCGCAATGTGACATTGGACCATGGTTGACCATGATTATAAACCGAATGGATTTATATTAGACACAAGCATTAATATTATAAAGCTAAGGATAATATTACACCTTAGGAATATGAACCCTTAGATAAATAAACCTAAGGTATTGATATTATAAACCCAAGGGAATAATAAACCCAAAGGATTAATATTATAAACCTAAAGCATATAAACCCTCAGATAAATATTATAAATCCTAAAATAAACATGGTTTACCATGTTTACCATGGTGATTTTCATATTGAAATAATCTTTTTCATAATGTGATGTTGAACCATTGTTGACCATGATTTATTTTCAATTGAGACAATCTTTGTTATAATGTGACATTAGACCATGGTTGATTTTCATATTGA
The DNA here is from genome assembly GCA_031772625.1 of Pinus tabuliformis. NCBI lineage: Eukaryota > Viridiplantae > Streptophyta > Pinopsida > Pinales > Pinaceae > Pinus > Pinus tabuliformis. Next base: position 1,072,329,656 of record CM062811.1, read on the forward strand.
GAAAGACTTTGTCATAATGTGGCACTGGTCCATGGTTTACCATGGTTGATCACGATGGTCAACCCAAGAGATTTATATTAAACCATAGGATTAATATTTTAAACCCTATCGGTAACATCATATCCTAGTAATATGAAACCATAGTTTAACGAACTCAAGCGATTGATATTATAAACCCAAGAAAATAACCAACCCATGGGATAAATTCTAAAACCTCAAGGTATATAGACACAAGAGAATAATATTACCCCCAAGGTATTAATATTAGAAACCCAAGCTATATAAACCATAAGATAAATATTATAAACCCTAAATTAAGCACGGTTGACCATTGTTGATTTTCATATTGAGACAATCTTTGTCACAATGCAATTTTAGACCATGGTTGATCATGATTGATTTTCCTATTGAGACAATATTTTTCACAATGTGACATTGGACCATGTTTGACCATGGTTGATTTTCATATTGAGACAATCATTGTCACAACGTAACATTGGACCATAGTTGACCATGATTATAAACGGAAGGGATTTATATTAAACCCTAGGATTAATATTATAAACCCTATGAATAATATTATACCCTAGGAATATGAACCCTTAGGTTAATAAACCCAAGGGGATAATATTAACCACAAGGGATTAATATTTAAAACCCAAGGCGTATAAACACTACGATAAATATTATAAACCCTAAAATAAACATGGTTGACCATGGTTGATTTTTTTTTTTTTTGTCAGAATATGACATTGGACAATGGTTGATCATGACTATAAACTCAAGGAATTTATATTAAAACCAATGATTAATATAATAAATGCTATGAATAATATTACACCGTAGAAATATGAACCCTTATATTAGTAAACCTAAGGGATTGATATTATAAAAAATAAGGGAATAATAAACTCAAGGGATTAATATTACAAACCCAAGGTATACAGACCCTAAGATAGACCTAATAAAAACTAAAATAAGTGTGGTTGACCATGTTTACCATGGTTTATTTCCATATTGAGACAATATTTGTCATAATGCAATGCTCTACCATAGTTGATCATGGTTGACCATGATTAATATTCATATTGAAACAATCTTTGTCACAATGTGACATTGCACCATGGTTGACCATGATTGACCATGGTTGATGATGGTTGATAATGGTTTACCATGGTTTCTTTTCATATTGAGAAAATCTTTGTGACAATTTAATGTTGGACCATGGTTGACCATGATTATAAACCGAAGGGATTTATATTGAACCATTATATTAATATTATAAACCCAATGAATAATATTTTACCCTACGAATATGAATCCTCAGATTAATAAACCAAGTGATTGATATTATAAACCCAAAGGAATAATAAACCCATCGAATTAATACTAAACCATAAACTAATTATAAACCGAAGGGACTAATATTAAACCCAATGGAATAATATTATAAATGTGTGGTATATAAACCCTAAGATAAATATTATAAATCCCAAAATAAAAATGGTTGACCATAGTTGATTTTCATGTTGAGGCATTCTTTGTTACAATGCGACATTGCACCATGGTTGACCATGATTGATTTTCATATGGAGACAGCCTTTGTCATAATGTGGCATTGGACCATGGCTAACCATGGTTGACCATGATTGATTTTCATATGGAAACAATCTTTGTCAAAAAGTGATGTAGAACCATGGTTGGCCATGGTTAGGCATGGTTAATGATGGTTACCTTAAAAATTATATAAAAATATGTTTCTCTAATTCTTCTTTAAATATTTTTAGATTTTATAATAAAATTAATATGTTTTTGGGACTTTTCGATTAGCTCAATTCATATGCTTTTTATAGTATATATATATATATATATATATATATATATATATATATATATATATATATATATATATATATATATATATATATATATATATATATATATATATATATATATATATATTGTGATTATTAACTATCTTTAAGATTGATATGATTTATCAAACCTTAAAAATGTAAGATGTTTCTCGCAATTCTTTAACATTTTATTTTTATGCTTAGAAATTATTAAGAGAAACATTCTGAATTCATAATTTTGTTTACTTAAAACCTTTGAAAAAATTGGCAGTGTAACAAATATTTTGACAATTTAATACAATACGAGTATAAGATAAACAATATAACAGAAAATATTTTTTATCTTCAACTTTTTTAGTGTCTTAATGGTGGCAAGATTTTTCATCCCATGATGTTTGATGAATTGACCAATGCCCAATTTCACTATGAAGCTCATGACAATTTGTTCTTATTTTAGTAATATTCATTTTCTTGTTAGCATTAGCCAAGAAAAGGGTGTGGGGTATAGAAAAGAGATGAAAGGATACACATTTAAAAAAAAAATTGCATAATGGTCATTAATTTGAAAGCTCATGGATGCCCACCTTCTCAATCCTCAATATGAAGTTATAGTGGTAGCTCTGGAAATCCATCCAAGTGTCGACTATTTCCACTAGTGACACATGGTTGTCAATTCCTCTAATCACCAAAAAAACAAAACAGTAAACATTAACCAAGACAATGAGATATTTATTAATTTCAAGAGATTGGGTTTTATCACCTTCTCATAATATTTTATTTTATTTTTCCTTGTAACTCTTTATCACCACAAAATATTTCTTATATTTCTATAAGAGGCATTGGGAATAGCAACCCCATGGATTTCAAATAAATAATTTTAACACATGAAGTTCCTTAATTCTACATCCCATCATGGTTACTAGAAATCATAGGCCTCTAGGTTTACGAAGTTAATATAATTTTTTTGTTTTAAAAGATAAAAGTATGTAATTTTTATATTTAAATAAATTTTTAAATTTAAAATAATATTTAAATTATTATTATAAAATATTTCAATTAAAATTAATTTCTTTTCAAAACGAAATTAAAATAAAAAAAAAATTTTTTCTTATAAATTAAATAAAGATATATTATCATAATTTTTATTTTATAATCATTAAGAGGTAAAGCATACATCTTTTAAAAAATAATAACTACAAAGTGATTATTAATTTCTTTATAGCGTACTATGGGGAAGATGTCAATATATATATATAAATATAATATATATATATATATATATATATATATATATATATATATATATATATATATATATATATATATATATATATATATATATATTAAATAAAGAATTAAATTTTTGAAGGTGTAAATAATTTTAATGTTGATAATAATTAATGTCTATTTATTTAGTAAGTTTGGTGGGACTATATCTTTATTATGTACAATATATTATAATGATTGAGGTGGGGAGTTGAACCCATGACTACACATCAAGGAGCGCCTTAACAAACACCCGATCACTAGTAACTTCCCATATCAAAACGTTCATTAACAAGCACCCTTAACCATGTGCCAAACCCCTTCCACAATAATTAATATTTATTAAAATTAAATTAGTTTTATATTTTATTTTTATATTAAGAAGTATTAAAAAATAATTTAATTTGAAAATTGGTAATATAATAAATAGTATGAAATTTAAATAAAAAATTGTGCAATTACGCCTCATTCTTCATTCTTCAGAAGATTTTTCATACAATTAGAGTTGATTATCTTCCCTGGTTTCCCTGAAATACCTCTTAATTCAACTTCCTTTCCTTCCCAAGAAATTTTCTTGAAAATTAAAATCTATCATCCCCAAATACCGTAACCATTGGGATCCTAGTATAACATCAACGCCATCCATTGGAATGGAAAGCATTGGACTATTCAATATATATTATCCCATGGATAGCTTGATATTATGGAACTTTCTAGAGAAATTTATAGTTCCTCCATTTGCAACCATCACTTGACACTATGATACTAGATATAGAAAGCAATTCAATTCCTTGGCTATCTTACAATGAATAAAATTATGCGTACTACCTAAATCAATCAACACTATTACCTTTTTCTTCTTGATATATATTTATATCTTGAGAGTTTAATAATTCCTACCAAGGCATTACAAGATATGTTTAGATTCATTCATTCTTTCTCTGGGGTTGCTTTCTGGTGTATATCATCCTCTTTTGGCATTTCTTATTCCTAGCCTTCCTCCTCTTCACAATCTATCTAAAACAATTTATTATCAGCACACCTATGATCTTTAGTGTATTTTGTAGCACAACTATAACAAATCCATTTTGCTATTTTTCCCTCCAATTTTTGTGGTGTCAAACTTGTAGGTTGTGGAAGCATATGAGTAGAAACACTTCCATCATTATATTTGTCAGTGGTAGACTTCCTTGTTGCCATAATTTTTCTTTCAACTTTCTTTTCCACCACGAATATCTTCTCCAATGAATCTGGTTCCCAAACATGAACCTCATGTTGGATGTTATCCTTTGAATCCCTATAAAGACACCAATCCTATGCTCCTTTGGAATATCATTTACCCTCATATTTAATTTTTGGAAGTCCTCAATGTGCTCTGCCATTGAACCCTTTTCTTTGAGATTTATTGATTCACTAAAGAAGGTGTTTCTCTTTGTATCCTCATAATGTGCTATCATTTCCTATGTAAAAATTGACAAAGTTACAAGTGGTTTATGACAACAAATCCATCGATACCATACAAACTAATAGGATTCGAAATATAAATATGCAATCTGTACCTTTTATGTGTGTTTCACATCATGGAGATCGAAATATTTCTCCATCTATAGTATCCATGTTATTAGATCCTTTCCATCAAACTTCTTGATGTCAATGTTTTGGATGTGGTGGGTCTTAAACAAAAAATTGGAGTCTCTAGAATCATAATTCATATTCCTTTTGTCCTCATCCTGATTTTCAAGGATTACCTTGTCACCACTGGGAGGCTTTTCTTGAAACAAATTTTTCAATCCTTCCATCTTGACATCCATCATTGCTTCCATGTCTTTTAAACCATCCTTCAAACCACCCATGTCCCCTTTCATATTTACTTCTAAACCATCCATCTTAACATTTATCATTGCCTCCAATTTATTTTTGGTTACTCTTTGAAAGGGTGAAATTTTTTGCACTTGGTCTCGTAATTTAAATATATCATGTTGCAATTCTTCCTCTTCTTCATCTGTCAAAGTAGAGATTTCTAGTTACTTACTAGGTGTTTCCATTTTTTTGTTTTGATGAATTTTTGAATCAAACAATGATATATATACTTTACTATAGACTTTGAATCACTTCAAACTAATTTTTCAAAGAAAAGTTATGCAAAATTTAAAAAAATACCCACCTTTTTCTTTCTATTTAAAATCTCTATATTTGAATTATTTTGTCTCCGTAATTTTGGATCTCCAAGCTCTAACTTTTTTTCCTGTGGTACTTCTTTGAGTCTTATTTATAACCCCATAAGTCAAACCAAGATTATTTTCTTCAAGAAATATTTATTCCCAATCACCCACAATAACCTATTTGATATTGAATTCTGGATCCTACACAAACGATAACTTCTTTGGAACATATCTGATAAAATATAGTGAACCAAGAACTGAGATTTCTACAAGAATTTCAGCAAAGATTTCAACTCCACATGGTCAAAATATTAGCCTCTAATGCCTCACATAAAAAACGTTATAGAAAAAGTTCCAAGATGACCTATTGGAAGTAGTGAAACCTCATAATCTCAAATCTCTGATACCAAATGTTATGCAACCAACTCACAAAATACAAGGAAATATGGATCAAATACATGATAAATAGCCTCTTCGAGGGAAAAACCTCCTTTACATCACATAAATGAATAATTCTTGGGTGATACAAATGAGAAGACCTGCTTGGTATATATAGGAATCTAAGGGGTCACAATATAATGAGAGCCTACATAACAATGATAATGTAAGGGCATAATAATAAAAATAGCGGGCTTCTATGGGGCACAACAATAAAAATATGGGGCTACTGGCACAACAATAACCATAGGGGGCTATAATGACAATAACAATAATGGGGATACACAATATTATAGGAACCTAATAATTAATTTGTTGGGTTTATTATTCCCTTTGGTTTATAATATCAACCATGGTCAACCATGATCAATCATGGTCAACCATGGTTAGTCACAGTCAATCATGGTCAATCAAGGTAAACCATGTTCATAAAATCAATCATGGTCAACCACGGTCAATCATGGCAACCATGGTCAAACGTCACATTGTGACAAATATTATCTCAATATGAAAATCAACCTTGGTCAACAATGGTCCAACGTTGCATTGTGACAAAGATTGCCTCGATATGAAAATCAATCATGATCAATCATGGTAAACCATTGTCCAATGTTGCATTGTGACAAGAATAGTCTCAATATGAAAATCAGCCATGGTCAGCCATATTTATTTTAGTGTTTATAATATTTATCTTAAGGTTTATATACCTTAAGTTTGTAATATTAGTCCCTCGGCTTTAATATTATTCAACCATGGTCAACCATGGCCAACCATGTTTTATAAAATGAATCATGGTCAACCATGGTCCAACGTAGCATTGTGACAAAGTTTCTCTCGATATAAAAATCAATCATGGTTAACAATGGTCAGCCATGGTCCAAGATCACGCTGTGACAAGGATTGTCTTAGTATGAAAATTAACCATGGTCAACTATGGTTAACCATGTTTATTTTAGTGTTTATAACATTTATCTTAGGGTTTATATACCTTGGGTTTATATTATTAGTCCCTTGGGTTTAATATTATTCCCTTGGGTTTATGTTATCAATCATGTTGAGCCATGATCAGGCATGGTCAGCCATGTTCAACCATGGTTTATGAAAATCAATCATGGAAAACCATGGTCAATCATGTTTAGTCTAGGGTTTATAATATTTATTTTTTTAAATGAATATAATATTATTCAACCATTGTAAACCATGTTTTATAAAATCAATCATGGTCAACCATGGTTAATCATGGTCAGATATGGTCCAATATCGCATTTTGACAAATATTATCTCAATATAAAAATCAACCATGGTCAACCATGGTCCAACCTTGCATTGTGACAAAATTTCTCTTGATATGAAAATCAATCATGGTCAAACATAGTCAACCATGTTTTTAATATCAATCATCATCAGCCATGGTCAACCATGGTCGAACATCACATGGTGACAAATATTCTCTCGATATGAAAATTAATCATGGTCAGGCATGGTCCAATGTCACATTGTGACAAGGATTGTCTCAATATGAAAATCAACCATGGTCATCCATGTTTATTTTAGTGCTTATGTTATTGATCTTAGAGTTTGTATACATTCGGTTTATAATAATAGTCCCTTAGGTTTAATATTGCTCTCTTGGGTTCATATCCCTTGTCTTTTTAGTATTAATCACTTGGGTTTATAGTATTTATCTTAGGGTTTATGTACATTGGGTTTATATTATTCACTTAGGTTCAATATTGTTCTCTTGTATTTATAAGCCCTTGTTTATTATTCCTTGGGGTTTATAATATGAATTGTGGTCAACCATGAAAAATCATGGTCAACCAGGGTCAATCACAGTGAACCATGGTCTAATGTCGCACTGTGACAAAGATGGTCTCAATATGAAATTAAACCATTGTGAACCATGCTCCAATGTTGCATTGTGACAAATATTGTCTCTATATGAAAAAAATCATGGTTAACAATGGTTAAACATGGTCCAACATCAAATTGTGAGAATGATTATCTCATACAAAAATCAACCGTGGTCAATCATGTTTATTTTAGGATTTATAATATTTATGTTAGGGTTTAAATACCATGATTTTATACTATTAATCCCTTAGGTTTAATATTATTCTGTTGAGTTCATAATCCCTTGGGGTTTTAGTATTAATCCCCTTGAGTTTATTATCCCCTTGGCTTTTTAACAACAATCATGGTCAACCATGGTTAGCCATTTTTATTTTAGGGTTTATAATATTTAACTTTGGGTTTATATACCTTCGGTTTATAATATTAATCCATTGGGTTTAATGTTATTCCTTTAGGTTCATAATCCCTTAGGGATTTTGTATGAATCCCTTGTGTTTATTAGTCACTTGGGTCTATTAATCTCTATAGCATATATGGACCACAGTTATTAATGTGGTTGAGTTTATAATATTAATCCCTAGGGCCTAGGGTTTATAATCCCTTGGGTTTATAATATTATCCTAGAGCTTATAATATTAATCGCTTGTATAATAATATATTAGGTTTTCTAATCTTAGAGTTTTTAATATTAATCCTACAGTTTATAATATTAATCATAGGGATTAATATTCATCGTGGGGCTTAATATTAATCACGTGGGTTTATAAAATTTATATCAAGGGTTTATAACATTAATTCCTCGAGTTTATTAATCCTATGTTTTTAATATTACTCCTAGTGGTTTATGATATTGATCCCAAAAGTTTATAATAGTAATCCCTTGGGTTTATAATGTTAGTAATCTATTGGGATTTTTAATCTCCTAAGTTTATAATATTAATCCCAAGGGTTTATAATATTACTGTCTTGGGTTTATCGATTGCTTAGGTTTGTAATATTAATAACCTATTGGGTTTTTAATATTAATCCCAAGGGTTTATAATATTAACGCATTGGGGTTATCAATTTCTTAGGTTTGTAATATTAATAATACTTTGAGTTTTTAATATTAATCGCTTTGGTTTATTAATAGTTTTGGTTTATAATATTAATCCCATTGGTTTCTTAATTCCTTGGATTTATAATATTAATAATCCCTCGTGGTTGGGTTTATAACATTAAGCCATTTGGTCTTTAATATGAATTATCCCTTGCATTTTTTAATTTGTAAGGAGCTTATAATATTATTAATCCCTAGGGATATTACAATATTATTATAATTTTATATTATAACTTATATTAAGTTGATTTCTATAGTGTATATCAACCACATTTATTGATGTGGTTGTGCTAGTCACTAGCATAATTAAAAACCTAATAACAAATCCTTATTACAAGCCAAAACATAAAACACTTTTTCATTGAAAATTGTAATTAGAATATGTTTAATACATACTGGACTCATGACGTTGGAAAAGGAAAAGAATAATGAATTACTGACAAAGATTTCAAATAATTACGATAAATCACATATCAAAATAAATAAATAAATTTAATATGTATTGAATTTGTATATCTTCACTCAAATTAAATCAAATTTGGTTTAAGTAGTTATACATTATGTAATAATAAAATATTTCCATAGATAAAGGTATTGTAAAGTTTTTTTACCCTCTTTTAATATTTAAAATAAGTTATTAATAAAATAATAATAATAATAAGTTTTCAATATAAAAATAATAATAATAAATATTATAATAAATAAATGAAATACTATATATTAATGTAATTATGTGTGTGAAGCATGTCTTAAAATTTCTTTTTTTTTGGTGAAGAGATCGGATTTTTTGGGTTTAAGGAAATAGGTTAGCTGCCCAAAACCTAAAGGCATCTCACTTATGGATCCTCTTGTAGAAGTGAAAGCTTGCCTTGTTATGGACCACCATCAGGTAATTCTAATTGCCGTGGATTGCCTTGAATAACGATGATGAGTCAGGCTACATTAGTAAATAACAGTCAATGATGATTGTCCTCACCGTTGGTTTGACAACTGAGCTATGATAGGTTTTCCGACTCCATCAACTAAAAAAGAGATAAATAATAATAATAAACTATATAAAGTTTAATAATTTTTAGATTTCTCTACATCTAAAATTTTGAATTTTTTTTTCATTTTTAAAAATTAAATTAAATCATTATAAAAATCTTACTAATGTCAAATTATATATGTGTGTGTGTGCACGCATGCATGCATGCATGAGTGTGTGAGAGAGAATGAGAGAGAGAAATAACTTTATATTTTAAAAATTGAATATAAACTAAATTATGGAAAGGGGGCACGAGGGAAGGTTGCTCACATTCACGTGACCTCCTCTCTTTCCTTCCTCATTTCTCAAGGTTCGATGGTCACCATCGAGGGTTTTCTTTGCAATGTTTTCCCAGTTCATGGATGCGTTGATGGTTGTTGCTATCAGAGTGTTTCCTTGGGCTCTTCTTTGCATCTCCTCCCTCCATGCAAGTGGTGTGGGTGGGGATTTTTGGGCAGATATCCACAACAACCTATTTTTTGCCTCCCACACCAATGTTATCATTTTGTAAGGGTTCCTCTATGGTGGTTTTGGGGTTTGAAGGTCTTGCGTCGATGTATTTTTGACTAGGTTCTATTGGGGTTCTCATGGACGGGTTGTTCTCCTTCTGACCTCCATCCTTTGTAAGGTCTTGTTGGGGCTTTCAGCTGGTCCTATAGTTTTTGTTGGTGGACTATCAATTTCAAAAAAAATTATCCCTTTCTAGGTTTGAATGTTACATTTTTTGTCTAGATCAGAGTCGCAGGGCATGGGTCAAGGTGGATCCTCTGCTATTTTGGTCCAGTTGCATACCTCTCTATCTTCATTATGGGTTTTTTTAGGTCATCTAAGTGGCATGTGCTTAGTTTTTTGATCAATTTTGGCTAGTTTTTTTGTTGGGTTTATAGTTAAAATAGACGATTTATGCTTTTTGGTGGGCCTATGCACTCTGCTCTTTTGCTAGCCCTTCAACCTTCAGGATGATATATCTACAATTCCTTTGGCATCTGCAAAATATAATTTAGTCTTGAATAAAATTATAGTTTTTTTTCTTGGAAAAAAATATAAACTAAATTATCAATATTTAAAAACATTACTCACAAAAGATAATGTATAACATCGCATAATGAATAAATACTAATTATGTAAAAATACTCACAAATTATGATTATTTTAATCATAATTTATTTTGGAACTTTGTATTAAATTTAATAAATTTTAGATATAAATTGGTTCACCTCCTCTTAGTTTGTTTCTTGTCGCTCTATTCACTATTGAGCATGACCCTCTCCTATTTATTCTTATTGTGTAATTGATTTTAGGTTTGGTTGCTTTAGTTCCTATCATACCTACTTTTTTTCCTCTATATCCATCTTAGGTTGAAATTTATGATGTCAAGCCATATCCCTTCACATAATCATCCTAGAATCCACAAGAGAAGGGAGTCTCTTTGTTTATGGGCTCAAGCCAATCAACAAACTTCCACAACCCACAATTGGGAAGACACTTCCCACATTGCTAACGAGTGATCAAAATTAGATCATGTTATTATTTTTCATCCATACCAATTCCTTTAAAGTAAAAATAATGTGGAGGAATCAAGTCATAGGGCCATTTAACCAGCACGGCGTAGTTAAGAAAATTGGGGTCTAAAACCTTCTAGCATAATTTTGAGGCATCAAATGATGTTTTTTTTGGTTAAAAAATTTCTACTTATCTCAATAATTTTTTTTCCTATTATACGCATGGATATTTCCAACAACACAAGAAGTTATTCAATTGAAATGAATAAGAAATGGTGATGCCACTCGAAAGTTGACCTTTTTGTTTTCACCACCATAATTCGAGAGGATGCCACATCGGCTACCCTTATTCATGGAGAATGTGCTAGCCATGTGATCATGATGAATAGTACTCTAGAAGATTCCATAATGTAACTCTAGTTAAAGAGTTAACAGAGTCAAACCTAACCACTAATACGCTATTGGGTTGTCTTATAACTCGGTGGCAAGGAGAAAAATGGGCTCCATTCTTTTCATATTCATTTGTTCCATTGATAAGTAGAGTAGCAGAGAGGGATATGGAGAGAGAATATAGAGATGATTTTTTCATTGTAGTAGCCCATGTGCCAGAAACCTTACTTCTTTGTACTCACAACCATTTTTTGTTTAGAGAAAGAGAGCAGAGTGACATCATCTTCTAGCTGGGTTTTTTACTGAAAGGGTTTCTCAGGTTATAGTTTGTGTCAAATCATGGTTTGTGATTTTTTATTTCAATGTTATCAATTTTCTTCATAATTAGAATTTGCATGCTTACATAATAAACAATAATTTACAAATCCATAAATCTAAGTAAAAATAAACCCTTATAGTGTAGATTTAGGATTTTTTTATGTATAATTTATGAAATCTGTTGTAGCGAACTATCTAGTGGAATATCCACAATAGTTTATGGATCAGGGAGGAAGTTGACTTAGTTGAGTATGAAGTTAGAGTATAAAAGTGGTTCATATCTGATACAAAGGTTGAATAAAATGTACGTTAATGGACAACACACATGGGGAAAAATTTCTCTCCATAAACCCAATATATGTAGACAATGGATATCTATTGGAAAAATAAAACCATTATGGGAAAAAAATCGGTGGAACATAGTGAGGCATAATAGAAGATACTATTCGAGATGGATGAATTATAGTTACAATTCAAAAAATTGGACATCAAAGTTTTTGTGATTTCCAGGAAAGTTGTAGACATGGGCTTCCCAGAGGTGATGAGGAAGGACATGACCCTGCAACCATTCAAGTGGAATTCCCCACTACTTAACTTATGATACTTATTTTGTCTTCTTTGCACATAAGTGGAAAATGTTTCCTAGCTGGTAGGTTAATCTATGAGTTAATTGATAATTTTCCTAATAGGTTCATACTATATATTTTATGTAAACATGTTTGGATAGTTAGGAAAATAATTTTAACAAAAACTCTATAGATGTGCTACTAGAGTAACTTCCCAAGTTGTAGGGGAGTAGTTATAGTAAAGCCAACGTTTTCTTAAAGTAATATAAAATTGTACCTAGCTTACTAAAATAAATATATAAATTATTGATGAAAAGATTCCATATGCTATTGTTAAAGATATATTAATATTTTAAAGGTCACATGGTATAGAACAATTAATGAATGGGTGCATTATTAAGGCACTCCTTACATAATAGTCATCAATTTGAAAATGCGTCAGTGTCCCACTTTCCCAACCCTCAACTTGAGGTTATACTCATAATGGTGGAAATCAACCCGATACTAATATGAGACCTGTCTAGTTGGAAATTCATCTAATAGAAAAAAATATAGCAATATCGTAAAGTAATTTTCTTTTAAAAATTTAAAATTATCTCAAAATATATGACTAATACTAAAAGAATTTCATGTGTGTGTGTCTATCTATCTATCTATATATATATATATATATATATATATATATATATATATATAAAACAAATTGAATTTAGACATAAGAGAATTAATATTTTGAAATATATTAGTTTATTTAATTTAATTAATACAAATTTAAATTAAATAATTTAAAAATATTAAGTATTAAATAAAATTGATATATATATATATATATATATATATAATTTTGTCAATTGGATTTATTTTGGCTAGTTGGGTAGAATGACTATTATCTTTCCCACTTAGATTTAAATCCTCGCTATTGACATGAAGAGCATTGTTGTAATGGTTATGTGCTTACACATATTATTATATTGGGTTTGTACCTTATAATCTTTTAAATAAGTATACTTGTAGGTTACCCTAATACTAACAATATCACTCTAATAAATAATTTCAAACAATAAAATATAATTTATATGAATTATTAAGTTAAAATCACATTTTATTTTAATTAATCTATAAAATATGAAAGTAATCTTTTTGGCTATAAAATAAAACTCATATGTATTCATGAAGTTTAGCTCAATTATTTAATAAATTTAAGAGATTGAATTGTTATTATTGTATTCTAATTTGTTTTTTCAAATTAGAAGGAGATTGTTCTTTCATATTACAACAAGAGTCATTTTCATGTTTAGGTATCTTTCTGCCCCACCTAAACTTTTACCTTGATAAAACTAAAAGAGGATATAGTTTTTAAGTCATGGTTACATCAATATAATAAAAATGAATTTAAAAAAGTAAAGCATTTACTCATATTTATTGATATGTTAGGTAGCTTCACAACCAATGTCAAAGTCTTTTATCATAAAATCTCATTATTTATTTTAAAATTAAAATTAATATTAAAATTGTCCACCGGATTTTGGATAAATGATGATTGGATGTGATGTCGAAGTATTCTTAGATGTTAAGTTATCAGTTCAATTATGTGTCATGTTCAGATGTTATTCTTGAACATGACCATGATATAGCCTCACCAACACCAAACTTACAAAAAACCATATTAATATAACTAAAAAAATTCAATAATAATATATATATATATATATATATATATATATATATATATATATATATAAATTATATTGTTTAACAAAAACATTTATTATAATTAAAGTATAAAAAACTTACTAAATTTTATTGATAAATGATATAAAAATAAAATAAATTATGCATAAATATTTCAAATCAATAAAATAAAATATGAATGAAATAGGTTTTTGCTAGTTTATCTAAGTCCTGAGATGACTGGCATGATTAACCTCTGGTTTGAGTTGTCGTGACCTGGGGGCATCTAAGTCGTGAAAATCACTCATGGTGTGGCTAACCCGTGATTTGAGCAACTTCGATCTAGCGGAATCTAAGTTGTCAAAAGCATCTTTGGTGCGACTAACCTATGCCTTTAGTAGTAGTGACCCATGCGCATCTAAGTTGTCAAAATTACCTAGGGATCCGACCTGGCCTTGGCCACACCAACCTTTATGATAGTTGGAGTTTTGACCATGGACTTTCCAACTCATGACCTTTACACCACAAAGTGCCTTAACAAAACACCCTACAACTTCCTACTCTCTCCTTTGTGGGTTATCCTAATGAATACTTTATTTAAGTTTAAAACTTTAATTGTGATGGTATAATATTTAGTGTATATATATATATATATATATATATATATATATATATATATATATAGTTTGCTATGTTGTGTGAGTCTTAAAATGAGTACAGGCTTAACCATTGGTTTGAGAAACTGTGACCCAATGACATTTAAGTTATGAAAATCATTTGGGAATTGCACTCGACCTAGACCACACTAGCCCTAAACATAGATAGACTTTTTTGCATGGAGTTTTGAAACAATGACATTCACATCACAAAGTGTCTTAAGAGTACACCAGATTATCTTCTATTCTAAGCTAAATAAACATATTAGGTAATATATTTTAAATAATGCTAATATTTTTTTCAATTAACCTACAGAATATCTTTTTATTTATATCACAATTATATAATAGAATAAAATTTAGTATTAAATTAATGATTTATTATTAAATTATAATTAATAATAAAATTAATTGATTAATAGCAATAAAATAAGATAAACCTTTCGGACTAGTTTAATTGGGAATGGAAGCATTTTTTTTTTGGTGTAAATGCTCGGCTTCCATTAATGCTTCAAAGGATTACAAAAGGTTACACCTGTTTCGAAGATTCACCTTGTCGGGAAACCAACCCAATATCACAGTCTCAATCGCTTCAAATTATACATGTTGAGTATGACTAGATTGTCAGCAGGACAAAAACAAAAACGAGTAGGGCTAATATATGACATGACTCCTGCTGTGAATACACCAAACTGATTACAGTGTGAAACATAACTTGAGTCATAAAATCCCTGAGAGAGAATGCAATTGAACTGCTGCCACCACGGGCATGGTGAGTCACCTAGACCATATCCCTGCGCTCCTGCTTCACGTCGAAGCTTGCCACCAAAAATTTCAAAGGTCCCTTTCTTCGCAGCAGGATGGCAATGTGCCTGCCATGATTGACAGAGTGATATCATACTTGCATCAAGAACAATCATAATGAACTAGCATTAAAGGTGCCTGCCATGAATGACATAGATATCATACTTGCATCAAGAACAATCATAATGAACTAGCATTAAAGGTAATGGGTGATCTTGGCAAAGTATACTCGCATAAGGTCAGTCTTTAAACTATCGTAGACCCCATTAGCCATACTAATGATGGTTTCCCCATGTTAATATCTCAGGAAGTTTCTTAAACGTGACTAATGATTTCCACCCGCCCTGGAAGATTAATTACACCATAAAAATATTATGTAAATTATAAGATTTGAGATTTAAATATTTTTAGGAAAATGTTTAATTTAAACATTTTAATATAAATTTATAAAATTAAAATATAATAATATAAATTAAAAATACTATTTTAAAAATTAATTTAAAATTTAAAATAAAAGATAAAGACACATTGTAAAACCACCAAATAAATATAGTTTTGTAACATGGCTAGCTTAGGGTGTTTTTGGGTGGATCATTCCATTAAGAATAATGAATAGATCCAAAGTAAACAAGAAGAATTCAACAAGTTCTTAAGAAATCCAACATTCTTAAGTGCCTAAGGCAATCCAAAGAGATGAATAAAAAGAATGTAAAAGGAGTTCAAATGATTAAAAATATTCAAATACCCTCTAAAGTGAATATTGCTCTAATAAATTTAACAAAAGGAAGATAGTTGTTTTCTAATGATATCGATTTTCTAATATATTTACTTATATCAAAAAAATAAAATTTATATATATATATATATAGTTTTGTTATATTTTTTTTTTAAGAATAAAACATTTCTTACATTTTAGTTTTTTTTGGAAAATAATAGAATAGGTGGTTATTGATTTCAAAATTTTCTGTGATTAAAATTAAATATGGATTTAGATTAAATTTTTTAATATGTAAATATTTGTAATTATTTTATTTGATATGATTAACAAGTTAATTGTATTTTTTTAATGTGGTTTACGAATAATGAGTGGCCCCTACATTTATGGAAAAATCTAGGCAGATCAACTTAAAGGGATCTACTCGCCGGCTAAACTAGAAAGGCCTAACCCCAAGGGCATCGAGGAGATTTGACTATGTGACCTCTCTATACGTGAGGTAGTTAGCAACATGAACTCGACCAACTAAGGTATCCCTTGGGTCTACTTTTTTAAATGTGGTTCACAGGCACTAGGCCACCACTACATCCACGGAAAAATGTAGGTAGACCAACCTAAAGGGATCTACCAATTGACCAAACTAACAAGGTCTAACCCCAAGGGCATCGAGGAGATTTGACCCGATGACATCTCAATAGGAGAGGTATTTAGCAACAAGAATTCGACCAACTAAACTATCCCTTGGGGCTCTAACAAATTAATTATAATTTTTAATATAACGCCAATATATTTATAACATTAAAATGTATAATATCTTTTTATTCTCAATGTGAAAACGTACTAACTTAAAAATTATATATAAAGACATGTTGCTATAATTATTTTACAGTATTTTCATATATTAATTGATATTTAAAAATAAAATAAAAAATAGATTAATATAAAAATATGTTATAGTAAAATTATTCTTAAGTTTAATATCTTTTGGAGAATTTTGGTTTAGCTCAATTCATATAATTATTATATTAAATAAGTGCGGGCATATATATTAATTAATAAAAAAAAACAATAAATTTATAAATAAGTAATAAATAAACAATAAATAAATAAATAATGTGTTAATAATATTAATATATTATAATAATAAAATAATAATTATTATATTATAACAGATTATTATTGTTATATTATAAGTATGATAATAAATATAATAGCGAACTTATATTAAACTCTAGGATTAATATTATAAACCCTATAAATAATATTATAACATAGGAATATGAACCCTTAAATTAATAGACCCAAGGGTATAATATTAAATCTCAGGGATTAATATTATAAACGTAAGGTATCTAAATTTTAATATAAATATTATAAACCCTAAAATAAATATGGTTGACCATGGTTGACTATGGTTGATTTTCATATTGAGACAATCTTTGTCACAATACAGCATTAGACCATGGTTGACCATGATTATAAACCTATGGGATTTATATTAAACCCTAGGATTAATATTATAAACCATGTGAATAATATTATATGCTAGAAACATGAATCCTTACATTAATAAACCTAAGGGATTGATATTATAAACTCAAAGGAATAATCAACCCAAGGATTAATGCTAAAACCCCAAGGTATTATAAACTCAAGTGAATAATATTAAACCCGAAGGATTAATATTATAAACCCAAAAATAAATATTATAGTCCCTAAAATAAACATGGTTGACCATGGTTGATTTTCATAATGACACAATCTTTGTGACAATACAACATTCGACCATGGTTGACTATGATTGATTTTCATATTTAGACAATCTTTGTCAGGATGAAATGTTGGATTGTGGTTGATTTTTATAGTGAGAAAGTATTTTTCACAATGTGACATTACACCGTCATTGACCATGGTTAACCTTGGTTGATTTCCAAATCAAGACAATCTTTGTCAAAATATGACATTGGACTTTGGTTGACCATAGTTATAAACCGTTAGGATTTATATTAAACCCTAGGATTAATATTATAAACCCAAGTGATGACTTCTAAAGCCTAACGTATTACAACCAAACAAGAATAATATTAAGGCCAAAGGATTAATACTATAAACTCGACATATATAAAAATTAAGATAAATATTATAAACCCCAAAACAAACATGGTTAAGAATAGTTGATTTTTATATTGAGACAATCTTTGTCACCATGCAACGTTTGATCAGGCCTCACCATGTTTGACAATGATTGATTTTCATATTGAGACAATCTTTATCACAATACGACATTGGACCATGGTTTATTTTTAGATTGAGAAAATATTTATGAGAATGTGACTTTGGACCATGGTTGACCTTGATTGATTTTCATAATGAGATAGTCTTTGTCAAAATGCGACATTGGAATATGGCTATGGTTGATCATGATTATGAACCTAAGAGATTTATATTACACCATATGATTAATATTACAAACCCTATGAATAATAGGATACCCTAGGAATATGAACCCTTAGATTAATAAACCCATGGGATTGATATTATAAACCCAAGGGATTAGATCTAAAACCCCAAGGCCTTGTAAAACCAAGGGAATAATATTAAACCCAAGGGATTAATATTATAAACCCAAGGTATATAAACCTTAAGATAAATATTATAAACCCTAAAATAAACTTGGTTGATTTTCATTTCGAGATAATATTTGTCGCAATGCAATGTTGGATCATTGTTGACCATGATTAATACTTATTATAAACTTAATGGATCTATATTAAACCTAAGGATTAATATTATAAACTTTATGAATAATATTACACCCTAGGGATCTAAACCCTTAGACTAATAAATCCAAGGGATTGATATTATAAACCAAAGGGAATAAAACACCCAAGGGATTAATATTATAAACCCTAAAATAAATATGGTTGACGATGTTTACCATGGTGATTTTCATATTGAGACAATCTTTTTCACAATGTGACATTGGACGATGGTTGACTATGGTTGACAATGATTTGTTTTCATGTCAAGACAACCTTTGTCACAATGCGGCATTATACCATGGTTGATTTTCATATTGAGAAAATATTTGTTAGACTGTGACATTAAACTATGATTGGTCATGGTTGACCATGATTATAAACACAAGGGATTTATATTAAAAACTTATATTAATATTATAAACCCTTGGAATGTGAACCCTTAGATTAATAAACCCAAGGGATTGATATTATAAACCCATGGAAATAATAAACTCAATGGATTAATTATAAAAATCGAAAGTCTTATAAACGCAACAGATTAATATTATAAACCCAAGGTATATATACCCTAAGATAAAAATTATAAACCCTAAAACAAACATGGTTGACCATGGTTTATTTTTGTATTGAGACAATGTTTCTCATAAAGCAACATTGGACCATGGTTGGTTAAGGGTGGCCATGATTAATTTTCATATCTAGATAGTCTTCGTCACAATGCGACAATGGACCATGGTTTAGTTTCATATTGAGAAATGTTTTTTGCAATGTGACATTCGACCATGGTTGACCATGATTATAAACCTAATGGATTAAAATTAGACACAATGATTAATATTATAAAGCTAAGGATAATATTACACCTTAGGAATATGAACCCTTAGATAAATAAACCTAAGGGACTAATATTATAAACCGAAGGGAATAATAAACCCAAAGGATTAAAATTATAATCCCAAAGCATATAAACCATAAGATAAATATTATAAATCCTAAAATAAACACGGTTTACCATGTTTACCATGGTGATTTTCATATTGAAATAATCTTTTTCATAATGTGATGTTGGAACATGGTTGAACATGATTTATTTTCAATTGAGACAATCTTTGTTATAATGTGACATTAGACCATGGTTGATTTTCATATTGAGAAACTCTTTGTCATAATGTGGCATTGGTCCATGGTTTATTATGGTTGATCACGATGATAAACCCAAGGGATTTATATTAAACCATAGGATTAATATTTTAAACCCTATTCGTAATATTATATCCTAGTAATATGAAACCTTAGTTTAACGAAATTAAGCGATTGATATTATAAACCCGAGAAAATAACAAACCCGGGGGATAAACTCTAGAACCTCAAGGTATATAGACCCAAGAGAATAATATTACACCCAAGGGATTAATATTAGAAACCCAGTCTATATAAACCATAAGATAAATATTATAAACCCTAAATTAAGCATGGTTGACCATGGATGATTTTCATATTGAGACAATCTTTGTTACAATGCGACGTTAGACCATGGTTGATCATGACTAATTTTCCTATCGAGACAATATTTTTCACAATGCGACATTGGACCATGGTTGATTTTCATATTGATAAAATATAGTGCAATGTGACGTTGGACCATGTTTGGCATTGGTTGATTTTCATATTGAGACAATCATTGTCACAACGTAACATTGGACTATAGTTGACCATGATTATAAACCCAAGGGATTTATATTAAACCCTAGGATTAATGTTATAAACCTTATGAATGATATTACACCCTAGGAATATGAACCCTTAGATTAATAAACCCAAGGGATTGATTTTATAAACCCAAAGGAATAATAAACTCTATTAAACCCAAGGTATTGTATACGCAAGGGAATAATATTAACCACAAGGAATTAATATTTAAAACCCAAGGTGTATAAACTCTACGATAAGTATTATAAACCCTAAAATAAATATGGTTGACCATGGTTGATTTTCTTATTTTTTGTCACAATGTGACATTGGACTATGGTTGACCATGACTATAAACTCAAGGAATTTATATTAAAACCAAGGATTAATATAATAAATGCTATGCATAATATTACACCGTAGAAATATGAACCCTTAGATTAATAAACCTAAGGGATTGATATTATAAACATAAGGCAATAATAAACCCAAGGTATTAATATTACAAACCCAAGGTATAAAAACCCTGAGATAAATATTATAAACACTGAAATAAGTGTAGTTGGCCATGTTTACCATGGTTGATTTTCATATCGAGACAATATTTGTCACAATGCAACGTTTACCATAGTTGATCATGGTTGACCATGGTTAATATTCATATTAAAACAATCTTTGTCACAATGTGACATTGGACTATGGTTGACCATGATTGACCATGGTTGATGATGGTTGATAATGGTTGACAATGGTTGATTTTCATATTGAGAAAATCTTTGTCACAATTTAACGTTGGACCATGGTTGACCATGATTATAAAGCGAAGGGATTTATATTGAAGCCTAATATTAATATTATAAACCCAATGAATAATATTGTACCCTAGCAGTATGAATCCTTATATTAATAAACCCAAGGGATTGATATTATAAACTCAAAGGAATAATAAACCCATGGGATTAATACTAATGCCTAAAGGGACTATAAAACCAAGAGACTAATATTATAAACGTGTGGTATATAAACCCTAAGATAAATATTATAAATCCTAAAATAAACACAATTGACCATAATTGATTTTTATATTGAGACAATCGTTGTCATAATGCGACATTGCACAATGGTTGACTGTATATAAACCCTAAGATAAATATTATAAATCCTAAAATAAACATGGTTGACCATAACTGATTTTTATATTGAGACAATCTTTGTCACAATGCGACATTGCACAACAGTTGACCATGATTGATTTTCATATGGAGACAGCCTTTGTCATAATGCGGCATTGGACCATGGCTAACCATGGTTGACCATGATAGATTTTCATGTGGACACAATCTTTGTCAAAATGTGATGTAGCACCATGGTTGGCCATGGTTACCCATGGTTAATGATGGTTACCTTAAAAATGATATAAAGACATGTTGCTCTAATTCTTTTTTAAATATTTTTAGATTCTATAATAAAATTAATATGTTTTTGGGACTTTTGGATTAGCTCAATTCATATGCTTTTTATACTATATATATATATATATATATATATATATATATATATATATGAAATAATGTAAATTTATATAATTATAATTATTAACTATCTTTAAGATTGATATGATTTATCAAACCTTAAAAATGTAAGACGTTTCTCACAATTCTTCAACATTTTATTTTTATGTTTAAAAATTATTAAGAGAAACATTCCGAATTCATAATTTTGTTGACTTAAAAGCTTTGAAAAAGTTGGTAGTGTAACAAATATTTGGACAATTTAATACAATATGAGTATAAGATAAACGATATAAGAGAAAATATCTTTTATCTTCAACCTTTTTAGTGTCTTAAAGATGGCAAGATTTTTCATCCTATCATGTTTGATGAATTGACCAATGCCCAATTTCGCTATGAAGCTCATGACAATTTGTTCTTATTTTAGTAATATTCATTTTCTTCTTAACATTAGCTAAGGCAAGCTTGTGGGGTATAGAACAAAGATGAAAGGATACACATTTTAAAAACCTTTTACATAATGGTCATTAATTTGAAAGTTCATGGGTGCCCACCTTCCCAATCCTCAATATGAAGTTATAGTGGTAGCTCTGGGGATCCATCAAAGTGTCGACTATTTCCACTCCTCATCACTAGAGCACTAGTCACACATGGTTGTCGATTCCTCTAATCACAAAAAAAAAACATTAAACATTAACCAAGACAATGAGATATTTTTTAATTCAAGAGATTGGGTTTTATCACCTCCTCATAATATTTAATTTTATTTTTCCCTCTAACTCTTTATCACCCCAAAAGAATTCTCATATATTTATAAGAGGCATTGGGAATATCAACCCCACGGATTTCAAATAAATAATTTTAACACATGAAGTTTCTTAATTCTACATCCTATCATGGTTACTAGAGATTATATGCCTCTAGGTTTACGAAGTTAATATAATTTTTTATTTTAAAGATAAAAGTATGTGATTTTTTTATTTAAATAAATTTTTTAATTTAAAATAATATTTAAATTATTATTATAAAATATTTCAAATAAAATTAATTTATTTTCAAAACAAAATTAAAATAAAAAAATATTTTTTTCTTCTTAG
Organism: Pinus tabuliformis; assembly: GCA_031772625.1. Lineage (NCBI taxonomy): Eukaryota > Viridiplantae > Streptophyta > Pinopsida > Pinales > Pinaceae > Pinus > Pinus tabuliformis. The sequence goes on from CM062811.1 coordinate 1,072,353,039, forward strand.
ATAAAGATATATTATCGTAATTTTAATTTTAATTTTAATAATCATTAAGAGGTAAAGAATACATCTTTTAAAAAATAATAATTACAAAGTGATTATTAAATTCTTTATAGTGTAACTATGGGGAAGATGTCACTACATAAATTATATATATATTATAAACCCACAGCATATAAACCATAAGATAAATATTATAAATCCTAAAATAAACATGGTTTACCATGTTTACCATGGTGATTTTCATATTGAAATAATCTTTTTCATAATGTGATGTTGAACCATTGTTGACCATGATTTATTGTCAATTGAGATAATCTTTGTTATAATGTGACATTATACCATGGTTGATTTTCATATTGAGAAACTCTTTACCATAATGTGGCATTTGTCCATGGTTTACCATGGTTGATCACCATCATAAACCCAAGGGATCTATATTAAACTAGAGGATTAATATTTTAAACCCTATTGGTAATATTATATCCTAGTAATATGAAACTTTAGTTTAACGAACTCAAGTGATTGATATTATAAACCTAAGAAAATAACAAATCCACGGGATAAATTCTAAAACCTCTAGGTATATGGACCAAGAGAATAATATTACAAACAAGGGATTAATATTATAAACCCAAGCTATATAAACCATAAGATAAATATTATAAACCCTAAATTAAGCATGGTTGACCATGACTGATTTTCATATTGAGACAATATTTGTCACAATAAGACATTAGACCATGGTCGATTATGATTGATGTTTCTATCGAGACAATATTTTTCACAATGCGACATTGGACCATGTTCGATTTTCATGTTGATAAAATCTATCACAATGTGACGTTGGAGCAGGTGGGATTGATGGAGAATGGGCAGGTAAAGAAGGATAACAGGTGCTCTGCAAGTTGTTTTTCAAACGAAATAAACAAGGATTTGGAAAATCAAAGACCTAGTTACGTTAGCCTATTCTGACCTAGATAACAGTAAAGAGAATGAACAGAGGTTTATTTGCAATGAAACCATGTGAAATAACTTATGCAACGAAGCAATCAAGAATCTGAACATGTAACCAACTTCTACAAATAAGGATTGAACACTAATGATTGCATGGCGAAGCAAAGAAAGTGTTTTTGTTGGCAACAAGGTCACCTTTGTCCCAGCTTATGATCCCATTGAGGGAGAGGTGAGATCAGAGGTCCTTGATGGCCTTTTTCTGAAGATCTTCCCTATTAATAACCTATCAACTCAATCTGAACATAAAAAGCCTTTTTAATCATCAAAATCAATCTAAATAACAAAGTAAGATTTAAATCTAAATAGCAGGTTTTATTCTAAGAATGCAACAAAAACACATAAAGATAAACAAAGGAGGTATTGAGCACTTGAGATGGGCCCAACCCCAAGAGCTACAGCCTCCTAAGAGAGATTTAGAGCTGGTGCAAAGCTGGATTCATCTTTATTGAGCAAGAAATAATATTTACATCAAAAACTATCCACAAGGGAAAAGCTTGAAAATGTGCTGAAATGCAAAGCTAGCCTACTGCCTAAAAAATGACTAAAATCGAACTACAAACTAGCTAACTTCTTCCTACAAAGTGACTAACTGAAATGAGGCCCTAAGACCTCTTATTTATACAAATTGAGGACTCCAACAGCCCTCCTAATCTTTAGGAACTCGGCTGCCAAAACTTGTAGTTAACAACACTTTTACTAGCACTTGCTCGACTGCCCTTGTGACAATTGATTTGCTGGTCCTTGAACTCCAAGCTGATGGTGGATAATTCGAGGTAAGGGCCCATAAATGAAGGGGACACCTTCCTACAAATCCTCTCCCTTTTTCTTCCACGAATTTGGCTGCCAAGTGCTCATTAAAACCTTTGATTTTGTCTCAAAATTGACTAAAAATTTGCACAAAGCACCCATTAGACCTGTTGGCATAATGACTAACCCAATTCACTCTATTAGCATAAATATAATCAAAAACATGCAATAAACTAATGAGAATGGTGGATTAATTTGAATTAGGAGGTTGAATGAGCCCATCTAATTATCCATTTTTGGGGCTCATCATCACCCCCATACTAAAAGTGTTGCTCATCCTCTAAGCAACTAATCTATCTCCTCATCTTTGATGGCCCTGGTGGCCTCCCTATCATGCCAAGCTTCTGAAGTGATGTCCTCTTCTCGGTCATGAAACCATGCTTTTCTCAATGCTTCTACCCACTGCCTGTGCTCCTTTTCCTAGAGAATTCTCAGCTTCCTGCAGTCAGCGTCCTGTAGAGAGGCCTTTGTGTCCAAAATTTTCATTCTTTCTCTCTAGGTGGATGTCTTCGGGCTTCCCCGTTCATAGCTGATGGATATCTTTGAAGGAGGCTCCTCCTTTTGTTTAGCTTTTGTGTCCTTAATGACAATTTGCTCCTTTGACTGTGGTTTGGGTCTGCCCACTTTTATCCGTGTGCTCCTTTTTCACTTTAAAGTACATGGAGGTTTGCCTCTTTCTCTTCCTTTTTGGTCTTGGAGGTGTGCTAATGGTGGCAAGCATGGCTGCTGCCTCCCTGGCCAAAATCTCAGGCGATTTTCCCTTTTTGTTCCTTTGTTTCTAGACTTCCTGTAGAAAGTCCTGTGCTGACTGTTTTCTGGCTTCCTGTAGAAACGGTTTTCATGCTTCCTGTAGAAACTGTTTTAACTGTTTTGGTCTGCTTGGCTGGATGTGGCTCTTCCTCCTTTTTTCCCTCTTCTTTTGTCTTCTCTGCCTCTGTTAACTTGCTTCCTCACGCTCTGTTTTGGATTTCTTCTCATCTTGTTTAGCTTCTGCCTTCTCTGCTGTAGTCTTTTTCTTTTATGTTCTTCCTTTATTTTGCCCTCTGCTTGAATGATTTGTGCTCCCTCATCATTGGTTTTTTCACATACTTCAGGCCTGATTCTTCCCTAGAATTGCATTGCTTCTTTTGCATAAACATGCAACAAATAAAACTGTTTGTTTTCTTCTTCCCTTGAAGCCATAAATTTTGCAAAAACCAGTGTTTTCTTCTAAAAAGATAAGTCATTACGCCTCTTGTAAACTTGTTATTGCTCCTAGAATTTTCATGTTTTTCACAACAACAACTTCCAATTTTTCCTCTCTTAAAACTTTTCCAACCTGAATTTTCTCCTTAGTTTTTGAAAAGAAATCAATTTTTTTGACAGATCAGAGAACAAATAACATAGTTTTTTTCTTCTAGAAAGTGGACAGTCTTGCAAATTCATTCTTTCACACAGGCTTAGTTCCTATGGTTGCATCTCCATTTTCAGAAGAAGGTGAGAAAGAAGAAGCCAAACTTCGAATGCAGAGGGAAAAAAGAACTGTGTAGAACTCATAAAATATGTAAGCAGACTATTCACCTTTTTTCAATGTGTAGGCAGACTTTTCCTCTCATTTTTAAAATTTAATTGCATGTTCAATTCACCATTTTGCACCAACAAATCATGCACAACGAAGTTTCCCCGATCCTACCACGTTTGGAGCTTGAAATTCGCCAAAAATCCCAGGTTTTCTTTCTGCATGGTTGTTTTCTATGTTTCCTATAGAAGACTTCGTGTAGAAAGAAACTGTGCTTCCTGTAGAGCCCGATAGGTGGGATTTTTTTTTTAAAAATGACATAAATCTCGAGAAATCAGGGAGGAATCTTGTAGAGGGCCACTGGTTAACTAATCTGGACATGGTGGACGTGTGCTCCAGTTGTGCCCGCAGTTGAACAAAGGGTGGTGAGAGTCAGCCGAGCATTTTTGTAATTGCTCTGTGATTTGTGGTGAGGGAGTGAAGTGGCCAGGTGTACGTGGCCACACGCAGACGGTAGTGTTTTTCATGAACTGTATGTTTCCGCCCTGTAATCACTGCCATCAATTGCACTAAGGTTTAAACAGCCAACACTCTCGGTTGTTTTAATTTTCACGTGAGTCGACTGTCCACGTGCACTGCATGACTTCTGGCTGAATGCTAGAGAAGGCAATGTTGGGTTAACCTTGCTAGATTCATGGCTTAATCCCATCATTCCATTCGTTCATGCAGTTTTTAAATTATATTTATGCAATAGAGGAATGATTTTTAGTCACATACCTCGAAGTCAAATGGTTGTTGTGAGGTGTTGTGGCCTTTCATTTGCTGTATGCACTGGATTCTGTGGTTGCATGGTGGCTTGATTTCTGATTCATGGCTATCTTTTCCTTGTGCAGGTATCCTTTGGCTGGATCCATGCTGCAAGAGTTGGCTTCACATTCAGATCTGCACCCTCAAGCTGCTGATGTTGAATTTTCACAGGACAAAAACTTGTTTTCGCCATTTCTCCCGAGCGATAGATTGGATCGATCTAAAACTTACTGAACATGTTCCTATCATCATTATACACCTCCCATACCAAATTTGTGATTAATGGATGCACAGATTTCGAGAAAAATGGAAAATGGCTGAAGATTACAGAGATCAATTTCTCGGAAACCGTGCATCGGAATCGGCTGAAAATTCTTGGGTAGGTGAATATCACCCATATGCATCTCCCCATGAAACAAGTTTTGAAATGGATGCACAGATATGGAGAAAATGCAAAAATGGCTAAAGGTGATGGAGGCTGGTTTCTTGGAAACTGTGCACCAGAATTGGCTGAAATTGCTCGGGCATGTTGCCATTGTCCCTATACAACTCCCCCTGTAACAGTTTTGCAAATGGATGCATAGTTTTCAAGCTAGGTAAAGAAACAAATTCTGTTCTATGTATTTTTTCTTCAAAGCATTCTGCAAGTTTTTGCATGGTAAAAAAATGAGCTTGGGCTGTGATTTAGGCATGGAGATGATGGAGGAGGAGTTTGAAGATTGAAGGAGGACTTCCGAACCCTTTAGGAAGCTATCATGTTTGCTAAACCGCCTTTTTTAAATCCATTTCTAGCTTCCTTTAATTTCTACAGGAACTTCCTGTAGAAGCACAATGAGGTGGAAAAAATGATGGAGAAAGGTGAAGGATGGAAACACGAGTGCTTACAGGCCTAACCAACAGATTCCAACTATCAGATTCCCTTTTAAAATTGAATTTGGTTCGTTTGAAGGTTCTACAGGATGTTTCAGAACTTCTTGTAGAAACGCCTGGAACTTCTTGTAAAAAAGCCAAATCTTGACCTGAATGTGACCAAATCCTAGGAGTGGTGAGTGGCCATGGAGGGAGTGTCTGAAGGGATGTCCTGGAGCCTGGTACAGACTCCTGTCCTCTTTTTGTGCACCCCTCTTTCCTGCAAAGTATTCACTGCAACCTGCAATTTTTCACAGAGATTAGTCCTGCTTTCTTTTTTCTTTTTTCTTTTTTTCTTTTTTCTCTCTTTTATTGAAAACAACTAGGGTGCCTCATGGAGATTTTCACCCTAATTGCATGCCCTGGGCGCCTCCAAGGGAGGTTTTCACCCAGGGATCTTATTCTCTTTTTATTTTCTCTTCTTTCCAACCCATTGATCGCCTCATGGAGGTTTTCAATCAATGAGCCAATCTAAAGCACCTTCGAGGAGGTTTTCACCTTAGATTTTTATTTTCCTCTTATTTTCATTTTTTTCTCTTTTTTCTCTTTTTTTTTTCTACCCTACCCTACTTGAAAAACAAAATCATTTTCAAGTATAAGAATACTTCCAATGGAGCCATGTGCACATCGAGATTAGAGACAAAATGATGTGAAGGCTCAACATGCATGCTTTGACAGCTATCCGGCTTTCAGAGACCCAATGATTTGACTTTGAAGGGATCAAACATAGCTGAGGAAGAGAGTATTGCTGCAACTTAGTGACTTTCTACAACCATATCTCAATATAGCTCTGATATCCTTGGTCCTTTTGCTACTCTGGATCATGTTTCATGTCATCTTCTACCATGACTTTCTCATCTTCCACTTTTTGCTGATCTTTCTCTTGAATACATGGAAGATTTGATGGTAAACATGAGGGAACTCTATCGATCTCTGATTTTGATGCCTTCTCTTCATCAAGTGCAGCCCATGGTTCTTCGATCTTTTCTTTTGAATCTTCTTTTGCCTTTGGTCCTTCAATGTTGTCAATATAATATCTGTTTTGCAATACTCTTCGTGAGCTATGGTGAAGATCATTGAGCTCAAGAGGATTCATTTGGAGATGTTGCGCCTCAACTTTGCAATTGGGTTGAGCTATTCCAATGTGCGAGTTTGGAAATGGTGGTATGGGTAGTTGAGTGGGGAGTGTATATTTGAGATGGATGTGGATGGGGTTATGGTTGGGAAGGCATTTGCGGCTGCCTTGGTGGAGCAGGAGGCGATGGTTGCGGTTGAGCAGGTGGTGGAGGCAAAGGAGTGGGATGAGAGTTGTACTGGGGCTTCCACCCCTGATGAGGCGCATTCCACTGAGGTTGTGGCAGAGTGAATGAGCAGCTAGTTGGGCATAATGTGGAGATGGATCCAACCAAGGAGGGGTGTGGACGAGGAAGGATGAGTAGGGGGACCCCAAGAAGGCATGGAAGTGGCTTGATAGGGGTCGTAATAGGTCTAGGATGTCCCTTGCACTCCCTGCTGGTAGGATATGGGTTCACGTGGCCTCCTTCGGTTCATATAATAGAGTGATTCAGTGGCTCATTTTTCTCTCTGATATGCAGCTTTAAGACGAGGCAAGGAAGGGCACTGATTCGTAGGATGGTATTCGTCACAGATGAAACACACTTCTAGGGAGTGCATTGGACATTCGTTCCTAGGATGCTTTCTAGTGCACCTGGGACAAAAGATGACCAAAGCCCTCTTGGCTTCCTCTTGCTTCCTTTGGATCTGCAAGGTATCCAGTTGCATGGCAAGGAACTACCTCATATCACTCTTGAAATCTTCCATCTGATTTTCAAATTCGTTTTTGGATAATTTACTGCTCCCAACATTTCTGCTTGTAGCCATTTGCTCCAGAGGAATGTTTTCCTCTACTTCTTCCCTTGAGGTTCTTGAAATATGTCTTGTTCTCCACCTAAGGGTTCTTTAATCACAACCATCGAAGAAGAGAGAAGGTTGGCTGTGTGAAGCAATGGGGGTGTTGTGCAATCATTTTTCTGAATTATATCTACTCCTACAAGGCATGAAAGGAAATCTTTTTGGTTGATTTTTTTTTTTTTTCTGCTTGTACCTACAATACCGAAATAGATTGAACTGCAACTAACTATCTTGCTGAAATGAAAATGCGGATTTGAAACAAAAGCAGGAAAGGACTAATCTATTTTGTTCAAATGAAATTGCAGGAATGAAATGCTAGGCTATGCTTGCGGAATTGAAATGCTAATCTACGCTTGTAGAAATGAAATTGCGGAATTGAAATGCTAATCTATGAAAGCGGGAAATGCTAATCTACTTTTGCAAAAACGAAATTGCATAATGGAAATGAAATAAAGTACTTAGCAGAAGGTTGTAGTGGAAAATAGAAGAAAAGCAGCAATCACCAATACTCTGACGCTTCCCCGACAATGGCGCCAAAAAGAGTGGTGAGCCCCAGTATTGCAGCAATAATGCTGCAACTCTTGGAACTCCCTTCTTTAATTTTATCAACCCGGTAGTTTGTAACAAACTTGGAAGCGACGATGCTATATGCACAAGTACTAGCTCTTGCCGCAGCCGTCACTTGGTCAGCTGGCACAAGTCCACTAGGAGCTTAAGCCAACTTCTACGAGCTCTGAGAAGAAGCTTTTTAACTGATGGATCAAAGCTAACTCAAAGAAGGCTTCTCTACTTGCAGAAAGAAACTGGAAAGCTGAAAGGAAACATAAACCCTAGCAAACCCTAATTTTACCAGCTAGCCCTATTAATGCAATAAAGAGGATGCAAGCTACTGAAAGAGATGCCAGTGACTTCCAGGAAGGTAAAATACATGTGTCTAAGCTATTTCTACAGTAACATATGAAAAAAACATCTTTCTGTATTTTTGGATAAGTTGCCAGAATTATCATGCATGCGATTTAACTGTTTCTGACTGTGCAGAGGTGGATTGGCAAGAGGAAATTATTGGAGGAGGTCAGGAAGGTTCAGAGAGGGCCTAAGGGGTCCCTAACACCCTTCCAGAGAGTTTCACAGAGTTTGGCTATTAAGAAACTGCGTTCGTGAGCTTCTACAGGAAGTCTGCAGGGGTTCTACAAGATGTTCTGGAATTTCTAGTGGATGTTCTGTAATTTTCTACAAGATGTTCAGAAATGGGATTTTGGAGGATGGATCGAGGAAGGAAGATGAAGGAGTGCGTATGGAGGTGAGATAAGGGTGTGAGGAGGTCCAGGACTTGGGGAATGGAGCTGAGAAGTGGCGAGGATGGTTGGATTTGTTCAGGGAGAGGTAGAGCAATGTTGCACAACAATATGGGAATTTAGGGCAGAGTGAGAAAATGGAAAACATAAGGCAAGGATTCTAAGTAGAGGATGAAGCAGGTGGGATTGATGGAGAATGGGCAGGTAAAGAAGGATAACAGGTGCTCTGCAAGTTGTTTTTCAAACGAAATAAACAAGGATTTGGAAAATCAAAGACCTAGTTACGTTAGCCTATTCTGACCTAGATAACAGTAAAGAGAATGAACAGAGGTTTATTTGCAATGAAACCATGTGAAATAACTTATGGAACAAAGCAATCAAGAATCTGAACATGTAACCAACTTCTCCAAATAAGGATCGAACACTAATGATTGCATGGCAAAGCAAAGAAAGTGTTTTTGTTGGCAGCAAGGTCACCTTTGTCCCAGCTTATGATCCCACTGAGGGAGAGGTGAGATCAGAGGTCCTTGATGGCCTTTTTCTGAATATCTTCCCTATTAATAACCTATCAACTCAATCTGAACATAAAAAGCCTTTTTAATCATCAAAACCAATCTAAATAACAAAGTAAGATTTAAATCTAAATAGCAGGTTTTATTCTAAGAATGCAGCAAAAACACATAAAGATAAACAAAGGAGGTATTGGGCACTTGAGATGGGCCCAACCCCAAGAGCTACAGCCTCCTAAGAGATATTTAGAGCTGGTACAAAGATGGATTCATCTTTATTGAGCAAGAAATAATATTTACATCAAAAATTGTCCACAAGGGAAAAGCTTGAAAATGTGCTGAAATGCAAAGCTAGCCTACTTCCTAAAAAATGACTAAAATCGAACTACAAACTAGCTAACTTCTGCCTACAAAGTGACTAACTGAAATGAGGCCCTAAGCCCTCTTATTTATACAAATTGAGGACCCCAACAACCCTCCTAAACTTTAGGAACTCGGCTGCCAAAACTTGTAGTTAACAGCACTTTTACTAGCACTTGCTCGGCTACCCTTGTGATAATTTATTTGGTGGCCTTTGAACTCCGAGCTGATGGTAGATAATTTGAGGTAAGGACCCATAAATGAAGGGGACACCTTCCTACAAATCTTCTCCCTTGTTCTTCCACGAATTTGGCTGCCAAGTTCTCATTAAAACCTTTGATTTTGTCTCAAAATTGACTAAAAATCTGCACAAAGCACCGATTAGACTTGTTGGCATAATGACTAACCCAATTCACTCTATTAGCATAAATATAATAAAAAATATGCAATAAACTAATGAGAATGGTGGATTAAGTTGAATTAGGAGGTTGAATGAGCCCATCTAATTATCCATTTTTGGGGCTCATCAACAAGGGAATAATATTAACAACAGTGGATTGATATTTAAAACCCAAGGTGTATAAACTCTACGATAAATATTATAAACCCTAAAATAAACATGGTTGACCATGGTTGATTTTCTTATTTTTTGTCACAATGTGACATTGGACTATGGTTGATCATGACTATAAACTCAAGGAATTTATATTAAAACCAAGGGTTAATATAATAAATGCTATGAATAATATTACATCGTAGAAATATGAACCCTTATATTAATAAACGTAAGGGATTGATATTCTAAACATAAGGGAATAATAAACCCAAGGGATTAATATTACAAATTGAAGGTATACAAACTGTAAGATAAATATTATAAACACTAAAATAAGTGTGGTTGACCATGTTTACCATGGTTGATTTTTATATTAAGACAATATTTGTCACAATGCAATGCTCTACCATAGTTGATCATGGTTGACAATGGTTAATATTCATATTGAAACAATCTTTGTCACAATGCGACATTGCACCATGGTTGACCATGATTATAAACCGAAGGGATTTATATTGAACCATAATATTAATATTATAAACCCAATGAATAATATTGTACCCTACGACTATGAATCCTTAGATTAATAAACCCATGTGATTGATATTGTAAACCCAAAGGAATAACAAGCCCATGGGATTAATACTAAAGCCTAAAATGATTATAAACCCAAGGGACTAATATTATAAACGTGTGGTATATAAAACTTATGATAAATATTATAAATCCTAAAATAAAAATGGTTGACCATAGTTGATTTTTATGTTGAGACAATCTTTGTCACAATGCGACATTGCACAATGGTTGACCGTGATTGATTTTCATATGGAGACAACCTTTGTCATAATGTGGCATTGAACCATGGCTAACCATGGTTGACCATGATTGATTTTCATATGGAAAAATTCTTTGTCAAAATGCGATGTAGCACCATGGTTGGCCATGGTTAATGATGGTTACCTTAAAAATTATATAAAAATATGTTTCTCTAATTCTTTTTTAAATATTTTTAGATTTTATAATAAAATTAATATGCTTTTGGGACTTTTGGATTAGCTCAATTCATATGCTTTTTATACTATATATATATATATATATATATATATATATATATGATTATTAACTATCTTTAAGATTGATATGATTATCAAACCTTAAAAATGTAAGATGTTTCTCACAATTGTTCAACATTTTTTTTATGCATAAGAATTATTAAGAGAAACATTTTGAATTCATAATTCTGTTGACTTAAAAGCTTTGAAAATATTGGTAGTGTAACAAATATTTTAACAATTTAATACAAAATGAGTATAAGATAAACATTATAAGAGAAAATATTTTTTATCTTCAGCCTTTTTAGTGTCTTAAAGGTGGCAAGATTTTTGATCCCATGATGTTTGATGAATTGACCAATGCCCAAGTTCACTATGAAGCTCATGACAATTTGTTCTTATTTTAGTACTATTCATTTTCTTCTTAACATCAGCCAACACAAGCGTGTGGGGTATAGAAAAGAGATTAATAGATACACATTTTAAAAAAAAATTGCATAACAGTCATTAATTTGAAAGCTCATGGGTGCCCACCTTCCCAATCCTCAATATGAAGTTATAGTGGTAGCTGTGGGAATCCATCAAAGTGTCGACTATTTCCACTCCTCGTCACTAGAGCACTAGTCACACATTGTTGTCAATTCATCTAATCACCAAAAAAAAAAAACACTAAACATTAACCAAGACAATGAGATGTTTATTAATTTCAAGAGATTGGGTTTTATCACCTTCTCTTAATATTTTATTTTATTTTTCCCTGTAACTCTTTATCACCCCAAAAAATTTCTCATATTAAAAGGCATTGGGAATAACAACCCCTGGATTTCAAATAAATAATTTTAACAAATGAAGTTCCTTAATTCTACATCCTATCATGGTTACTAGAAATTATATGCCTCTAGGTTTACTAAGTTAATGTAATTTTTTTATTTTAAAAAATAAAAATATGTAATTTTTATATTTAAATATTTTTGTTTAATTTAAAATAATATTTAAATTATTATTATAAAATATTTCATATAAAATTAATTTATTTTCAAAACGAAATTAAGATAAAAAACTTTTTTTCCCTTCTTATCATAATCATTAGGAGGTAAAGCATATATCTTTTAAAAGATAATAATTACAAAGTGATTATTAAATGCTTTATAGTGTATTATGGGGAAGATGTCACTACATAAATTCATTATCTATATCTATATATATAAACAAGTAAATTTTTAAAGGTGTAAATAATTTTGATGTTAATAATAATTAATGTTTATTTATTTCGTAAGTTTGGTGGGACTATGTCTTTATTATGTGCAATATATTATCATCATTGAGATGGAGAATTGAACCGGTGACTACACATCAAGGAGTGCCTTAACAAGTACCTATTATACATGAAGGAAGGAATGCCTTAACAAACACACCATCTTAACAAACACACCATCACTAGTGACTTCCCATATCAAAAAGTTCATTAACAAACACCCGTTCACTATGTACCCAAACCCTTCAAACCCCTTAGACAATAATTAATATTTATTAAAGTTATATTAGTTTTATATTTTATTTTTATATTAAAAAGTATTAAAAGATAAATTAATTTGAAAATTGGTAATATAATAAATAGTATGAAATTTAAATAAAAAATGCACTGATTTAAAGGTTCAATATATTTGATTTTAAGTTGAATTTACGTTAATAATAATGAAAACTAAAACTCTTATTTTGAATATATTGTATTATTCGTATATATTGTATTTTCGTAAGGAGGAGCGAAAATTTCAATTTTCATTTTTTTAACATAGAGATGATAATGTAGAAAAAAATCAATTATTATGAGTGGCAAAACAATTTAAACGAAAAACAATAGCAAGGTCAAATACGATTGGTATTTTTACAATAGTATAGTAAAATAAAAAAATATGGTCCTTATTACCCAATTCTGATAGTCCAGACGTATTTTGAAATCATACTGCGATTTGCAACGTGGATGTTCAAAGAATGAATCAGATAAGATGGAAACTGTAGCATCGGCTGGCTTCAGCCCACATGCTTGATCTGCATTATATCTTTGTGAAACCGACCGACGACCCGCCTTTAATATCGAATCTAAAGCCTGCTCAAAAGCTGTATACTGTTTGAGAAACGGTGCTAAAGGCCGAGGCGGAGAGCGACCCCTACTGACCGGCATCAAGCCTGTACTTTCTTCAATACGATCCTTATTCAAGAGCTCCAACACATTGCCCATGTGAATGTCGAATTACGCCAAAGTTATTGATGTGGATTTAAGATGGCAGATTACTGATCCAGCAGAGTTGCAGGCAGAGGCAGAGGCAGTGGCGCCGTGATTTATTTTTTCTCTTTTTTTTTTAATTTTAAAACGATAGTAAAGCAGCTCTCTGTACTATTAGCTATTGATTGCGTTATTGGGAAGTGTGCGAAACGGAGGTGAAGGGAGAGAACAGCCGTCTTTCCCCGTACCCAAATAGGTTATATGAACGCCCTGATAGCAAAAGTCTGTTAGCTGCATCTCTATCTTTAACCCTAAGTAGCTAGACCCGTTTTCTCTCGACATGTCTGCTGCTTCTCCTGACTGCTCTAACATAGATTCTGCGTCAATTCATTCTGGATCTGTCATCACTGAGGGCGCTGGTTCGATTCCCCCAGAGAAAAGCTAGTTGGTTATTTTATTTCCTGTGCAGGGTTAATCTCATCTGGGGCTTTTTTTTTGGTGCTTCAGCGATGTCTGGCTGTATTGATTCTTCTTCTGCTACTGAGCAGCTGTGCTACGTGCACTGTAACTTTTGCAGCACCATTCTAGCGGTAGAGGACGCCCACCACTCTGCTCTCTTAATAAATTTTGTTTTCGTTTTCGTTTTGAGTATTAATGATTATGACCTTGAAAGTGCAATACCATGGTCTGAGAGATTTTGTAGGTTTGGCATGGCATACATTAAAGATTTGTCTCTTTCAGTCTCTACTCCGTCAGAAAAAACAATGAAAAAAATATCCGAGTCCATTCTTAGGGTAATCATCCTGAGGATCGCTTTTCGTCTAGAGAATCCTGCGCTGTGTGATTTTGGTTCAGGCCAGAGATCGGATCTGACTGGAGTCTAGAATCATTTCACTATCTTTGCTTGCAATCCCAATACATTATTTCTGTTATCTGCATCAATCCCATATTTTTTTTTATCTTGATGTATTCATATTTGAACTTTAAATCTTAGAGTTACATAATATTTGGTTTCTAATTTTGATACATCTTTTCGGTTATCTATATCAATCTTATATTTATTTTTTGTATTAGTTTCACTGAAATGTGAACTTTAAATCTCATAATTTACACAATATTAGATGTGCCCCTTGCCTAGGCGACCAGGCCCGCTCATATCATACTTTGATCAATTAACAATACTGCCCTTGCTCTGGACGAGCACAGTTACAGTGTCTTCCTTTTCATAGACCTTTTCTTCCAGATTTCTCAATCGTTCCTAGCGCCACATTGCAATGGCGTCCGTATCGTTTCTATGTTATGTCGAATCAGCGTAGTTTGTGAAACCTATGGTGAGGAAAATGTCGAGAAATCGGTGAGCGTGCGTACTTGCTACAGGAAAGGCAGTTAGCCTCGCACAGTGTCTACACTGTCTATCTTGTCAAATCATGTGTGAAATGCTCAGTGCTGAAAAAGTCTTTATCTGCGGGGAACAAAGGAGTCTTGCCATATCAAATTTTATTGTAGTGTCCATTCCCTATCTGCGGGGAACAAAGGAGTCTTGCCATATCAAATTTTATTGTAGTGTCCATTCCCTACACGAGTCTCGCCATATAAAATTTTAGTCTAGTCTCGATTCCCTACAGGATCCGCACCCTAGGTTCATTTACATAAAACAGTTTTCAGATCCCTTTTAGATAGTAATCTTTTTAGCTGGAGATAGCTAAAAATTCAATAGTTCGTTATAAGAAAGCACACAAAATGCTTACGATTCTATTCTTGAAGGGGAAAATTACTTGTTTCTGAGTCTAAGGTAGATTCAATGTGATGCACAGGTTAGCGTTCCTTCCAGTAGCTTGTTCAAAATAGTCACAGTTCGCTGCGGGCATTGCAACCATCTTCTATCAGTTAACATGATGGGAGCTACACCTCCACTTGAAGCGGGACAGGTACATAATTTGATGACTATTGATTTTATTGAGTTCTGCAGCAATGTAAGTTCTGGTTCTCTTCTGTAGACATTAAATGCAGTCTCAGTACTTGATATGGTCCTCAGATCTTCCTTATTTTGAATTTATATGACATAATGTGTCCCACAGGCAGGATATTTAGGGCTGTAATAGGATCACCCACTTTTTATTAGCATGTAAATTTATGTTTCCTTAATTACACCATTTTGTTCTATTCAGTTCAGCTTTTCTCTGAATATGAGTATATCCTTCCAATGAGTATATCCTTCTAGTGAGGATATACATTAAGAAACTGGGTCATTGAGAACAAAAGAATGATATATTGCTCAGCTAAAGAAGCACCATGTAGCAATTAGTACAGAAATCTCAGTTCATTAAATTTAGGAGTAAGTATTCTACAGTACATGATATACCTGTGAGCGTGAAAACGACCATGAAAATCGAGAATACTGTTTCAATCTATATCCCTATCTTCACAACTGAGCCTGATATACTGTCTCTTACACACCTGCTTTCAGTAGTTAGTGTACAGAGATATCTTCTCATATAACTTTGGAATAATCTTCTCCGTAGTAGATGATACTCCTTAGCGTGTACACTAATACTGAGTTCGACCCTACCGTTTTGATCTATATCGCAATCCTGACAACTGAGCCTGAGATACTACCGCTTACAAAAATTAAACTGAACCTGAGATACCAACTCTTGCGAAACTTTAGAAAAACCATGAAGAGGTTTTCCTGTCATAACCTAAAAGACTGTTAGAGATATCAATCATCTATGGTGAACTTCAAAGGCTGCATGGAAATTTTTGAAATGATTGCAAATGGAACCATGAAACAATATGTTATCTATTTCTGTTAAGTTGAGACATACAGTTTACAGGGATGTAATGCTTTTAGAGTTATGGGTGGATGATATATTTAATTTTTCAATTAAAATTATAAAAAACTATAAAAATAAAATAATTTTATAACTATTATTTAACTATTTTTATATTTAACTAAAATTATTGTTTTATTTGATATATATATATATATATATATATATATATATATATATATATATATATAAAAGTTAACAGTCAGGTTTATTTAACTATGGTTGAGCTTTATTTTATGTTTTTTAATTTTTTTCTTGAAAGGTTAACCTTTGAAACCATGACCTATTAAGTTTTGGACTATATCTATTTACCATTAAAAAAAATCATACTTTTTAATTCAGTTTTATTTGGAATAATTATAAATTTATTGATTACTAAAAGGAATATAAAAATGATTTTGTTATTACCATACATATTATTTACATATAAAATAAAATAAATTTACTAATTTTTATATTATTATTTCTTTTAGCAGTTTTATACTGAAATTTGATATTGGTATTGTTAAATAGTAAAACATCTTATTATTTTTATAATATTCAAAAGTTGCAATAAAATTTTTTTGCTACATTTAGACATTATATTTGAAAAAAAATATTATCTTGCTATATACATAAATGAAATCTCAATTTAAACAAATATATAACACATCTAATCTAATCTTCTTCCCCTTTTAACTCAACAAAATTACAAATAGAATTCTATAAATTTGCATAGTCATAAATGAAATCTCAATTTAAACAAATATATAACACATCTAATCTAATCTTCTTCCCCTTTTAACTCAACAAAATTACAAATAGAATTCTATAAATTTGCATAGTCACTTACCTCCCTTACCTTCTTAAAATTAGACAAACCAATTTCGTTTCAGAATGTCACCCATTATAATTAGACAAACCAATTTCGTTTCAGAATGTCACCCATTATAGAATGTAAACTTTGGATACACATTGATAATTTAAATATACTGTATAGACTTATGTTAACTCCTTTGTAACCCACTCATCAATGAGATACAGATCCAGTATTTACCATGAAGACAAATCCAGTATATATGACATACTGAAAAGATTAAATATATTATCACCAAGCCTGATAGATTTTGGACTATTACAGTGAGTCACAAATTTAGGATTTATTAATCACAGAGGAAAATCGAACCAGCTCCAAGAAGAGATATATTGAACGCTGAGATAATAAAAGCTATCTCCTAAGTCTAATAGACTTTTGGTTAGCTAGTTTATTTATTAGTCGTTTTGTAAAAGAATGAGCTTGTCTGCCAGAAAAATTCATACTTCGTCTAACTGTACAACCATTACTTGGTAACAGATCCAAAATGATTATTCCAGAGATTCAGCATCGTCTTCGGCCTCTCCGACAGTTAGCGAAAGGACAGCGAATTCATATGCTGGCAACGAAGCAGCAAAGATGTTTTCCAGCATGCGTGAGTTCCAGTCCTTTTACATGTGTTATTACTGTCATATGTAGTATATACGTTAAATAAATCGCTACTAGCAATATTTGGCACTGAAGAAAATTGATGTATTCTTCATATCTGAAATTTATGCAGCACCTGAAAAGAGACAACGAGTACCATCAGTGTACAATCGTTTCATAAAGTAAGAACAGTAAAGTTTACACTGGGATACGGTAGAAATCGTTTTCTAATCATTACCTCTTTCTAATTAGTGAATTCAGCTCTAAAGCATGGTGTTCATGTGCAGAGAGGAAATTCAAAGAATCAAAGCCAAAAATCCTGACATAAGGCACAAGGAGGCTTTCAGTGCTGCTACAAAAAATGTGAGATCACATATACTATTGTTTGGCTACTATTAACCTACAATTTTTCTAACGAGATACTTACACATCTACATTTATACCAGTGGGCTCATTTTCCTTATACATTTCAGATTGATGCTAGAGAACAACAAACAAGCAACAATTGAGAAAGGAAACCTCAGGGTAACTCTCTAACTCTCTACATTTGTATTTTTCTTATAAGTTGATTATGGTAATAAAGCACAGGTTTTCTTGAAAGGTTTGAATCCCAACTGTAGAAAGAAGTGCAGATAAGCACACATAGTTTTGTTCAAGTAGCACTGAAAATTTACTTGCAAGATCATTCAAAAGTTAAAAAAGCTTACCAAACAATAATAAACCGACTTATTACTTGGTCACTGGATTGTGAGTATTGATCATTTTTTTGTATTTCCTATCCTGCAATATCCATTTCCCACCTTTCAGTTTTCTGAGAATACAGTACCATTTTGTGTTTATATGCTTGGATACCAGTTATGATTTATTACCATATACCATATCTGAATGGACATAAGTTGATTACTTTCCTATCTCTTACTGACTCATATATTAAATCTGGTCATGTTACAATCGTGCCTACAAAATGCAATTTGCAGGAAGGTACTCAGATTGGAACAGTAAAAGATGGAAGGATGACAACAAACCTATGTTGAACCTGCAAATTCCGTTGATGTAATCCCTCAAAATTCAGAGAAGACATCTACAGGCTGTAACTTATTACCCAATAGTTTCTTAAGCATTGGCAGTGCAGTAGAAAATTACTCAATAGCTTCTTAAGCATTGGCACTGCAGTAGAAAATTTGATGAAGGGCATATTATGTGAACTTTGTAATATTTTATTTACATGGCAGCAGACACTTATTGCGGATGAGATGTCTGTTTCTGATGTTGAGTTTCGCTTGACGTTGAGTTTTTATTTTCAATGAAATGTGGATATCTTTATCATAACTTCAGAATGAAGTTCAATGTCGTTTTCTTTTTCTGATAATGACCTTGAAGTTTCAAGTTTGTCTCAATTTCAATTTTTTACCAACATATTGTTGCATGCAGCATGCAGGACATTTTCTAAACTCGAACCAAATTTCTTTTCCGAATCCTCGGTCAGTTTTTCATTAGGTCTTTCTAATAACGCGAAAATATGACATACTTAATTGTGGTTCCTGGCATTCCATTGGAGGAAAATAGGGAAACTAACGCAGTAGATGCAGGAGCGTTGAAAACAGAACTTCGGAGTCCAGAAAAAGTAGGAAATTGTGAACAAGCAGGGTGCTCGGTGGAATTAGTTAAAAAAAAACAAATTGGCATGTATCTTGGATTATGGACTTATGCAGATCCTCACACAAGGTAGGGGTGAGGTGAAGTGACTGTGTGTGTGGTCGAGGGGAAGGGTTTGAGTGTGGGTAGTTAAACCAAAAAAAACGCATGTATCTTGGTTAAGAGAGGTGAATTAACAGTGTGTGGAGCTGAGGGGAAAGGTGTGGTTGTGGTTAGTGAAATGTGTATGTCAGGGTCGGAAGGATGTGGGGGGAAGAGCTTTGAGGTTTGAGTTGTATATAATTTTTAATTTTTAATTAATTTTAGATAATATATATTAAAATAAAATAAGGTGATTTCAGTAACTATATTGATGTATAAACGATTTTTTTGGTTTATATATAAAAGAATATAAAGATGGTTTAAGGTTTTAAACAGAGAGATGTTGGCTGAGGGTGTTTTGATTTTATAAAATTTTATAAAGATTATTTTAAAATAAATTAAGTAAATTTTGGATAGATTATATTGACGATATTTATATGAAGTATTTTTAGTATATATATTAGTTAGGGAAAGCTTATTTATTTATATTTATATATATATAAAAAGATTTAGAAAGAATATATTAAGAAAAGTTAGATAAGTTTTTTCTGGGACAAAAATATAACCATGATCTTTAATAATATTAAATTAGATAGGATACATTTTTACAATTACTTGACTTCTGAATTTAACTAGCAATTGTACTATATGTTGCAAAGGAATGTGCTAAGGCTATACGATATGGAATAATAACATAGATGGAAAAAGATGTGGTATGTTATGTGATCTTTCATTTGCAAGATAAATTACTTGCTAAGAATAGGTAATAAATAAAACCTATACAAATTAGAAATTTACAACAAATTACTTATTTGACATTGTAATTGTCGTTCAACTATTATGTCATAGCCATCTAACCTCACAACTCTCTTACACATCTTCAAAATTTGTATGGCCACATGTACCCTAGTCTCTGCTCTTAACTATGCTACTCAATTGGATGGCCATGCTTATTTGATGTTTTGGAATTGATAGAGAATTTCTTCTTTGTTGCTAGGAGAGAGACCCTTGACTATTTACTTTCTAAAGCCCACCTTGCTTTTGCACCTATTTCGACCATAGGTTTAGTATTTGAGAAAAAACAAAACCCCAAAAAGCGATTTTCATGGCTTTAGAGGTCTAATGCACCCAACTATTTTCTGCTTTTTTCATTATCCATGTTTCTTGTGATAGATGACACTAACTTGTTTGACAACAACATACAACCCCTATGAGACCCCCTTGAGACTAAAAAACCACTCTTCCATCCTAGGAAATTCAATAGGGCTATAAAAATATTGCACACAAAATAAAGGCTAGGCCACATAATTTGTCATGAGATTTATATAATCTAATGCTTGGTAGTGATGTATCAGTCTCGGCCCTGTGGGTTTGGCTATGTTTTATTTCATGAATGGGAGCTATGCTACGTAATGCACTTGGTGAAGGAATTATGAAACCATGGATATGCAATGTTTTTTTGTAGCATTTGTGGAGATGTGTTGTACATAAAGCATTTTCTGTGTGTATGGATATTAGCTAAAGGGGAATGATCTGGTGTAAACAAGGTGTTTGATCGATGTGGATGGACAACACTTCCCAGTCTTTCCTTCGCGTTAATATTATTGAATATTCCATCTCTGGTACAACGAAAGAAAAACTTTATTTGGGTTGATTTATGAGAAACAATAATGACATATGATTAGTGCAATAATAGGTTTCCTAATTTGTAGATAGGGAAATCCTCATTCTCAAGTTTCTAATTAGTATTTAAGTACTTTCAGTAGTCTTTTCACAATCTTTTCCCTTTTGATCCTTTCCTTTTTGATCATGAGTCAGAATGAAACTTTTCCTTTTACCTATAATGTGCCCCACACACATTGTATGTAGATATTTCCCTTTTGATCATGAGTCAGAATGGAACTTGTTCTTTTACCTCTAATTTGCCCCACACACATTGTATGTAGATATTCAACCACCATTTTGTATGTTGTCATATAGTTCTCCAAATTGTTAAGGTTATTGAAATCGTGTGAGCTTTCCTTTCCCTTTTGATCATGAGTCAGAATGGAACTTGTTCTTTTACCTCTAATGCACACATTGTATGTAGATATTTACCTTTTGATTATGAGTCCAAATGAAACTTGTTATTTTACCTCTAATGTGCCCCACACACATTGTACTTAGATATTCAACCACAATTATGTATGTTGTCATATAGTTCTCCAAATTATTAAGGTTATTGAAACCCTCTGAGCTTTCCTCATCGTCCAACACAACAGGTTAAAGATTTGATTTTTGTCGTTGGAGGCCTAAGAACCAAATCTAGTAAGGCTTCTAGAGTACATGCATCCTCTCTCCTTCAAACATCAAATAGTTGAGCTTATGGTGATATTAATAAAAAATAGAAAAATATTAAAGAAAATAAATATGTTTCAAACACAACATTTTAAATGAGTAAGATGGTTTCAATTATATTCAATAATTTTATATATAATTACAATTATTATTAGATGACAATTTTAAAATAATATTGAATAATATTATGCATGATTATAATTATTATAGAACAATATTCAATGATATTATGCATAAGTATAAGTATTTCAATTTTTATAAATATAAAATGACAAACTTTGGAATGAAATTAGGAGTTGTATATGAAATTGTTTAATTAGATTTTATAAGGTATTATGGATTCTTTGGCTTAAATCTCAAATATGTCGTATAATAATGTAAGTAAGTTATGTTTGATAACGTATCAATTAGTTTATTTCAAAAAATTAAATGCCTTCATTTAAAGTTGAAATATATTTGATTAACAATGGTACAAAGTTGCCTTTAATGATTCAATTGGATCCTCTTTATTATCAAAAGTTTTATGAAATTTATAGGATTTCAAAGGAGTTACAATGATAATATGGAAAAGTGTAAGATAAAAGGAAGAGAAAAAGAATATAAGTGATATATTAAAATAATTATAAATAAAGTATTATAGTTTATTTTATGGGTTATAAAATATTTATAGATAGATAGTTATATGATTAAAAGTTTTATTGTATTTTTATCATTAAAAAAAAAATACAGTTTAATTAATAGATTATATAGTTTTTTCTAGATATTAATTTGCTCATAATTTGGGAGAGATTTTTAAGAACTATAAATTTAAATTGTTTAATGGGAAAAGTTTGTGTGTCTGTTTTGGTTTTGGGAGATATTTTTAAGAATTATAAATTTAAATTGTTTAATGGGCAAAGTTTGAGTGTCTATTTTGGTTTTTCACATTGTTGAATCTATTTATCCATTTAAAAGTACATTTCAAATAAGAATAAATCACAATTTCACTAAAAGAAATTAACAAAAATCATTTCATCCATTAGTTAGAATTGTCCTTTAATAACATATATATCAATTTTAAATTTTATAACAATTATATCATTTTAATTTTTAATAAATATTTAACAGTATTATAAACAAGAATTACTTGCTTTTTTTATCATGTTCATTTCTTTAGACATATCATGCTTATGGTGATACAACCTTAAATTGTTGGAAGTTTAATTTACCATATTGTTAATTTTTCATTTTTATGGTGGTACACATCAGATCAATGGTGCAAGATAGGACACAGTGGCACATAGGGGAGTATGCTATGTCTGGTGAATGTTATAATATCATACATAAATTGAATCAATATCTCTACTCATACAATATTCTAAAAGTGCAAGTGCACATAAGAAATGTAAGTTCTTTTATACTTGCAATGAATTCATAATTTTTTTCTCTGGAAAACAAAATTATACTCATATGATATACAGATACCCATGTGGTTTATACTTACAATATCAAATAGTGCTAAGGAGCTAAAAGATGCTCACTTGCTAAGGAAGTATTTTTCTATGATGCATGATTCTACTAAATAAGTGTTTTTCTAACATACATGATTCCAAATTTATTAACTTTCTTTTTGGTGTTGGGGGTTGCATCTTCATAAGAGCTGTACAAATCAGTGAGCCCTGTTTCTAAGCTCCAATGTTTCCTTTTGGGGCTAGAGGCAAAGAATGTAGGTTCTTTGCTTTCAAATGCGACTCGTTCTCTTTCTCATGGCTAGTTAATGGTATCCTTTATTTCTTGTGCTCTGTTAATAGCTCTAATGCCTTTGTTTTTTCATGCCCCTTGTAAATAGAAAGGTTGTCATTCATAGCCTGTGATAGAAAGAAGAGGCCCTCTGTGTCTTGTATAGAGCCCATAGATAGTTTCCTTCTATGAAAACCTCTAGTTTCCAAAGCCTATTATGTGTTTTGGGGACTCTATTCAATGTTCTCAGATTCCTATCTGGTGAACTCCCTTTCATGGAATGAAGCAAGATTCCTACAAAAGAATCATGTTTTCCTTGTTTCCTAACATACTCGGATAAATCTCCTGATGAAGGAGACCTACGCAGTATTCTCTTTGCCTACAATTGTTTAGAATTTCCAAGTGGTTCCTTCTTCTTTGTAGATGTTGGGGCATGCTCTTCATTCTAATACGTACATGGTCTCACGCGTACAATTTGTTCCTCTAAGCAAACAACTTATTCCTCAAGCACTGCGACTTTAGCAAGAAGCTACTTTGTCTGACCAAGCCACAGAGGAAGCATATATGTCAAATACTATAATAGACTCTAGACACCTCCAAAAGGACAAAACTATTTTCAGAAGTTAAATAATTGGAACGTTATCTTTGTGAAGACCTCCAATTAGAACATAAATCCATCCCTTACAAAATAGTTCTTACTATTAAACCAATTATAGGTTCCTCTATAAAATGGATTTTACCTGTGCTTCCCTTACAATAGGGAAGGAAATCCATCATTTGAAGACAAGAATATGATATGATTTGGGAATTCTGAATAGGAATTATAAAACTCTCTTACATGAATAAGTGAAGTGAAAGATATGTCCATGTCATTTCATCTACAATTCTAAATGCTAACTTTTCACTCAACTAATATGCTTGCGAACTAGATCTTGAAGGCATTCAGTTAACCATTTTGATCACCTACTAAAGCTTGCTCTGTATATCAAGTTTTAGTATACCTTTTGAGAAAGAAATTATGGAATACAAGGGAGAACCCCTAGAGGTCTTGTGAAGGCTCCTTCCAATGCTTTGTGCACGTCCTCCTGGTGCCTAAGTGTTTTAGGTATCCTATTAATCTACAATTTGATGGGAACACATAGTCAATCAGATAGATATTAGACTTTGTTTATAGCTAAATTATTCCATTCGGATATATACTAGGAGAACTCAAGTCAAATTACAGAGACTAAGACAACCCGAGATCTAGACCATTTGAGAAACAACATTGAATCAGTTGATGATGAACATATAAAAATTATCTCACACAAATGTGAATTATTAAGCTTTTACTGTTCACCAACCACTGGAGGGAGATGAATTGGATAGTACCTTGACCCAAACCACTAAGAGAAAAAATTTCAGCACATGAACAACAATGATTAAAAAGTTGTAAGATGGTGTAGACCTCCCAAACCATTACTTCAATGGAGCATCACAGGGCAATACATCCCTGGGAGGAACATGTGGTATCATATTCATTAATGGTTTACATTCAATTAGTTTCAAGGCAAGAATAGGCTACAAATCCAAAAATGTGGCTGAGTTGTGGGCCTTGAAGTTAACCTTTACCATGGCATCTGAATATAGCTTCAACAATTTACATATATTTATAGACTCAAGGCTAGTAATAAATTGGTTTAACAATATTTCTGATGAGGGATTTCACACTACAACCTCTCTTTGAGGAAACTTGGAGAGTTCTGGAGGGTTTCACATAGGTTACTTTCTCCCACATATTCCCAGAAAGGAATCAAAAGAATCATACTTCATCAAAAGATGGCATTCTCCTGACTCCTGGGATGTGGTTTGTGCATGAAGACAAATGTTGACAATTTTTAGACTATTCTCATAACACATTTCTTTGATATTTCTGTTGCTGTGTATGGTTTCCAGCTTTTACTCACAATTATTTATTCTACTTATGTTTTTTATAAAACACATCTGGAAGATTGTACAAAGGGACTGTTATTAGGTCAAGGTCACATGTTATGAGGATGGAAATAGTCTTCTAAATATTTTGATCTTGAATCTATGGACCTTATTTCTTTTTATTGGACTTGTGAAATGTTGTGGCCTATAAGAATTTTGGAAAGAATTTGAACAAACTGAGTTTGCTCTCTTACAAATAAATTATAATTTTTCTAGGCATAAAAAAATACCTCATAAGTTTATTGATTTTAAAAAATAGGGTACTGAGTAATGATATTAGAGGAATCAGTAGTTGCACCTTCCAAAAGAAAAAACAAAATTAATATAAACCCTCTGAAAAAATCAATCTTCAACGAATAGTCTCTGTAACTTGTAATGAGGATCTAAAAAATGAATCGCCACCATGGTTCTTTGGGATCAAATATGATTAGGTGGATCTTGAGAAGCAATGTTGTTTTTGCCATTTTACAGTCCAACACACCAAAAGACATGCATAGAGGCAAAAATGAACGAAAAAGTGTCACCACCAAAAGGCTGAGTTGTTGAATTTGAGGACCTAACAAATGAAATAAATACAGAGAAAGTGAGAAAGTCAATTATATTAGGAAGGAGGCTTACCAATGAGCAGGTCCTGCTAGATGATCATTTTGATGAACTTGGTAAGAAAATTTCTTGCAAGGTGCCAAATAAAAACACTCAGAGCCTCTCCTCTCCCAAATTTCACACAGTTACTCAGAGAGAGATCTTTCCTCAGCTCAATATTTGCTAGTATTTAAATCATAGTTCGCTTTTATCCTTATGCAATTGATTTATTTGCATGCTTCCAGTAAAAATGCCCACATTCTTTTATTCACCTCTAATTAATGTATAGTCGGTGAGCTGTTGAATTTCAGGACCTAATAAATGAAATAAATATAGAGAAAGAAAGAAGAAAGTCGGTTACATTTAGTGCAAGGAAGGTTGGTCCCAGTTCTTGAAGAGACCTCGTTATAGGCCACTACAGGCCATAGAGATTGTCTTGACCAAAACCGCTGCGTATTCTTCAAGAAAGTAAGAAGCAAACAAATTAGATCTAGAAGACTTGGTACCTTCATAATCAATACAAAACCCTCCTCCAATGTCAACTATTTTAATAGTTGTGCCCGACTTAACGAACTCACAATATATGCATCAGTTGATTCACACCATATTTAAGAACTTCAACGCATGGGATCTTAGAACCAATATGGAAATGCAAAAGATGGAGACAATCCAACTTCCCCAATTTCTACAATTTTCGAACGATGCCGACAATTTCCGAACTCGTGAACCCAAATTCCCCCTTTTCCTAAGAGGCATGAACCCTGATTTTGGCTAATGTGGAAGCTAAGGTATCATATTCATTAAGAAAAGAAAATTACTTAGAATAGGAATTTGGGTTGTTACTGTAATTAATTTCCAACATAGTAACAAACTTCCAACTCACTTCCAACTCAGTGTTTCATGTAACCAACTTCCAATGTAGTGTCTATAATGATCCAATGGCATAATTTTTTTGAATCGTCTAACACATAGAACCAATGGTATAAAAACAAGACATAGAGGCATCTAGGAAAGTATTTTCCAGAAGGGAACACCTTACTGCGTAATTATACTTTTAATTAGATAATTTTTTATATAAAAAACATAAAAGGTTGATGGAAATGAAAGTTCATTACTCAATGCAAATAAACACAAACAATCAGAATTTGAGAAAGCTCTTCTTAAGAATAATAATGTGTGGGGATTCGATATGAGATCCAATAGGGTGTGGTGATTTTATATGAGATGTAGGACTTTCCCAATGGCTTAAAAAGAAAGGAATGATAAAAGGGTTTAGAAATATTTCTTATTAAAATAATTATTTTTAATTAAAAAAAATTAGTTTAGGTTGACATTATTATAAACTTGTCTCCTAACATTAGAAGGAGAACCATTATGTTAATTTAAAACATTTATAAATAACAAGGTTTATAAAATTGAAGTAGAAGTGAGCATGTGTCAAATTAATACTTCGAGATTTGGTATAAGTGAAAGTGATTTAGTAGAGTAAGGTTTTCACATAAAATGATATTCTATCATTGGAAGGTTGATCTAATAATTTTTTTGTATTGTAAGTCTTTCCCGAAATTCTTTTTATATAAAAAGCAAATAATTTTAAATGATTCAAACTAAATTCTTGTTATTTAGTAGTTGAAATATGAGGAGAATATATTCAAATATATGCTTCATTTCCAACCTAGGATAAATTGAAAAAAAGATGCATATGATATTATATTTTCTTATATAGACAAGTAAAACATATCTATAGTTGCACATACATGGCGGGCAACTAATGTTGGTGCAATAGTTGTTGATCCTAGTATATCTATAAACTCTATTAAATTTTGGAATGACTAACATTTCTTAGATTAATGACCACTAAAAACAACATTTTTTATGGAGAGGACGAAGAGTCACATATAGAGACTGAGATAAAGTCCCTATATAATATGAAGATTTTTTATTTATTAATATAGTAACAATATTTTTTTTAATAGAAAATATATTTACATCACATACATTTATTCAATTTCTCAAAATTTCCTTGCTCATGGGGTTTAGAATAGATTAGGGAAAATTTTGAGGATGGGCATTTATCTAAAAGTTTAGAAACCTTGTTGAATCTTACTAATCCTTAATATGCATGAAGGAATTTACAAGGTAAGTTCCTTAGATAGAACAACGAAGGACACAACTCACAAATAGATCACAGATCAGTACACCAGTATTATTGATGTGGTTGAAGCCGTCAAAGAGGGAAACAATCCAAGGCTTGAGCCAATGCAACCACTTCAGGCAATTTATTAATATAAAAGAAAGAATATTTACATAAGCTTCTCTCATGAATGGTCCCCTAACAAATGACCCTCCATTCTCTTTAAATAGATATCATGGACCAAACAATGCCAAGCCACTGATCAAGTGTCGGTATTACCGAGGAGAGGATGAACCATCAAATCACTTCATATCTAGAACATATCATGACTGTCGGATTATAAGTTACATAAGGTACATACTAAGGAAACACACTTTACCTAACTATACACTAGACCACGTTGTACTTAATTATTTCCTATGTGTCAGAATATCCTAACATCCCCCCTTAACAACAACTTGGAATAATATTGAAGAATGTACAAAGATGACACAATAGGAGAAGGAAGAAGGCATTAGATACTATCCCCCCTTAGTGACAACTTCCTGAACTCCAACCATAAATCGAAGATTAGTAAACTTTGCCTCTGTGAGAGCCTTCCTAAAGATATCTACAATTTGATCATCAGTTCAACAATATTTCACTTCAAGAACATCGTCATGAATGAGCTTTCTGATGAAGTACATGTGTAGTTCAATGTATTTTTTGTGCATATGTTGAAATAGATCTTTGCATAGTTGAATCCACTTTTATTATCACACCAAAGTGTATTTGTATGTTGTTGCTAAAAACCAAACTTTGACAGGATCTTACGAAGCCACAGGGCTTCCTTACTAGCTTCAACAATGCCACGATACTCTACTTCAGCTGAAGAAATAAAAATGGAACATTGTTTCTTGAAAGCCCATGTGATAGGTCTAGAACCAAGAGTGAAGACATAACCTGCAATATACTTCCGATCATCAGGGTCACTACCACAATCAGAATCAGTGAAACCAACCAATAGAGGAGATGCTTCTACATTGTAATGAATCCCAAACTGAACTATACCTCAAACATAATGAAGTATTATTTTAGCTGCTTTCCAATGAATTTCATTTGGGTTTTCCATAAACCGAGCAATAAGGCCATCAACAAAGGAAATGTCAGGATGGGTATGGGTCAGATACAAAAGTTTTCCTACAAGATGATGATATAAGGTTACATCAACTTTAGGGGAAGTACAAGTGACTAAAATTTTGGTTCTAGACTAAAAGGGCGAAGGGGTTGGCCCAAAGTCTTCCATGTGATAGTGGCATAAAAGATCACATGCACACCTAGACTGGGAAAGGGAAATGTCTTCTTTGGATTGCAAGACTTGAAGACCAAGAAAATAATGCAAGTATCCTAAGTTTGTCATTTCAAACTGCTTTTTAAGGCTAGACTTCACATGGTTTATAAGGTTAGGATCACTACTAGTAAGGATAATATCATCATCATAAATAACAAGAATGATAAGAAACTTACACACTTTCTTGGTGTAGAGAATATTGTACAAATGACACCTAGAAAAGCCAGTATCTAAAAGAAAGATATCCATTTTCGCGTACCAAGCATGAGGGGCTTGCTTGAGACCATAAAGGGATTTCTTAAGATTACATATAAGGATAAAGTTTATTTGTATAAATCCAGGAGGTTGCTCCATATATATTTCTTCATGCAAGTCCACATGAAAGAAGGCGGATTTAACATCCATTTGATGGACTTCCCATTTGAAAGAGGCAGCAAGGGAAGGAACAAGGTGGATAGAGTTCATTATGGCAACAGGAAGAAGGTTTTAGTATAGTCAATGCCTTCAACTTTTGAAAAACCCTTAGCAACAAGACGAGCTTTATGTTTATCAACTTTTCCATCTCATCCAAACTTGGTTATGTAAACCCATTTGCATCTAAAAAGTTTTCATCCCTTTGGAAGAGGAACAAAGTCCCATGTATCATTTTCCAATAATGAATGATATTCTTCATTCATTGTTTCATCCTAATCTGGAAATCTTAAAGCTTCTGCAAAGGTGTTAGGATAATAACTCGCTGAATCTTGAGCTAGTAAAGAAGAGGCTCTATCGAACTGAGAACGTGTACGGTGTTGATCTGTAGGATCACCTGAAATAGCACCTGTTGTACCTTGAGTAGCGCAGAACCATTTTGGAAGCTGAGGAGCTGAAAGAGG
Organism: Pinus tabuliformis; assembly: GCA_031772625.1. Classification (NCBI taxonomy): domain Eukaryota; kingdom Viridiplantae; phylum Streptophyta; class Pinopsida; order Pinales; family Pinaceae; genus Pinus; species Pinus tabuliformis. Next base: position 1,072,382,935 of record CM062811.1, read on the forward strand.
ATCTTGAGAAGGTGGGGGAGGAATATCATCCTCATTTTCATCATATGAAGAAGGAATATTTTCAGAAGTAGAAGGGATAGAGAGAGGTGGCACATCCGCTAAAATAGGCTCGTAGGCTGATATATTTTCAGCAAACTTTACATCTCTTCTAATGATAACCTTTTTTAGATTTAGGTTGAAGAAATCTGTATCCTTTGACATCCTCAGAATATCCAACAAAAATACATTTTTGACTCTTAGATTCTAAGGATTTATGTTTTTTATCTGGAATGTCGGCCTATGGTTCACTTCCAAAAACACAAAAGTGACTTACATCTAGCTTAATTGAGCTCCATCATTCTTCTGGAGTGATATTCTTTAAAACCTTAGTAAGAGTGTGATTTACTATCTAATTTGCACATTTAATTACTTCTGCCCAAAAATTAAGACTAAGTCCTTTAGATTGAAGCATACAATTAGCCATTTCCTTTAAGGTGTGAAGCTTCCTTTCAGCTACACCATTTTTTTGTGGAGTATATGGAATAATATGTTGCAATTGAAGTCCATGCTCAATGCAAAAGTTGATGAATTTGTTGTTAACATATTCTCTACCAGTATCAGATCTTAGCTTAAAAATTTGATGTATAGATTGATTCTCAACAAAGGCCTTCAAGTCCAAGAACATGTTAAATACTTCACTCTTGATTTTTAAGACATATACCCAAGTGCGTCTAGAGAAATCATCAACGAAATTTAAGAAATACTTGTAGCCAAATAATGAAACAACTAGAATTGGACCACATAATTCACTATGTACAGGATGTAAAGGGATTGAGGCATGCCAAGAGGCACATTTTTCAAAACTATCCTGATGATGTTTTCTCAGTACACATCTGGAACAAAGACCATCTCTTCAAGATACCATAGGAAGACCTGCCACCGTATTTTCTTTACATAGATTTTTAAGGGAGCGATAGTTTAAGTGAGAAAATCACTCATGCCAACGTTTGCTCACTTCATCATATGAGCAAAAAATACCGAGGGAGGAGTTGATGACCCAAACTTGTTAAAATTATACAACCTTGTAGAATCAGCAACAATGCCAGTAGCTAAAATCTGTCTAGGATCTCTTAGGTCCTTAATTACAACATCATGAGCTAAAAAGTCAATTGTTTTACCTTGACTTGAATGCGTTATCTGATATACATATAGAAGGTTGCAGGATAAGGTAGGAACATATAATACATTATTAAATTGACCCTTGTCTAGATGAATAATTCTAGTCCCTACAACATTGAGAAATCTATCATAAGCAAGATATATATTTTTGGTGTTACAATCATTTAAATAAGAAAGCATGGATTTGTTTTTCTCCATGTGATAAGAAGCTCTAGAATCAATGAGCCACTCATGAGAATGAGAAGAAGAAGATACATTTAGTGCATAACCAGACCGAGATGCTTGACAACCACATGCAGAAAGTGTTATTTCTAAAGATGAAGTTGAAGTTGAAGAGTGCTCCAAATGGATGTTATGCTTCTTCATTGCTACTTCCAAGGCTTCCATCTTGATGAAAAGAGATCTGGGTATAAGCCCAAAATCCCCTTTCTTAAATAAATCTCAGCCCTTGACCTGTGCTTATCAGCCCACATGGCCCTATCAGAAGCTTTCCTTATGCGTTAAGCCTTGTATAAATCATGTACTAACATTAAACCCCTCCTTTATAACTATCTGAAGCCACCACCTAACCGCATTATCAAATAGTGGCGTTAAGCTTTAAAGCCGCGACCACACATATATTAATACATGGCAATACAATAAAACCCACTCAAATCAATACATGCGGATTTCAAACATTATACTCCACCTTTATACTTATCGGCGGGTCCGGATATCGGTTCTCACCATAAACACTTGACTCCAAACCCCGACGTCCTCGTTGACCCGACATCTTTTTCATCCCGTCCTATAATGACTTCGGGTCCGGGATATCGGCAGGTTCACATCGGCGACTTTTGTAATACAAAGAGTCTGCAGACCTGACGCCTTTTCAAAGTTGCTCTTTATAATATTTCGGATTTGGTTATGGGGCGTACAGTATGAAACCATTGCGGACTTGATAACTATTTTCTACTCCTCTCTATATGGATTTCGGATCCGGAATGCCCTCCGTATCTTGACGGGTTTTGTGGACCTGATAGCCCTTTATATCCCGCTTTATATTATTTTCGACTACGGTTGTCGGAGCTTTCCACTTTGGCAGTCTCAAGCCTCTATCCTACGATGTGATAATAGAGTTGGACCCAATATAATAACTGGCCAATTTAATAAGCTTTCAATTCTGGAACAATGTTCCGCTTAAGGGATTTATCGTGATTTCTCTGTATAAATAGAGTTATTCACAAAACTCTGTAAAGCAACAATTGCAAGCTTCCACGCCCGATATAAAGAAGGTTTCAAGGAATAATGCTCCTCTTCGATTCCTCTGAATTGATGCAACTCAAAGATCCCCTTTTGATTCTTCTGAATCGCTGCAACTTGTCCCCAAAAGCCCTCTGTGATCCCTCTTAAGGAATTCTCTCCTCTGTGTCCTGCGGAATTCCTACGAATTCACAACAATTCATGCATCCATGAAATATTCTCCAACATAATTGACACAAACAAGAATTAATTCAGAATCTTTATATATATTAATATAAAAGCAGATTTACACTCAAGACTCCTTGGTCTCGCTCACACACATGCACAGGCACGCATACCTAATATTCAATGCCTCCCTCTCTCACAGGCCTCACTCCTCACAAGCCAAATTCTCAATAATAGTGGCCTCCTCTTGCCCGTAGGCTTACATGCATATATATAATAACCATTGATATCAAAAGCCTAAAACTTCTACATGCAAACATATATGGTAAAAAGCCTCTTGAGGATTTATTCCATCTTTTCTCTGTTTTAAAACAAAAAGCCTCCTTATCCACATCTATTTCGTTTATGCCTAAAGGCTCTCCCTTACTCCTAGAATCATGTGACTACTCATGTTCTTATTTATTTATTTGAGAGCATCTAATTTAAATCACACTTAAATACTACTTAGGAAACTAATTCCTAAAATGCATGACCCCCCTATGTCTATTATTTACAACGATTTCCCTTGGGTTGAATGCTCCTGCATCAGACTCCCAAAGTAGAAAAATTTCATGATCTCCTGATCATGTGTTCAGATCTATGTTTGCTTGGATCCCATATTTTGTGCTGCAACTTTCCATTTGTCGCTGCTTTTGTCTGTTCTTCTTCTCTAGGTCTCCACACTTTATGTTGTCTTGCTCCACTTGCTGCACTTTCACAATCTATCCTTGTCTTCATTTTGCTGCTTCTGTTTCTCTTCTTTGTTGATGTCTGCTGCCTCTAAGACGCCTTTATCATCAGTCTTCTGATGCTTTCAATCTCTATGTCCAGCCTTTCCTCTGTATGGAAATTTCTTTGCCTACTGCTGCTGCCTCCAAATTCTATTATTTTGGCTGCTATAGCTGCCTTTGCTGTAACTGTTGTTACTACTCTTCTTATTTCCAACATTGATATTGCTGCTGTCAATGTTGCCTCATCTGCCACCATTAATGTTGCTAACATTAATGTTGCTTCAGCTGCCTTCACAGATGTTGCTTCCGCTGCCACCATAGATGTTGCTACCTCCCAAACTTCCTGTCCCTCTACAACATTCTTTTGTTCATCACCTGTAACTTTATCTTCAGAAAATAAATTATCATTTAATTCTCTTCCTGCAATAACATATCCATTTATCTCTATTTGTATACTAGTAAGCAAAATCAATTTTAACAAACTAGTATCTGCTCCTTTTTCAACTTCAGGCAAGTTTATTCTAGTATCTGCAAATTCTTTCTCATGTTCAAATATCTCCAGCAAAACTTTCAGCCATTTATTTTCAAGCATTTCATCAACATGCTGTAAATTTGTTCCAGCATAACCTTCATCTTCTCCTTCGATAATCTTCAGAAATTGTCCATCATCATCTTGATTGATTCTGGCAATCAATCAAGTTCTTCAACCACTGTAGCTTCATCCTGTACTACTGTAGCAGCTTCAAAATTTTGTCCTCCAATCTTCTTTTGGCTATACAGAAAAGCCAACTATCTTTTGTCACCCATGGTAACAAACCTTTGCTTATGAGACATTACTGTCTCATCTTCTTTCTGCAACTGTTCTCCTCCTTCCAAGACAATTCCAAATGATGGACTGTCCTCTTTCTTACCTGTAAACACAATCAAATTGTCAGCATCAAAATCACAAGATCCACTGGTCTCACTTGTCGATTCAGTCACCAAGTTTTCTCTCTGCAGCTCCAAGTCTTTTTCAGGACTTAGAAAATCTTCACTGGCTCTCTCCTCAACTTTCTCTCGCAACACTTCAGTATGCTGCTCTAATTTCTTTTCCAACTCCTCTATCAGCACATCAGTATGTTGATTTACATTCACCATGAGACTGTTAGCTAGTCTCTCCTTCTTACCATCTTCTGCTTCATGGCTGTCATTCATAAAAACTCTCTTCCCTTGCTTCTTCAGCAAATTAACCTGCACATAAGTCCTCTGTCTCTCCAACTCTCTTCTCTGGAGATCTAGTTTCCTATACAACTCAACAACTTCATTAGGAGTAGAACTTGGAAACTTCACACGAATTTCCACACCTTCCCTAGTGCTTGACCCATCATTAGCTGGTCCTCTTTCTGCATCAACATCCTGATTAGACTCCTTCATCTTCATCTCCTTCTGAGATCTTGCTAACTCATCATCGATCTGAACAGCCTTCAGATTCAACTCTTCTTGGACAAACTCTAAAGCTTGTTCATCTCCCTGTATTGTACCTGCAAACATGCACAAATCATTATTTTTTAAGTCACAAGACTTTTCTGTCTTGACTACTTCCTCCATTATTTCCTTCTGAACAAATCTGCATTTGGAATCTTCAAATTCCATCTCTGGCTCAAGAACTCTAAGTTCCTTTTTTAACAAGGCAATCATAGTTTGCCTCAACTTCCTCTACAATTGTCGCCAAATCACTCTCTTTCCCTTCAGTGGAAAGATCCATTTTCTATTTTGAATTTTCTGCTCTTGCAGCCATTCTTTCAGTACCTGCAATTGTACCTTCATTACTGCAATCTCTCTTTCTCGAATTTCTACAGTCATGTCATCTCTGTGGAATTCCTCTGAACCTCTTCTCTAATCCTCCATGATCATCTTCTCCAGCTGTATATGAGATCTATCTACCTCATGCTCTTCCAGAACAGAATTTTGATTCTGCTGGTCTTTTTCCTTCTTCATGACAATATCAGCCAATTGTCCTTCACCTGCAAACATACAGAAATTTTTAGATTTAAAACCATGTGACCCTTTGGCCTTACTTGAAGTTTCAGTCTTCAAGTCTTCATCTTCACTTTCTCCCAGAAATTCTCCTTGTTCTGTTTCACAAATGGATTCTTCCATTTCAACTTCCTTGAGTTTTCCCCTCAACCACTTCACTTCCTTTTGTTGCAACATTCTCTGCAACTTATGCCACTTTACTGGCCTCTTACTTAAGACCCAACCTAGTCTCTGGTTTTCCTCAAGCATTCTTCTTAATGCCTTGAGTTGTTCTTTTAATTCAGCAACCTCTTTGTCAATTTCCTCTTGACTCATCTTCTTTCCATTTGCCTTGGCATCCTCTTTCTTATATCCTCTACTGTGGCTTTTTCCTGAACCTCTACTATGACTATCAGTAGTCATCCTCTTCTCTTCTTTCTTCATGAGCTCCTTTTCAACAAGCCTCTACAACAACTAGTCCTCCTGGCTGCAATCTTACCTCACTAAGCTCTCCTCACTTAGTCTTTTGGTAAGCACGGGTCCTCTGTCTGGAACCTCTTCTTGAGCAACACCTTTGCTCCTTCTAGGCTTCTGCAATCTCCCACTCTCTCTTCAGAACACTTCAGTTGTCCTCTCTATCCAACTTCTTATTGGATTCTTCAGGTTCACTGCCACTTCTCCTTTTAGAGTATTCTCCTTACTCTATCTTTAAGAACACATCTGGGTCTTCTCGCACAGCTTCTCTTGCTGTCATCTGTGCATTAGCATAAACAAACATTCTTAATTTAAAATAGAACATAACATATTACCTCCATTCTTCTGCACCTTGAATGGCTTGTCCTCTGGTTGGGTTCTCAAGTCTTTTTTCCTTGCATTAAGCAATCTTTCTTCTCTTTCCTTTACGGAATTCTCTATTCCTGTTTGCTCCAATCCTCTGCTGGACTGCTACATCTCCCACTATAGTCTTTTATCATTCAACTCATTGCCTTTTCCTGTGTGCATGTTTCTCTTCAAAGAAATCTTCCCTGCTTTATTTCTGTTCTGACAGTAATGCTGCTTTTACTTCAATCTCCTCTGATACCAACTTTTCCTTTCTGGAATTCTTCTCCCCCCAGGAAACTTTCCCTGCTCTGGTACCACTTGATGAAAAGAGATCTGGGTATAAGCCCAAAATCCCCTTTCTTAAATAAATCTCAGCCCTTGACCTGTGGTTATTACCCCACATGGCCCTATCAGAAGCTTTCCTTATGCGTTAAGCCTTGTATAAATCATGGACTTACGTTAAACCCCTCCTTTATAACTATCGGAAGCCACCACTTAACCTCATTATCAGATAGTGGCGTTAAGCTTTAAAGCCACGGCCACACATATATTAATACATGTCAATACTATAAAACCCACTCAAATCAATACACGCGGATTTCAAACTTTATACTCTGCCTTTATACTTATCGACGGGTCCGGATATCGGCGCTCACCATAAACACTTGACTCCAAACCCCGACGTCCTCGCGGACCCGACGTCTTTTTCATCCCGTCCTATAATGACTTCGGGTCTGGGATATCGGCAGGTTCACATCGACGACTTTTGTAATACAAAGAGTCTGCGGACCCGACGCCTTTTCAAAGCTGCTCTCTATAATATTTCGGGTTCAGTTATGGGGCGTACAGTACGAAACCCTTGCGGACCCGATAACTATTTTCTACTCCTCTCTATATGGATTTCGGATCCGGAATGCCCTCTGTATCTTGACGGGTTTTGTCGACCTGATAGCCCTTTATATCCCACTGTCACACGGAATCAGTCAAAAGTGCGGACACAACCGACCTTCCTAGAAGTCTAAGACATTCTAATGACAAACAAGACAAACTAGACCTATCCTTCTCTAAACATGCATTGTGATATGAGAAATCAAGTGTTTCGTTCTTACCTTTGTTCAAACGCTGTTGTAGAAGTCCAAGCTTTGTTGATCTGGATGAGTTCCTCCTTCTCTCCAAAACCTGCAATCACCAACAATCAAACAATTAAATAGCACCTGATTATAACATAAAACAAAGCATATTCAACATATAGACCAAGGAGTACATGAAATAACCCATAAACAACAAGTTATTGAGAAGAATGGACCAATTTGCATTAAAGGTAATCAAAAGGAACCATTACAACCTGAGCCTTGGTGTTGTGCAAGCTCCTTCCAGGATCCACAAGAGTCTTCCTCTACTTTGACAAAGCTCACCCACTTCCAAATAGAACAAGCAAAGATGGAAATCTCTCCTCACAAGCTTCTAAATGGGAGTTCTAATTCCTGCAGCATTTACCCTTAGAAAATGTATAGCTTCAACCTCTCCTCCTTCTAGCCCAACGCCTGTATTTATAGTGCTCAAGAGGAGGTTAATCAGGTCCACCATCAATGGGATAATCCCCTCTTTGGGTGGGATAGCTCCCTTATTGATGGGATAAGTTCCTCTTTGATAGGAGTGCATGAACCATCTGGAGGCGCCCAATACACGTCGAACAACCTTCTAGAATGCTCTAGAAATGACCACAAGTAACTTTTTAAAGATGAAACTTGCGCATTCTAACCTTTACAGGGGGACGCACCTGTCCCTTTACATACAGAGCGTCTTTGGACGCAGCTTTTGTGAACATTGAGAGCGTCCCCGCAGGTAAGGTTAAGAGAACCTGCGTCCCCAGAGATAAATACATTTAGAAAGACTTTCTCTCTTTTTTGGAGTTTGACATGGAGAGCAGAGGCATAAGACTTGCCTAAGAGGGTAGCATGACTGTTGATTGAGCCATACTAACTGTAAATAGTCATGGTGACATTTTTTAGTGTAACAGATTGCCCCCTAAAGTGCGAAGCCTGAAATAGATTAGGGTTTTGTATTATCTAGGAAGGGTGAAGCGCTTTATCATTTCAAGGATTATCTCGTGGAGAGCCTGGTCAGAACCTACAATTTTCAACACAAAATACATGTATAAGATTATATCATCACTGAGGTAGGCATTCCCATACTCAGATTAAAACTTTAACTAACAGACTAACTACTTTGATACAGGAATGATCTTGCAGTTCATCATAATCATAGACTTTTGTAGACACAGTATGGACACAGCCATCTGTTTATGGTTAGTCTACTTTAGATAATGAATACAAAACTCCTCGCAGCCTGGATGGTAAAGATTCGATCCAGGGTCTTCATTCCTACTTCTCGAATTGGTACGATTCTAGCCATGCGAATAAATGAGTCGATGTCGAACATGGTAGAAACCACTTGATTACCAGTCGATGATGTAAACTGTTAACAAGCGTGAGAGAGACCACCATTAATGCCAATGGTTCTCAAAGTACCCAGTACAATCCATGAGATGTGAATGAATGAGTTGATGTCGAACATTTCACGAAATCCTTCGATCGAAAGTCAATGATGTAAACTGACATCAAAGGCGAGAAACCTGCCATTGATGCATGCAGACTTCAAGGCACTGACGATTTCTAAGTCATCTCTCTAGATAATGTGCTGATGTCGATAGAAAGCGACTCGTTGTAGGCAAGCCCACAACACGAAATCATTGTTCAAGTTGAAGAGATGTTGCTGTAAGGACTGACTCAGGGATCGTCAAATGGATGGCAAGTATTTTGCAGATGAAAGTTCTGCTTGCAGACCTCTTGAACACAAAACGACACAATAGATGGCTTGGTGACGAATAACTCAAAGTTAATCCCCGGAACCCGGTTAAAGACTTTCAAAGTGGTTTGATCAACTGTGAGGTAAAAGATTTCCCAACCCAGGTGAATGAAAAGTGTCGTGTTCAAGAGTGGTAATAAAGTTTCTTTTGAGACAAAAGGTAACAAACAGGTTCATTCTTCTCTCTTTTCCCCCACCATTTCTGGCAAGTACCTCTTTATTTTTAACAAGCTTGAGGAGGATAACATGTGCTTGATTATAAGCTCATCCTTCGGATGAGTCCAACCTAGTTTTGATTCGAACCCTAGGAAGGAGTGGTTCGTTCCTGTTTGTAATTGAACAGGTCCTTTACTGTGAAATGTTTAACGAGCCCAGTATAGGGGAAACTCGGTGTTTTTCAATTTTAGAGAGTCTGAAAAACTTAAGAAGACTCCAAGTTGAACTTTTTCGTAGATTTGTGTCCCTCAAGCCCGAAAAAGTATAAAATAATACCTGGGGGAACCGCTTGATCTTGCGACCAAGGAGTACTTTCATAATTAGTGCCACTGACCTGAAAAGTAAAAAGCGATCAAGGACACGTCGTTTTATTTCCGTATCGAGTTTGAAACGACAAAAACCCGGCAATCTTTTCCTGATTTTACGGTCAGAAAAGAGCTATAAGGGGACCGTCTTTTAATTCCGTTTTAACGAGTGTAAAAGAAACGCTCAGCAATCTTTTCATTTTTTAGGAGTCAGAAAAGGGCTTAAAAGATGACTCTAAGGTTTCACTTTTTCGTAAGTTTTAACGAGTTCGAAAAAATGATAAAAATGTACTCATGGTTTTCATTTTTTTGTAAGTTTTAATGAGTTCGAAAAAACGATAAAAATGTACTCATATGGCCGACTTTCAATTTAATTTACGAGCAGGAAAAGACGGAAAGAACTCGGCATTTTCATTTGTTTTACGAGAATGAAAAATAGCAAAATAATCTCGGGATTTTCATGAGTTTAACGAGTCTTGAAAATAACTGAAATTGACTCGAGATAGGTTTCATTTTTACAAAAGCTTGAAACAGAGAAAAACTATGCTTCAAAGTAGTTTCATTTTTCACAAGCTTGAAACAGAGAGAAAACTGTGCTTGATGCCCCCTAAGCGTAACTGCTAGAGCGCATGCCCCCCAGCTTCATTTCATTCAACCAGTTGGACAAAATGAAGGTTCAGTTACGAGATCATTTGAAAGACTCAACCTAAAACTTAAAAAACTGAAAAAACTAACCGAAATATACAACTTAACATCTAAGATCTAGTCAAAATCTCGACTCAAGTAGAGGAGGATTTGTTTCATTTTTTAACGAGCTTGACACAGGAAAAGAACTATGCTCGGATTTGGTTTCATGTTTACGCAAGCTTGAAACGAAAAACTATGCTTGTGATAAGTTCACATGCCCCCCGCATAATGACGCAAAACGAGGTACATGCCCCCCAAGCTTCATTGCATTCAATGAGGTGGATGGAATGAAGCTTTACTTTCGAGATGTTGGAAAGACTCATGGGAGTTGTTTCATTTTTTAGTGAGGTTGACACAGGAAAAGAACTATCCTCAAAACCCTTGTTTCATTTTTAAAACGAGCCTGACACAAGATAAGGAACTATGCTCGTAACTACTCTCTACAATCTACCTAACAAAAATCTACTCTAAAAACCTTGATTCATTTTTTAACGAGCTTGACACAAGACAAGGAACTATGCTCTAAAATCCTTGATTCATTTTTTAATGAGCTTGACACAAGACAAGGAACTATGCTCATAACTACCTACTACAATCTACCTACTTAACCTACCCTTGTTTCATTTTTTCACGAGCTTGACACAAGACAAGGAACTATGCTCAAGAAGTTCGCATGCCCCCAGTTTAATGATGCAAAACGAGGTACATGCCCCCCAGGCTTCATTGCATTCAACCAGATAGATGGAATGAAGGTTTACTTTCAATATTTAACTTGAAAAGGGAGTTGTTTCATTTTTAAGGAGGTTGACACAAGAAAAGAACTATCCTCATACCTGATTCATTTTTTAACGAGGTTGACTCAGTAACAGGAACTATCCTCAAAATCCTATTTTCTACAATCTACCTACATATCCTAAAATCTACCTGATTCATTTTTAATGAGGTTGACTCAGTAAAAGAACTATCCTCATTTTAGCCTGTTTCATTTTTTAAAGAGGTTGATACATGAAAAAACTATCCTCGTTCACTGATTCATTTTTTAACGAGGTCGACACAGTAAAAGGAACTTTCCTCGTAACTCCTTGTTTCATTTTTTAATGAGCTTGACACAAGACAAGGAACTATGCTCATGACTTCCAGTTTCATTTTTTAACGAGGTTGAGACTAGAAGAAACTATCCTCACAACTCCTTGTTTCATTTTTTAATGAGGTTGGCACAGGAAAAGGAACTGTCCTCGCCACATTGATCATGGCTTCCAACTGGAAGAAAGACATGTCAATGGACACACCTTGATCATGGCTTCCAAGAGGTCTTCATCAGAAGGAAGAAAAGTTCTCTGGAAGGAACACATGTCAAGGGACTCAAAAGGGATAAGAACATCGTGTTCAAATAATCCCATAGATTTTTCCATGTCAATTACCGGATCTAAATCAAAGGAAGATGAGCAATCAATGAGAGGCTCACTTACATCGGTAACTGAAAACATGGGACCAGTTGCCACATAATTAACCCGTGGCAGGGTAGATACCACTTTAGAATCAGGAAACAGTCACAAGTGCGGACACAACCGACCTTCCTAGAAGTCTAAGACATTCTAATGACAAACAAGACAAACTAGAACTATCCTTCTCTAAACATGCATTGTGATATGAGAAATCAAGTGTTTCGTTCTTACCTTTGTCCAAACGCTGTTGTAGAAGTCAAAGCTTTGTTGATCTGGATGAGTTCTTCCTTTTCTCCAAAACCTGCAATCACCAACAGTCAAACAATTAAATAACACCTGATTATAACATAAAACAAAGCATATTCAACATATAGACCAAGGAGTACATGAAATAACCCATAAACAACAAGTTATTGAGAAGAATGGACCAATTTTCATTAAAGGTAATCAAAAGGAACCATTACAACCTGAGCCTTGGTGTTGTGCAAGCTCCTTCCAGGGTCCACAAGAGTCTTCCTCTACTTTGACAAAGCTCACCCACTTCCAAATAGAACAAGCAAAGATGGCAATCTCTCCTCACAAGCTTCTAAATGGGAGTCCTAATTCTTGCAGCATTTACCCTTAGAAATGTATAGCTTTCAACCTCCTCCCCTTCTGGCCCAATGCCTGTACTTATAGTGCTCAAGAGGAAGTTAATCAGGTCCACCATCAATGGGATAATCCCCTCTTTGGATGGGATAGCTCCCCTATTGATGGGATAAGTTCCTCTTTGATAGGAGTGCATGAACCATCTGGAGGCGCCCAATACACGTCGAACAACCTTCTAGAATGCTCTAGAAATGACCACAAGTAACTTTTTAAAGATGAAACTTGCGCATTCTAACCTTTACAGGGGGACGCACCTGTCCCTTTACATACAGAGCGTCTTTGGACGCAGCTTTTGTGAACGTTGGGAGCGTCCCCGCAGGTAAGGTTGAGAGAACCTGCGTCCCCAGAGATAAATACATTTATACAAGACTTTCTCTCTTTTTTGGAGTTTGACATGGAGAGCAGAGGCATAAGACTTGCCTAAGAGGGTAGCATGACTGTTGATTGAGCCATACTAACTGTAAATAGTCATGGTGACATTTTTTAGTGTAACAGATTGCCCCCTAAAGTGTGAAGCCTGGAATAGATTAGGGTTTGTAATATCTAGGAAGGGTGAAGCGCTTTATCATTTCAAGGATTATCCCGTGGAGAGCCTGGTCAGAACCTACAATTTTCAACACAAAATACATGTATAAGATTATATCATCACTGAGGTAGGCATTCCCATACTCAGATCAAAACTTTAACTAACAGACTAACTACTCTGATACAGGAATGATCTTGCAGTACATCACAATCATAGACTTTTGTAGACACAGTATGGACGTAGCCATCTGTTTATGATTAGTCTACTTAGATAATGAATACAAAACTCCTCGCAGCCTGGATGGTGGAAACTAGATCCAGGGTCTTCATTTCTACTTCCCGAATTGGTACGATTCTAGCCATGCGAATAAATGAGTTGATGTCGAACATGGTAGAAACCACTTGATTACAAGTCGATGATGTAAACTGTTAACAAGCGTGAGAGAGACCACCAGTAATGTCAATGGTTCTCAAGGTACCCAGTACAATCCATGAGATGTGAATGAATGAGTTGATGTCGAACATTTCACGGAATCCTTCGATCGAAAGTCAATGATGTAAACTGACGTCAAAGGCGAGAAACCTGCCATTGATGCATGCAGACTTCAAGGTACTGACGATTTCTAAGTCATCTCTCTAGATAATGTGCTGATGTCGATAGAAAGCGACCCGTTGTAGGCAAGCCCGCAACACGAAATCATTGTTCAAGTTGAAGAAATGTTGCTGTAAGGACTGACTCAGGGATGGTCAAATGGATGACAAGTATTTTGCAGATGAAAGTTTTGCTTGCAGACCTCTTGAACACATAATGACACGACAGATGGCTTGGTGACGAATAACTCAAAGTTAATCCCCGGAACCCGGTTAAAGACTTTCAAAGTGGTTTGATCAACTGTGAGGTAAAAGATTTCCCAACCCAGGTGAATGAAAAGTGTCGTGTTCAAGAGTGGTAATAAAGTTTCTTTTGAGACAAAAGGTAACAAACAGGTTCATTCTTCTCTCTTTTCCCCCACCATTTCTGGCAAGTACCTCTTTATTTTTAACAAGCTTGAGGAGGATAACATATGCTTGATTATAAGCTCATCCTTCGGATGAGTCCAACCTAGTTTTGATTTGAACCCTAGGAAGGAGTGGTTTGTTCCTGTTTGTAATTGAACAGGTCCTTTATTGTGAAATGTTTAACGAGCCCAGTATAGGAGAAACTCGGTGTCTTTCAATTTTAGAGAGTCTGAAAAACTTAAGAAGACTCCAAGTTGAACTTTTTCGTAGATTTGTGTCCCTCAAGCCCGAAAAAGTATAAAATAATACCTGGGGGAACCGCTTGATCTTGCGACCAAGGAGTAATTTCATAATTAGTGCCATTGACCTGAAAAGTAAAAAGCGATCAAGGACACGTCGTTTTATTTCCGTATCGAGTTTGAAACGACAAAAACCCGGCAATCTTTTCCTGATTTTACGGTCAGAAAAGAGCTATAAGGGGACCGTCTTTTAATTCCGTTTTAACGAGTGTAAAAGAAACGCTTGGCAATCTTTTCATGTTGTAGGAGTCTGAAAAGGGCTTAAAAGAGAACTTCAAGGTTTCACTTTTTCGTAAGTTTTAACGAGTTCGAAAAAATGATAAAAATGTACTCATGTGGCCGACTTTCAATTTAATTTATGAGCAGGAAAAGACAGAAAGAACTTGGCATTTTCATTTGTTTTACGAGAATGAAAGATAGCAAAATAATCTCGAGATTTTCATGAGTTTAACGAGTCTTGAAAATAACTGAAATTGACTCGAGATAGGTTTCATTTTTACAAAAGCTTGAAACAGACAAAAACTATGCTTCAAAGTAGTTCCATTTTTACACAAGCTTGAAACAGAGAGAAAACTGTGCTTGATGCCCCCTAAGCATAATTGGTAGAGCGCATGCCCCCCAGCTTCATTTCATTCAACCAGTTGGATGAAATGAAGGTTGAGTTACGAGATCATTTGAAAGACTCGACCTAAAACTGTAAGAAAATTATACAAAACACTGAAATAACTAACCTAAACATACAACCTAACATCTATGAGGTTTAGTCAAACTCTCGACTTAATTAGAGGAGGATTTGTTTCATTTTTTAACGAGCTTGACACAGGAAAAGAACTATGCTCGGATTCGGTTTCATGTTTACGCAAGCTTGAAACGAAAAACTATGCTTGTTACAAGTTCGCATGCCCCCGGCACAATGATGCCAATCAAGGTACATGCCCCCCAAGCTTCATTGCATTCAATGAGGTGGATGGAATGAAGCTTTACTTTCGAAATCTTGGAAAGACTCGAGGGAGTTGTTTCATTTTTTAGTGAGGTTGACACAGGAAAAGAACTATCCTCAAAACCCTTGTTTCATTTTTTAAACGAGCTTGACACAAGATAAGGAACTATGCTCATAACTACTTTCTACAATCTACCTAACAAAAACTCTACTCTAAAAACCTTGATTCATTTTTTAACGAGCTTGACACAAGACAAGGAACTATGCTCTAAAATCCTTAATTCATTTTTTAATGAGCTTGACACAAGACAAGGAACTATGCTCATGACTACACTCTACAATCTAGCTATTTAACCTACCCTTGTTTCATTTTTAAACGACCTTGACACAAGACAAGGAACTATGCTCAAAAAGTTCGCATGCCCCCAGTTTAATGATGCAAAATGAGGTACATGCCCCCCAGGCTTCATTGCGTTCAACCAGATGGATGGAATGAAGGTTTACTTTCAATATTTAACTTGAAAAGGGAGTTGTTTCATTTTTAAGGAGGTTGACACAAGAAAAGAACTATCCTCATACCTGATTCATTTTTTTTTAACGAGGTTGACTCAGTAACAGGAACTATCCTCATAACCCTGATTCATTTTTTAACGAGGTTGACTCAGTAATAGGAACTGTCCTCAAAACCCTTGTTTCATTTTTTAAACGAGCTTGACACAAGATAAGGAACTATGCTCATAACTACACTCTACAATCTAGCTAACAAAAACTCTAGATGATTCATTTTTTAATGAGGTTGACTCAGTAAAAGAACTATCCTCATACCTGATTCATTTTTTAACGAGGTTGACTCAGTAATAGGAACTATCCTCACACTGACTGATTCATTTTTTAACGAGGTTGACACAGTAAAAGGAACTTTCCTCGTTACAGCCTATTCCATTTTTTAACGAGGTTGATACCGGAAAAAACTATCCTCGTTACAGCCTATTTCATTTTTTAACGAGGTTGATACAGGAAAAAACTATCCTCGTAACATTGATCATGGCTTCCAACTGGAAGAAAGACATGTCAATGGACACACCTTGATCATGGCTTCCAAAAGGTCTTCATCAGAAGGAAGAACACTTCTCTGGAAGGAACACATGTCAAGGGACTCAAAAGGGATAAGAACATCGTGTTCAAGTAATCCCATAGAGCTTTCCATGTCAATTACCGGATGTAAATCAACAGTGAGAGGCTCACTTACATCGGTAACTGAAAACATGGGACCAGTTGCCACATAATTAACCCGTGGCAGGGTAGATACCACTTTAGAATCAAGAACATTTAGGGGTGTCATATTATTGGTAGTTGAGACAAGACTAGGGAATGAAAGCTGATCTACAGTCACAATATTTCCATTGTGAGGGAAAGACATCACGCGAAAGAGTGTCGATACGATAGCGTTCATTGCATAAACATAGTCTCGCCCAAGGAGTAAATTGAAATCCAAGGGACCTCGAACTACCATAAGATCAATACAGACAGTTTTACCTTCCAAGGTAATAGAAAACTTAGGAAGGATCCCTAAAGGTTCACTAATGGTTCTGTTAAAAGCTTTCAGATTCTGCGTAATAGGCGTAAGCTGAGGGGAACCCAAAGCTTTCCAAACAGTTGAGGATAAAATACTAACAGAAGCACCTTCATCTACCTGAGTACGATGTATGTCCCTACCACCAGCCTTGACAATGATTTGGAAAGGGATGGAGGAAGGAAGACGAGGTTCTGTCAGTCTATTCCAATCAAAGGAAAAGACCTCAGTACTTGGAGGGGGTTCTGTAGAAACAGGTGAAATGCCCCCCGGCATAAAAGAATCTGATGTAACAAGAAGAACCTGAGCGGTATGAAGTTCACTCTCTAAATGGAAAGTGGGATCGACCGAATGTGAAATTGAATCGACCACTTGATCAACTAATGGATCATCAACCTGAGTGACATGAGTTTCACTCTCCAATGAAAGAGTGTGATTGACTGTACTTGAATTTAGATCAATCACTCCGTCAGTTGACGGTAGGTTGGGAGAAAGTTTACGGTAACCAGTTGGAAATTCTTGCTGTGGAACAGTAAGTTTTTCCAACAATGTTGAGGCTTCATCCATGTGAGTGCAAATGTGAGTTTGATGACTCCCTTTGCATAACTTACAAGGAAACCTAACTTTACCCTTTTTCCCAGGAACCTGACTATCACTGGTTGATGGATCAACGGAAAGTTGATGAGATTTTTCTGACCATACTTCCAAGACCTTTGGAATACCAGGGCAATTGACAAGGAAGTGGTCACCCTTACAAAGCCTGCAAGGGTATTTGGGTTTACGATGCATGTCGGAATTTTCCTCAACACAACTAACACTTACAGCCATGGTTGGTTGGTTGACTTCTTTCTTATCTTGCTTCTTCTTCTTCTTCTTCTTCTTCCCTTTCTTCTTCTTCTTAGCCTCCTGGTTACTAGCATCAAGGCTTTTACCAGGCGAAGAGGAAGAAATGGAGGAAGAAAAATTAGGCGAAGAAGGTAAAGGGTCAACAGAAGGTTGGTGATGTTGAGATGGTGAACTCTGTTGAAGTGAAGCATCCGGTTGAGATGGAACAATTGGAGTACTTTGGGCCAACGAAGTTGAAAATAACCATATCGGTAATCCTATTGTAAATCCAGGTAATGACAAAGTAGCCATATAAGGAGGACCAACATTTCCAAAGTAAGGAAAAGTACTAGGATTCTCATTGGGAGGGGTTCCTAGGTTGATAAATTCCGGAAAATTTGCCATTATATTCAACTTCAGTGAATTTTATTAACAATTTAAAACTAAAATTAACAATTCACAATGCACACCTAACAATTAAAATTCACAATTCACACCTATGGTCTCTAAAAGTAAAAACAAACAAATTAACACGCGCTATCAAATCTAGGAGTCAAACCACACACAAACAGTAAGCTCTCCGGACCGAAAACACTAGTTGGTGATGAAGCCCAACCTCGCAGAATCCAGTACAGAAATAGTGGGTGGAACAGTTACCCCGGCAACCTGCTTAATGAATAGACTGGACCAAGTTCCTCCACTTTAACCGTCTCGAGTGAAGTGAACCCCCCAGAAAATCCAAGTGAGTATAACTGACGTCTGCTCCAGGTACAGTGGGACCTTCCCTCCACCGTCACCTCGGTAGAATCCTAAAGATAATGGCCACTAAGGTTACCAACCGCAACAAATGCACCTGGGGGAACAGTCTAAACTCCGACAGCACGCAAGGGCAGAGTAGCAAGCTCAATCCCCTTGCCGGCTCCTTGACAATAATCCAAGGTTTACCGACAAGTGACCCCTGGCTCCTCGAAAATGGTTAATCCGAGGTTTACCGTTTGTAATACGTGCGTGTCTAGCGTCGTTCCCAACGAGGGGGGAATGATCCCCTCACTGGTTCGGACACGAGCTCGTGCTTCTCCTTTAAGAGGAGCTTTCCCAGAGTACAAATGAAACAGTTGGATTTATCCTACCACAAGATAAGCTACTTGTTTGGTTTTGCTGTCTTGGAGAGTTAATTACTCTCCTGCTCCAAGACACTAGCCTAAGCTATGTTGGTGTATCAGAGCCCTAGAAATGTAAAAATGACTAGATGAATTTTAATTAAGCGCTGTGTTATTAAGGCTGTTATTACTCAAAAGGGTAAATGGAGATGAAACCAATGGTGTTATGACCCGACTCAACTGAATGCAATCGAATATGATAATGCAATCCTTTCAATTCGATGAATCCTAACTAAAGTAAGGAGAGAGTTTCCATTCACTTCCAACAATGCAAAAATTGATCACTAAGAGAAAATATAACAGATTCTCTAATGCACTAATTTTATCAAGAAAAACTAATGCAAATCAATTCCAAACCAATTTTTTTATTTTTATTTTTGTGTAAATTCAAATCAAAGAAAGCTGATCTAAATCTACGATTGATTTTTCAGAATGTAAACTATGCAATGGTAATCGAAGCACAATTCACTTGAAAAGTATGCAAATGTAATCTATGCACATTTTTCATTCATATTCTGAAAGTGAGAATTCTAATTATGCAAATGTGATCTATGCAAGAGAATCCTCAAACACAAGATGATTCTAATGTGATCTAAGAACCAATCAAGTGCAAGTCGAGAAAATTGGGTGAGAGTTCCAAAGATCAAAACATAAAAACACTCAAAGGCGATTAACACTCATACACAATTTAGCCCCCCCCCCCCCGGCGAATGAGGGGGAAATTTTTTTGCAAAAACAGAAGCAAAAAGATGCAAATTTGTGAAAGGACTGAGACAAAACCTCCAAGTAATGACCAAAGGAAATCAAATCAAGAATTTCTCAAAAAGAGACTCAAAACACCCAATTGATGAAAGCTTAAAGTAGGAATGCTAATGAAACAAGTTCAGGTGAAGATTCTTGGCAAGGGACTAATGAATCTGGGCAGAAAAAACTAAGAAAAAACAAAATCTAAGAGCAAAAAATGGAATTTTTTCAAATTTTAGCAGGGGACGCAGGCAACCCGTTAGCACAGGTGCAGGCCCGCTCTGTGCACACAGCAAAAGTGCGTCCAAGGACGCACTGTGCAGCACTCAGAGGGTGCGTCCTACTGAAAAACTCAAGAAAAACCAAAATAAAACTAACCCTAAGCTAACCCACCCAAAGACAAAATCACAGAGCCAAAACCAGAAAAATAAACCAATTTTCTCAAAGCAAAGTTCACACAAAGGAAAAGACCTTTCTCATCAATGGAATCCCCAGTGGAGTCGCCAATTTGTCACACGGAATCAGTCAAAAGTGCGGACACAACCGACCTTCCTAGAAGTCTAAGACATTCTAATGACAAACAAGACAAACTAGACCTATCCTTCTCTAAACATGCATTGTGATATGAGAAATCAAGTGTTTCGTTCTTACCTTTGTCCAAACGCTGTTGTAGAAGTCCAAGCTTTGTTGATCTGGATGAGTTCCTCCTTCTCTCCAAAACCTGCAATCACCAACAGTCAAACAATTAAATAGCACCTGATTATAACATAAAACAAAGCATATTCAACATATAGACCAAGGAGTACATGAAATAACCCATAAACAACAAGTTATTGAGAAGAATGGACCAATTTGCATTAAAGGTAATCAAAAGGAACCATTACAACCTGAGCCTTGGTGTTGTGCAAGCTCCTTCCAGGGTCCACAAGAGTCTTCCTCTACTTTGACAAAGCTCACCCACTTCCAAATAGAACAAGCAAAGATGGCAATCTCTCCTCACAAGCTTCTAAATGGGAGTCCTAATTCCTGCAGCATTTACTCTTAGAAAATGTATAGCTTCAACCTCTCCTCCTTCTAGCCCAATGCCTGTATTTATAGTGCTCAAGAGGAGGTTAATCAGGTCCACCATCAATGGGATAATCCCCTCTTTGGGTGGGATAGCTCCCTTAATGATGGGATAAGTTCCTCTTTGATAGGAGTGCATGAACCATCTGGAAGCGCCTAATACACGTCGAACAACCTTCTAGAATGCTCTAGAAATGACCACAAGTAACTTTTTAAAGATGAAACTTGCGCATTCTAACCTTTACAGGGGGACGCACCTGTCCCTTTTCATACAGAGCATCTTTGGACGCAGCTTTTGTGAACATTGAGAGCGTCCCCGCAGGTAAGGTTGAGAGAACCTGCGTCCCCAGAGATAAATACATTTAGAAAGACTTTCTCTCTTTTTTGGAGTTTGACATGGAGAGCAGAGGCATAAGACTTGCCTAAGAGGGTAGCATGACTGTTGATTGAGCCATACTAACTGTAAATAGTCATGGTGACATTTTTTAGTGTAACACCCACTTTATATTATTTTCGGCTCCAGTTGTCGGAGCTTTCCACTTCGGCAGTCTCAAGGCTCTATCCTCCGATGCGATAATAGAGTCAGACCCGATATAATAGCTGGCCAATTTAATAAGTTTTCAATTCCAGAACAGTGTTCCGCTTAAGGGATTTATCGTGAATTCTCTATATAAATAGAGTTATTCACAAAACTCTGTAAAGCAACAATTGCAATCTTCCACGCCCGATATAAAGAAGGCTTCAAGGAATAATGCTCCTCTTCGATTCCTCTGAATCGCTGCAACTCAAAGCTCCCCTTCTGATTCTTCTGAATCCCTGCAACTTGTCTCGAAAATCCCTCTGTGATCCATCTTAAGGAATTGTCTCCTCTGTGTCTTGCATAATTCCTACGAATTCACAACAATTCATGCATCCATGAAATATTCTCCAACATAATTGACACAAACAAGAATTAATTCAGAATATTTATATATATTAATATAAAAGCAGATTTACACTCGAGACTCCTCGGTCTCGCTCACACACATGCACAGGCACGCAGGCCTAATATTCAATGCCTCCCTCTCTCACAGGCCTGACTCCTCACAAGCCAAATTCTCAATAATAGTGGCCTCCTCTTGCCTGTAGGCTTACATGCATATATATAATAACCATTGATATCAAAAGCCTAAAACTTCTACATGCATACATATATGGTAAAAATCCTCTTGAGGCTTTATTCCATCTTTTCTCTGTTTTAAAACAAAAAGCCTCCTTATCCACATCTATTTCATTTATGCCTAAAGGCTCTCCCTTACTCCTAGAATCATGGGACTACTCATGTTCTTATTTATTTATTTGAGAGCATCTAATTTAAATCACACTTAAATACTACTTAGGAAACTAATTCCTAAAATGCATGACCCCCCTATGTCTATTATTTACAACGATTTCCCTTGGGCTGAATGCTCCTGCATCAGACTCCCAAGGTAGAAAAATTTCATGATCTCCTAATCATGTGTTCAGATCTATGTTTGCTTGGATCCCATATTTTGTGCTGCAACTTTCCATTTGTCGTTGCTTCTGTCTGTTCTTCTTCTCTAGGTCTCCACACGTTATGTTGTCTTGCTCCACTTGCTGCACTTTCACAATCTATCCTTGTCTTCATTTTGCTGCTGCTGCTTCTCTTCTTTGCTGATGTCTGCTGCCTCTAAGACGCCTTTATCATCAGTCTTCTGATGCTTTCAATCTCTATTTCCAGCCTTTCCTCTATATGGAAATTTCTTTGCCTGCTGCTGCTGCCTCCAAATTCTATTATTTCGGCTGTTGTAGTTGCCTTTGCTGTAACTGTTGTTACTGCTCTTCTTATTTCCAACATTGATATTGCTGCTGTCAATGTTGCCTCATCTGCCACCATTAATGTTGCTAACATTAATGTTGCTTCATCTGCCTTCACAGATGTTGCTTCCGCTGCCACCATAGATGTTGCTGCCTCCCAAACTTCCTATCCCTCTACAACATTCTTTGGTTCATCACCTGTAACGTTATCTTCAGAAAATAAATTATCATTTAATTTTCTTCCTGCAATAACATATCCATTTATCTCTATTTGTATACTAGTAAGCAAAATCAATTTTAACAAACTAGTATTTGCTCCTTTTTCAACTTCGAGCAAATTTATTCTAGTATCTGCAAATTTTTTCTCAGGTTCAAATGTCTCCAACAAAAATTTCAGCCATTTCTTTTCAAGCATTTCATCAACATGCTGTAAATTTGTTCCAGCATAACCTTCGTCTTCTCCTTTGATAATCTTCAGAAATTGTCCATCATCATCTTGATTGATTCTGGCAATCAAATCAAGTTCTTCAACCACTGTAGCTTCATCCTGTACTACTGTAGCAGCTTCAAAATTTTGTCCTCCAATCTTCTTTTGGCTATACAGAAAAGCCAACTCTCTTTTGTCACCCATGGTAACAAACCTCTGCTTATGAGACATGACTGTCTCATCTTCTTTCTGCAACTGTTCTCCTCCTTCCAAGACAATTCCAAATGATGGACTGTCCTCTTTCTTACCTGTAAACACAATCAAATTGTCAGCATCAAAATCACAAGATCCACTGGTCTCACTTGTCAATTCAGTCACCAAGTTTTCTCTCTGCAGCTCCAAGTCTTTTTCAGGACTCAAAAAATCTTCACTGGCTCTCTCCTCAGCTTTCTCTGGCAACACTTCAGTATGCTACTCTGAGTTCTTTTCTGACTCCTCTATCAGCACATCAGTATGTTGATTTGCATTCACCATGAGACTGTTAGCTAGTCTCTCCTTCTTACCATCTTCTGCTTCATGGCTGTCTTTCATAAAAACTCTCTTCCCTTTCTCCTTCAACAAATTAACCTACACATAAGTCCTCTGTCTCTCCAACTCTCTTCTCTGGAGATCTAGTTTCCTATACAACTCAACAACTTCATTAGGAGTAGAACTTGGAAACTTCACACGACTTTCCACACCTTCCCTAGTGCTTGACCCATCATCAGCTGGTCCTTCTCTTTCTGCATCAACATCCTGATTAGACTCCTTCATCTTCATCTCCTTCTGAGATCTTGCTAACTCGTCATCGATCTGAACAGCCTTCAGATTCAACTCTTCTTGGACAAACTCTAAAGCTTGTTCATCTCCCTGTACTATACCTACAAACATGCACAAATCATTAGTTTTTAAATCACAAGACTTTTCAGTCTTGACTACTTCCTCCATTATTTCCTTCTGAAAAAATCTGCATTTGGAATCTTCAAATTCCATCTCTGGCTCAAGAACTCTAAGTTCCTTTTTTAACAAGGCAATCACAGTTTGCCTCAACTTCCTCTACAATTGTCGCCAAATCACTCTCTTTCCCTTCAGTGGAAAGATCCATTTTCTATTTTTATTTTTCTGCTCTTGTAGCCATTCTTTCAGTACCTGCAATTGTACCTTCATTACTGCAATCTCTCTTTCTCGAACTTCTGCAGTCATCTCATCTCTGTGGCATTCCTCTGAACCTCTTCTCTGATCCTCCATGATCATCTTCTCCAGCTGTATATGAGATCTATCTACCTCATGCTCTTCCAGAACAGAATTTTGATTCTGCTGGTCTTTTTCCTTCTTCATGACAATATCAGCCAATTGTCCTTCACCTGCAAACATACACAAATTGTCAGATTTAAAACCATGTGACCCTTTGGTCTTACTTGAAGTTTCAGTCTTCAAGTCTTCATCTTCACTATCTCCCAGAAATTCTCCTTGTTCTGGTTCACAAATGGATTCTTCCATTTCAACTTCCTTGAGTTTTCCCTTCAACCACTTCACTTCCTTTTGTTGCAACCTTCTTTGCAACTTATGCCACTTTACTGGCCTCTTACTTAAGACCCAACCTAGTCTGTGGTTTTCCTCAAGCATTCTCCTTAATGCCTTGAGTTTTTCTTTTAATTCAGCAACCTCTTTGTCAATTTCCTCTTGACTCATCTTCTTGCCATTTGCCTTGGCATCCTCTTTCTTATGTCCTCTACTGTGGCTTTTTCCTGAACCTCTGCAAGACTATCAGTAGTCATCTTCTTCTCTTCTTTCTTCATGAGCTCCTTTGCAACAAGCCTCTGCAACAGCTAGTCCTCTTGGCTGCAATCTTACCTCACTAAGCTCTCCTCACTTAGTCTTTTGGTAAGCACGGGTCCTCTGTTTGGAACCTCTTCTTGAGCAACACCTTTGCTCCTTCTAGGCTTCTGCAATCTCCCACTCTCTCCTGACAACACTTCAGTCGTCCTCTCTATCCAATTTCTTATTGGATTCTTCAGGTTCACTGCCACTTCTCCTTTTAGAGTATTCTCCTTACTCTATCTTTAAGAACACATCTGGTTCTTCTCGCACAGCTTCTCTTGCTGTCATCTGTGCATTAGCATAAACAAACATTCTTAATTTAAAATAGAACATAACATATTACCTCCATTCTTCTGCACCTTGAATGGGTTGTCCTCTGGTTGGGTTCTCAAGTCGTTTTTCCTTGCATTAAGCAATCTTGCTTCTCTTTCCTTTACGGAATTCTCTATTCCTATTTGCTCCAATCCTCTGCTGGACTGCTACATCTCCCACTATAGTCTTTTATCATTCAGCTCATTGCCTTTTACTGTGTGCATGTTTCTCTTAAAAGAAATCTTCCCTGCTTTATTTCTGTTCTGACAGTAATGCTGCTTTTACTTCAATCTCCTCTGATACCAACTTTTTCTTTCTGGAATTCTTCTCCCCGCAGGAAACTTTCCCTACTCTGATACCACTTGATGAAAAGAGATCTGGGTATAAGCCCAAAATCCTCTTTCTTAAATAAATCTTAGCCCTTGACCTGTGGTTACTACCCCACATGGCCCTATCGAAAGCTTTCCTTATGCGTTAAGCCTTGTATAAATCATGAACTTACGTTAAACCCCTCCTTTATAACTATCGGAAGCCACCACCTAACCTTATTATCAGATAGTGGCGTTAAGCTTTAAAGCCGCGGCCACACATATATTAATACATGGCAATACTATAAAACCCACTCAAATCAATACACGCGGATTTCAAACTTTATACTCCGCCTTTATACTTATCGGCGGGTCCGAATATCGGCGCTCACCATAAACACTTGACTCCAAACCCCGACGTCCTCGCGGACCCGACGTCTTTTTCATCCTGTCCTATAATGATTTCGGGTCCGGGATATCGGCAGGTTCACATCGGCGACTTTTGTAATACATAGAGTCTGCGGACCCGATGCCTTTTCAAAGCTGCTCTCTATAATATTTCGGGTTCGGTTATGGGGCATACAGTACGAAACCCTTGCGGACCCGATAACTATTTTCTACTCCTCTCTATATGGATTTCGGATTCGGAATGCCCTCCGTATCCTGACGGGTTTTGTGGACCCGATAGCCCTTTATATCCCGCTTTATATTATTTCGGCTCCGGTTGTCGGAGCTTTCCACTTCGGCAGTCTCAAGGCTCTATCCTCCGATGCGATAATAGAGTCGGACCCGATATAATAACTGGCCAATTTAATAAGTTTTCAATTCCAGAACAGTGTTCCGCTTAAGGGATTTATCATGAATTATCTGTATAAATAGAGTTATTCACAAAACTCTGTAAAGCAACAATTGCAAGCTTCCACGCCCGATACAGAGAAGGTTTCAAGGAATAATGCTCCTCTTTGATTCCTCTGAATCGCTGCAAATCAAAGCTCCCCTTCTGATTCTTCTGATCCCTCTTAAGGAATTCTCTCCTCTGTGTCCTGCATAATTCCTACGAATTCACAACAATTCGTGCATCCATGAAATATTCTCCAACATAATTGACACAAACAAGAAATAATTCAGAATCTTTATATATATATATATATATATATATCTATATATATATATATATATATATATATATATATATATATATATATATAAAAGCATATTTACACTCGAGACTGCTCGGTCTTGCTCACACACATGCACAGGCACGCAGGCCTAATATTCAATGCCTCCCTCTCTCACAGGCCTGACTCCTCACAAGCCAAATTCTCAATAATAGTGGCCTCCTCTTGCCCATCGGCTTACATGCATATATATAATAACCATTGATATCAAAAGCCTAAAACTTCTACATGCATACATATATGGTAAAAGCCTCTTGAGGCTTTATTCCATCTTTTCTCTATTTTAAAACAAAAAGCCTCCTTATCCACATCTATTTCATTTATGCCTAAAGGCTCTCCCATACTCCTAGAGTCATGGGACTACTCATGTTCTTATTTATTTATTTGAGAGCATCTAATTTAAATCACACTTAAATACTACTTAGGAAACTAATTCCTAAAATGCATGACCCCCCTATGTCTATTATTTACAACGATTTCCCTTGGGCTGAATGCTCCTGCATCACATCTTCTTAAAGAATTTCGATTCTAAGTGGCCATCATGATACACATGTTGCAATGTCTATGAGTCTTCTTCCCTTTGTTTTTAGTTGCCTGATCATTTTGTTGTGTTGATTTTTCATTGTGAAGATGAAATTTCTTAGGACACTTGTTTGATGTAGCACCATTCTTTTTATGATGTTCCTCCCTAGGATTATTTGAAATTGTTTACTATTGGGCTTCTAAGGCTTTCTTAGAAGAGTTTCTAGTATTAAGAAGACCAATATGTAAGAGTTTTTTTTGTTCTCTTATTAAAGAATCTCAAAATGCGTCAAAAGAGGGGAACTTGTAGTCTTGTCCTTGAGAAATAAAGGTTTCTCTAGGAGAATGGAAGGTGGAAACAAACACAGAGTAGGCTAGTCCTAAGTTAGTAAGAATGAAATAGATAAGGCTACCATCTTTTTTCTTAACCTTAACACCTTCCAGGAGAAGTATAAGCATCCTGAACTTGGACAAAAACTCTTAAATGGAAGAAAAATTATTGGGGTCCAACGTAAGAAACTCATTTTCGAGTTGATGGGCTCTAATTTCATTTTGAATTACAAAAACTTTATTGAGTTCTTTCATTCCTTCATTGGGGGTATTAATTTCTACGATATGGAATCTAATATTTGGAGAAATAGACATCCCTATCAATCCACGTGCTCGATCTTTCTTATTCTCCCATTTGGCTTGCTTATCTTCATCTTGAGGTTTAGAATCTTGGTAGGAGGCTATTCTATAAAGACCTTTACTTCTAAGTAAATCCACAATGTAGGATATCCATTAGAAGTAGCTAATGTTCTCAAGAATAACTATGCATGGAATTTCCATTTAAAAAAAAAAAAATGTATTTTTTAAAATTAAGTGTTCCAATGGAAAGATCTCAAAAAATTAGGACGATTAGAAAAAAGCGGCTATCAAAATGGCTTTCGGATGAAGAGGTTATGGATTTTTGAAGAAACAGTGTTGAAGATGCCATTGAACCACGTGAATGTTGGGAAGTGAATGATAATGTTATATTTAAAAAAAAAATCTCCCCCTTTCCAAATTTAATATAATTAGTTCACTTAAAAAAAAAAAATATCTGACCCACTTTTATAAATAAGTGAAAGTCACTTTTACAATAGTACTTTATGAACTATCCACTAAATTATAACTTAAATAAAAGATAAAGTGACTTTAGAATTATAAGTGACTCACTTTTTATAATGGGTGAGAACACTTTTACATAAAGTAACTTTAAAACATAAGCTATGTGTGTTTTTTGAAAAAGTAACTCAACAAAAAAAGGATTTGAACCGAAGACCTCTATTGTCATAAAGTAAATTTAGACCACCTGAGCTAGTTTAAAAGGTTAGTAATTTTTGGAAAGGATGAAGGGGGGGGGGGGTGTTGGGTTCCATTTTTTGTTTTGCTCTCTAAAGCTTTGCACTATGTGCTTACTTGAAAAAGCCCTTTTTTCCTCCAAAACTAAAAAAAAACCACAAAAACCAAACGAATAAGAAAAAGTAACCCAAGCCTTACGACTTAAAGTTAGATTTGACCAAAACTAAATATTTTCCTTAATGTTTCTGATTTTTCGAGATCACACGAGTGCGCAACGGAAAACAGCATACGCATGAGGAGGAATATTTCTTTATGTTTCTAGTTTGCCCAAATCGCACAAAGTCATGGGGCAAAGAGCATACGCAGAAATGAAAGGTATAGATCCGGTAACAAAAAAATTATAGAGAACTATACATTGAAATAAACAGAGAGATAAATAATTATAACTGCAAATAAATACTTTATACCTCCAGATCTTAAAAATTACATATCTAGGGCTACCAAAAACCTTTTTTCATTAAACAAAATGGGTTCCTCACTGGAACATATGATCCTAACACAATAGAGTAGTCCTCTTAGCACGAAAGCGGATAGAAACAATAGATCTAGGAAATGACATTAGATGCAGTTGTACTGGCTTTAGATTTGGATCACCAACTAATGCGGCCCGCGAATAGCTTTGATACCATGTAGGAATTTTCATGGTAAGTTCCTAAGATAGAACACAAAAGGACACCGCTCACAAACAGATCACAAATCAATACACCAGTATTCTTAACGTGGTTAAAACCCTCAAAGGGGGAGATAGTCCATGGCCAGAGCCAACGCAGCCACTTCAAGAAATTTATTAATGTAAAAGAAATAAAATTTACATAAACTTCTCTCATGAGAGGTGCCCTAACAAATAACCCTCCATTCTCTTTAAATAGAGATCATGGACAAATCAGATGTGAAGCCACGGATCAAGTGTCGATAATACCGAGGAGAGAATGAACTGTCAGATCACTTCATGTCTAAAACATATCGTGATTGTGAGATTGTAAGTTACAAAAGGTACATACTAAAGAAACACAAATTACCTAACTATACACTAGACCAAGCTGTACTTAATTATTTCCTATGTGTCGGAATAGCCTAACAATGCAAACTATAAAAAAATTTGAGATATTTTTGTAAAAATATCTGGGTTTCTTATGATTTTATATAGTCCCTATAAAATATTGGTTATTTTTAAGATACAATACTATAAAATTTTGGTGAATATCTTTTAGAAAAATGGAAATTAGCAAAAAAAAATTTTAAGAAAAAACATGGAAAATTAGCCCATCTGCAAATATTAGCCCCTAAAATTTTCCCTAGAATAGACGGTGACAGGGTTTATTGTTAAGGCACATTTTGATGTTAAGGTCAGTAGTTTGAAACTCCGTGGGAAAAATTCTAGCCATGTTAAGGGTTGTTGTGGCCTAGGCCAAGTGTGACTGTTGGGTGATTTTGATGACTTACACGCCCTTGGGTCACAGTTTCTCAAGCGAAAGGTTAAGCATGCAATCATCTCAGGACTCACACAAATTAACCAAAAAAATTTATTTGAAACTGCCTTGGTATGCCAGATTGGAAACTACTAGTTCAGAATTTGACTCAAAGCCTTCAAAACTAGCATGACATGCTTAGTGTGATAGATGTACCCAATACAAAAACTTGGCTTGAAAGCCATAGACATAACAACGACTAAAACATGAAAAGCCATATAAATATATAGCTAGAAAAGATCAATCATGGCTTCTAACTACGACATACACAATAAATAAATTAAGCGAAGTTGTAAAGTGCATAGCACTTCAAGTTGTCTAGGGGGATGTCTCTCTAGTGTCAAGAATATGTAGCTCCATGTGTTCCATACACTTTTCCATAAGTTGATAGAGAAAGTGTAGCTCCTCCATGCAGAGGACAATCTTGTCCCTATCGTCATTTCACTCAATCATAACTTTTCCCAAGTGATTATTGATGTGAAAATAGAGTTTGATGGTGTGAAAGTATTTATTTTTTCAACCTAAAGCATTACATATATCAAGTATCCAATTAAATATTGATGCCATGGTCTAATATTTTCCTATTCTCTAGTGACCTCATGTTTAATGTATTCAATTTCCTATCGAATTCCCAAGGGAGTGTGTTGGTGATGTTTGTTTTCATACGAATGGGCTCAACAATTAGGTTGGGCACTACAAACAACGCTACAACTACTAGTTCCCCTTCTAGAATGTGCTCACTAAGGGGGGTTCCATGGAAAAAGGAATAAGGTGCTCATAATATAGACGAGATGTTAAATAAGGTTGGTTAGGTGAGGTAGCGAGGGAGACACCACAATAGTAGAAAAGGAAGATAGACTAGGTGAAGCTCAAAGAATGTGGATGAACCAGTGAT
Organism: Pinus tabuliformis; assembly: GCA_031772625.1. NCBI lineage: Eukaryota > Viridiplantae > Streptophyta > Pinopsida > Pinales > Pinaceae > Pinus > Pinus tabuliformis. Next base: position 1,072,413,561 of record CM062811.1, read on the forward strand.
TATGATTGGAGGCAAAGAAGAGGAAAATTGAACCAAAAGGATAGTTGGGCCCAAGCCATAGATAACAATATAGAAAATGAAAGAAAATGAAAAATAATAGGACCTCGGAGAAACCATATACCTAATGTAAGGAACTCTAGTCGTACATAGTGAGAGGAGGAGGAAACCAATCCTGAGGAGTGAAAGGAAGCCTTGGGGACTCCCCATAACTAATGGAATATTCTCACAGTAGCCTGAAAATTGAGATGTGAATGGATCTCTAAATCGAAAATGATTGAGGATAAGAAGAAGGAACTAAGCCAAGACGGCCTAGTCCTTCCTTTTGTCGAGTGCAAGAAACGAGGAGAAATGTTTCCCCTAGGCACTAATACTCCCTAAGCTAGATCTATAACTTTCACAAGAACAAAAAGAAATGAAAAGATTTTCTCTTGGATTGTCTGACCTTTACTCACATCCACTCTCATTTCCAAAACATTTGCCCCACTACCAACCTCCTTGAATTCTTTAGTAGCAAAACTACAATGACCTCAAAATGTTTCTTTCCCTCCTTTTTTATTGCAGAAATAAAATTTTAAATAATCTCAATTAACTACTTCTTTCTTAAGGTACCATATGTGTTTTAATAAACATTAACCATCATCATTATTATCACCATAATTTTTATTGATTCTTTTTAATCATTCATTTTTATATTATATATTATATATATTAAAATATATGTTATTATTATTATTATTATTTTATATTTTAACAAATTAATATTTAAAAAAAAAAAAAATTAAACATACTTAGATGAAAAAATAAACATGCGGGTATTTTCTTTTAAGAGATGCAATATGCGTACAATACTTTAAAAATACATGAAATGGGTTATATTCTATTGGAAGTTTTAATTAATAATTTTATTATTTTTTTTCATATATATAAAATATTAATTTTTTTTCGCAAGAAAAATAATAGTGAATATGTTTATGCATCTGAGTGAAGTTTTTTATTTTCACAGCATTGTTTTCTCGAAGCCCTGAAAAATAAAAATAGAAAAACAAATATCCTCACGGGAAAAGATCATTGTCCTTGTAAATAATTTCTTTATAAATATAAATCTGTCTCAAAGCAAAAAGAAATATATATATATATATATATATATATATATATATATATATATATATATAAATTATTATAAAAATAATTTATTTAATTTTATAACAAAAATATATTATATTTAAAAAATTAAATATAATAAGAAAGAATATATATTATATTTAGCTTAATATTGTGTACAACATCACGGTGACCAAATATGATAAATTATACATTACATAATTGGTGAAAATTTACAAAGACAATATATTTCAACACTGTTTATTGTTAATGCGACAAAACATGATAGATTATCTATTACATAATGGGTGGTGATTTTCAGTTTAATTTATTGTTGATTATGAATGTAATATTATTTATTTAAAATGTTTTGGAAAATAATTATATATCTAAGATGCGTTTAAAATTAATTGCGTTAAGAGGTCTATTTTAAATTTCATAGGGGTATAAGTATGTCATAGTTTAATAATAATAATAATAATAATAATAATATTTGTCTAAAATAAAAATGAAAATAATTATAAGGTTTAAAAACTATAATATAATTCAATATAAAGAATCGGAAATCTTATTCAACTTTTTTTTAATATTTCTTTTAATTAAATATTTGTAAAATGAATCTTTAAAAAGAAAAACCATATTTTATGGATATGTTAAAAATTCTAAACACAAATATTTCGAATTTATAATATTTGAAAATATTTATTCGATATAGTTTTATTATATTTTTTGTTATTAGGCCAAGTAAAAAACATCATTAAATCTAATATTAATATTAAAAGATTAATATAATTATTAAATCTAATATTATTAGTTTTAATAAATTTGGTTTAATAATTTGAGGAAATATTTACATTTCTCCGGATATGATTTGTCATGCCTCTACCCTGGCAATAGTCTTTCAACAACACGAAGGGGGGTGCGACACCACCACCCATTTTCTTTTTAACAATACTCACAGGTGTGGACTATGCCTAACATTCCATACTTATTTTATTTTTCACTTTCCAAGTATATCTTTCATAAGCACAGCGGAAAACATACATTCATAAAACTTTCATCATCATTATTATTTCAACACAAGTGCATAGCGGATAAATAACAAGATGGGCAACTGCTTGAAGTATGAGTTTTCCCATAATAATAATGACAATATCAATTTACATAAATTCACAGTTAGAGAGGAATCCCAAGTTCCAACTCTAAAAAATTACCAAATCTTGCAAACTGGCTTGCACCTCGGTGTAGTTGCTCGAACAGTCGTTTGACACACTCGCCATTCACCCGGTCGGGTCACACAATTCACTAGGGAGAGGTGCCCATGGGCCACCCTCCATCGTTCACCATTCACCGTTCACTGTCATTTCATTCACCCGTGCTTATCATTCAGTTGGACTCGTGCAGTGCTACCCGATCATGTTGCCCACCCAGCGCACACCCCACGACCTGCCTACATTGTGCCAACCCAAATATGCACCCAAACTTTGTTTCACCCAACTCGCAGGTCACCCGCATGTTTCACTCGAGGTGCTCCTACCCGCTCGTCGAACTACCATGTCAACCAACTCGCGATCACCCATCATTTACTTGGAGCAGTCCTGCCCGCTCGTTGATCAGCCTGCGTGCATGAGCTGCGGGCGCACTGTTCGCCCAGTGTTTCGCCTCACCCTAGCTCAACGCGCACACCCCGTTCAGCTCATCACACTTCATGTGTGCCTGCCCACTGACTTGCATTCAACCGTCTACCCGACCTATGGTTATTCCACCCGTCTAACCTACATTCAACCCACTGACTCACCCTATGATCACGCTACCCATTCACCCTACGGCTCCACATGATTGTGCTTTGCCTCAGCTCCATGCTTCGGCCTGACCACTGCCTACACTTCGCCCTTCTACCCAACTCGCTCAAGTCTGCAGCTCACACCTCTTGCTTACTCTTTTATGACTTGAATATTTTTCTTAATGATTTCCTCCACCAAGCCACTACTAATATATATGGTTGTCCACCCATGGTAGGGGCTTCGACCACCATCAAGACGACCCTCCATTCCATTGTTTCACCATTCTTAATGTCGGTCCATGGTGTGAGGCACCCATGTGTGGGACCGCCCACCCATATAATCTCGCCACTACCAACAATTAGTCATGTTTGCCAACATGACTTTCCTATGATGCTCCAACTTATTCAGGTAGCCTGACTTGTCATTCGGATGCACCCTTCGACTCACTAGTTATGTGCGACAAACTCATCTCACCCATCACATGCCCGCCAACCAGTGCCAACTTGTTTGTTAACATGCTTAGCCAACACACCAAACTCACCAACTTCGCAATGGTGACTCAGGGGCTTTACATCCTCCCCCACTTAAATTCATTATCGTCCTCGACAATTCTCCATCCTAGTAACCTCCTGTCACCAGGACCATCAAGCCACACAAACTATGTGTATAGGTAATCTAGATGAGTCCACCTTTTGACCTGCTTCATGCCATAGATATGCCACTGCTCTACAAGAAATCATGTGCTAGTACTCCGCATGTCAGTGATTAGTTGGGTAACTAATCCAACTATGCATCGCCTCCATAAGAACTCATGCTCCTACATCATCATGACTCTCTATTGCATTTTATCTGGCAATCTGTGTCATCTCACCCCTAGAAGTCTGCTCAAAATTTTGAAGAGTCACTGCCATGAGAAGCTAACAATGAGCCTCATCTCCATGATAGTCTAAGAAGATAAGGAGGGGATAGAGCATGAAGGCTCTCCCTCACTGATAAATTCAATCCACCTATCCAGATCCTCCACTTCTAATCTCTACAAGTATGCTTCCTGATCCTCCATCTGAACATTCAGTCTAACATCCTCATCATCATCATCATCCTCCGCTACCTCTAGCCTCCTAGATAGATCTAAGATACTATCTGACAATGTCTTGATAACCTGTGATTATTCCACGAGCTTTGACTTTGTGATAGAAAACCTCTTATAGACCTCTTCATCGTGCTTCTCATTCTCCATATTCATCATTGTCAGTTTACATTCAGCCTTAGTTACTCCTCAGTTCGCACACCGATAGGTATATCCTCTCGTACATCGTGAATGGATAGTTTCTTTATATGGGGAACAATCGTAGCTTCAAATTGCTTCATAAACTCCATGTCCAATACAGCCTCGTAGTCATCTATCCACACTATAGTGAAATCAATCTTCCTTGTCCATTCACCAACTGTCACATCCACTCTCTCAGCTACACCGATCACAGAATCCAATGGAGAATTCACTACCTTCATTTGCGCCTGCACTAGTACAAATTTTAGTCCAATCCTTCTCATAATATCCTCACTCATAAAGTTGTGATTTTCCCCACTATCCACCATAGTAAGCACATTATCACTCCCAACTTTCATCTCGAAATAGTCTAACTTGTTTCTTTTCGGGTCTCTTCATGAGACCACTTCCATAGCCACTGCAGCTCCAAAAAATTTTGTAACCCCTATAGAAGTCTCTTCTTTCTTCTTCGCATTGGCTTATGCTAAGGCAGCCACATTTGGTCTTGAAGGACAATTCTTGACCATATGTTTTTCCTCACAAATCCAACACTTCAACAGTTTCTTCATCTTCGTCTTAACATGCAATCTCGAAGGCTCCTCTTTCGTAGACTTTTCTTTTGGTTTGTCATTCTTTTTCTTCTTCTCATCAGATCCCTCATCATAGTATTCAACCAAGCGATCCACAACAACAAATGCTTCTTCAAGTGTTTTTATCTTTTGGCTCTTCACTTCATTCCGAGCCCAAGGCTTAAACGTTATGATAAAATTGAACACCTTGCCCCTTTTCTGCCATGTCTGGAAGTTCCAAAACTGCACTTGAGAACTTTTGCTGATAAGCTTGTAGACACCCTATTTTCTTTATGTATTTTATCTTCATCCTTGCATCCCATGTTTCATCTTGTGGACTAAAATGAATTTACAAAGCCTGCTTCATGTCATCCCACAAAGTAATTTCGATAGCATTTCCATTGGCAATCTGGTCCATCCTCCTTCGCCACCACATCTTAGCATCTTTCGTCAAGAATTAAGCAGCTACCTTGACTTTGGTTTCCTCATTGAACATCCCCAAATGCTCCAAGTACTATTCCATATCCCATAGAAAGTTACCAAGAGTTTTCACACTCCTTGTCCCATCATAAGAATTCGGCTCTTTGACTTTCACATGAGCCACACCTCCACCTGAGTTGTGCCCAACAACCCTCTTCAAAACCGCGATCTCATTCCGAGCATCCTCAAGATCTTTTTGCAATTTCAAGATTTCTACCAAACCTTGATCTCTTGCTTCACCGATCTTCTTGACTTCTTCTTTCGTTTGTGTATACTGCCATTCAGTATAATTGTATTGGACCTTTAGGTATTCAAGCTCTCCTTTCACCTTTCCATAGACTTCTTGAACCTGCATGTTCTTGGCCTTCATCAAAGCCATGTCAAAAGCTAACTCCTCCATATGATCCAATACCCTGTCAAAGAAAGCTTCTCCAACATCCTTTCTAGATTCACCCATCACAACCTCAGGTTCTTCTGCCATCTCTGCCATCTGCCTTCTTTGTGATTTAGTATAAACCATAAACTACTATCATCAAAGCCCATAGAATACGGACCTCTGTTACCACCTATCACGCCCTTACCCTCATGGTAGTCTTTCAACCGCACAAAGAGGGGTGCGGCACCACCACCCATTTTATTTTCAACAATACTCACAAGTGTGGACTACACATAACATTCCATACTTACTTTATTTTTCACTTTCCAATTATATCTTTTGTAAGCGCAACAGAAAACATGCATTCATAAAACTTTCATCATCATTAATATTTCAACAAAAGTGCACAATAGATAAATAATGGGAGGGGAAACTCCCTGAAGTATGAGTCTACCCACAGTAGTAATGACAATATCATATAAAATTCATAGTCAGAGAGGAACCCCAAGTTCCAACTCTCAAAAATCAGCAAATCTTACAAACCAGCTTGCACCTCTGTGCAGCCTTGCCCAAACAGTCGTTTAGCACACCCACCCTTCACCGAGTCAGGCTGCACAGTTCACCAGGCAACAATTACCATAGGCTAGCCTCCAGAATTCACCGTTCACTGTCATTTTGTTCACCCGTGCCTATCATTTAGCTGGACTCGTGTTACGCTGCCCAGTCATGTCGCCCACCCAATGCACACCCCGCGACCTTCCTACACCATGCCAACCCAACTCCATGTAGGTTTTAACCCTGTACAGAAATTACCTGCATACGAATTCTTAAACAAAGAAAATAAACAATGCGAGAGCATAACCCATAAAACACATATGCACAAAGATTTTTCCCTGGATCCCAAACCCGGGACTACCAGCTTGATTTTTCATTATTTTCCTTTCAATGTTACAATACATATTTATACATGCCGAAGCATCCAATACCATGGACCGAAAAACCATCGCGTCCAATACCATGTGCGAAAAACATGCACAAAACCATAGGTAGGTTCGCCCAACCTAATATAGGGTCCAAAAAAAAATTTCCCGGGGCGTTGCCCCGGACCCCGTAGAGGGGGGCTACCCGACTCACGAGTTGCCTGCCTATTTCACCTAGGGTGATCCTGCCTGCTCACCAAACTACTATGTCAGCCAACTCACAGTTGCGCATTGTTTACCCGGGGCACTCCTGCTGGCTCGTTGATTAGCCGACATGCATGAGCTGTGGGAACACCGCTCGCCTAGTGTGTCACCCTGCCCTAGCTCATCGCACTTCGTGTGTGCCTGCTTTCCAACCTTCAGTTATACCATCTTCCTGACCTGTAGTTATGCCGCCCACCGGATCTGCAGTTATGCTGCCCATCTGACCTAAGTTCAACCCGCCGACTCGCCCTACGGTGACATTCTCCTTTTGCCTTGTGGCTCCACATGACTACGCTTTTCCTCGGCTTCGTGCTTCGTTCCAACCACCGCCTGCACTTCGCCCTTCTACCCAATTCACTCAAGTCTGCAGCTCGCACCTCTTGCTTGCTCCTTTATGACTTGAAGATTTTGCTTGATGATTTCCTCCACCAATCCGCTGCTGATATATATGGCTCTCTGCCCATGGTGGGGGCTTCGACCACCATCAATCCAACCCTCCATTCCACCATTTCATCATTCTTAATGTCAACCCATGGTGTGGGGCACCCATGTGTGGGACCGCCCACCCATATCAACTCGCCACCACCAACACTTAGTCATTTTCGCCAACATGACTTTTGTGTGATGCGCCAACTCGTTCAGTTAGCCTGACTCATCATTCGGACGTGCTCCTCAGCTCACCAATTATGTGCGACCAACTCGTCCCGCTCGTCACACGCCTGCCAACTCATGCCAACTAGTCGGTTAAACACGCTTTCCCAATGCGTCTGAATCGCCAACTTCGTGATGATGACTCAGGGACTTTACATGATTGATCCGGGGTTAGATGGATCTAGATTGATATCTATGGAATGCAAGTATGGATAAGCATGATTTGGTCGTGTACATTAAATATGTAAGAAATTATGTAAGATAGATGATTATTTGTAATGGGTAGTGAAAGGTAGAAAGATAATATATTTGAGTTTAATTTATTGTTAATGATGAATGTAATATTATTTATTTGAAATATATTTGAAATAATTATATATTTAAGATGTGTTGAAAGTTAACATCTATCGAATGCAAGTATGGATAAGTATGATTTGGCCATGTTATTAAGTCTATGTTAAATATGTAAGAAGTTATATAGGATATATGATTATTTGTATAGGAGGAGTTCTTTTAAGGGAAAAAGAAGTTAGTGTATTTCTATACATTATTTTGTGTTATTGTTTATATATATATATATATATATATATATATATATTATTTTTCAAATATTTTATTTAATATTTATTATTTTTTGAAAACAAAAAATTGTTTAATATTTATATATATTTTTAAATGTTGTTAGAGATACACAAGCTTATTATCATTACGAATTTTCCATGTTCATAAAAGCCTCTATAATTAAGAACATTGTTTTGGCTCTATTAAGGTAGTCTAAGATTAATGAGTACCTATTTCTGCAAGCTTAATGATATGCAACATATAGTAATGAAAATCACGAGAGAAGGTGGAGAGAGACTTATTGGAAAGAGATATGGAACATGATGCACAATGTTTCGTTACATGTAGCTCACTTTAATTCTTTATACCTCAATTACTCATTAGAAGGAGAACATGAAATGGAGATCATTTTAATTGTAGTAGAAGAGAACTTATGGAGATGCATGCGTTTGGAGGGATCCCTATGAAGACCTACAAGTCAAGGAAAGAACTCATTTCATGCTTGTTAATAGCTTTAATATATTAGTGAACAAATGTGATTAAGATGTTTTACCAATGCATCTGATGTATATGGATGTAAGACCTTATGTGGAATATATAAAACTTAATTTTTTTCGGTTTCATTGTTGTAATATCATAGTTTAAATTTTAACATGTTTTACCAATGCATCTAATGTATATGGATGTAAGACCTTATGTGGAATATATTTAACTTAATTTTTTTTGGTTTCATTGTTGTAATATCATAGTTTCAATTTTAACAATGGTTGTAGGCATGCAAGGTTTATATTGACTACATATTTGAGTTTTCTAGTCTTGTTGACCTAATTATTAGCATTCTTTGAAGGAGGAATTTGTAAAGTGGAAATCATCTTATGTAACTTGGGTGACATTTCATTCGGTTATTCTTGTATTGACTTATTAGGGATATTTTGAATCATCACTTTTTGACATAGGGAGCTGATGTGGTAATGTTTTTCATTATTATTGAGTTAACCTAGTAAGAGATGCTGGTCCCCTGTAAAAGAGTTATGGTTTCGAATATGGGTGAAATTTTAAGGATGAAAACCTTGCTAAATAATTCCAAAGATGAAATAGATATATAATATGAGAAATATTAGGTAGAGCTTGTTGAGATGTCAATTCCACAAGCATGCATTTAGGAAGAGTATTGAAAAACAATGGGTGCCTTTGTTAATGTCTTAAATTGGGTATGTTATTGAGTAGATATTGGACATGCAAGGACACATTTGTGCTATTATGTATGTTACTAAATGTGAGGAATGCAAGGAGTTACCATGAGCTATGTTTAGGTGAGGAGATAATCTAGAGCTTCACTCTATATGTAGTATTTGCATTGATGCAATTTTGTGCATGGCATTTTCTTGCATTGCATGGTTTATTAGTTCCTTCTGTGTATATTGTTTGTTGAAATGAGAACACGAAATGTAGATTGTCATTATCATAATACAATATGGATAATATAGTAATTCCCATTAAGGTTCAGTGGTGCAAATAAGAATGTGTTTCATGCTTATCGATATTATTAAATTATTGGTAAATGATGTAACTAGATAATCCTTATGTTGAAGTGATTATTATGTAGTACTTGTGAATATATTGTATATGAATATAATAAATTAGGTGGCATCCATAGTTCTTAAAGTTTTGATCTTACTATTTTAAAGTTTTAGTCTTAAATTTATGAATATGCATAGGCATATGAGGTTGAAAATATGTGAATAGTTGATTTTCTAGTTGTATGGATATTATTATTGGTGTGTTTGGAATGTGGAATTTCTAATATGGATGTTGTCCTAGGAACCTGGGGTAATAATCCATTTTTTTTATTTATTGTTGAAACAACCTAATAATGGACTATGATCAATATTAAATGAGTTATAAAATTTTGAAATAGACATAAGGAACTTCGATAATAAAGAATTTAATTATTGAACTGACTTGATAGCAAACATGGTTAATTTGTAAAAGAGTTATCAAATGGAATATGGTTTTGTTTTTTTTAAATATGGAAACCTTGGTCAATGAGACCAAGGTAATAAAAATTTCATAGTTTGAGCTTGTTGGAATGTAAAATTCACAACTACCCATTAAAAAGGATAATTAAAATCCCAATTGTTTGTTGCAATGTGTTTCTTTGGACTTGTTACTAGTGTATAAATTGTGCAAGAGTTAACATGAGCTCTCTTTTGGTTTCAATATAAGTTAGTATGACATAACCAATAGCTCATTTGATAAGGATGGTCCAACATAAAAAGTATAAAAATTTGAAATTCATATGGGAAATCATTATATAGTTGAATAACAATTGAATAAAATATATATTGAAGATTGCAATGTCATTTGATGATATATTTATATGTGTTCACTAATATCAATGTTATAGATCATATCCCTTGGTTAGATTAGGCCTTTATTCAACATGTGTCACTTTATTTATTATTGTTATTATTCTAATGATTATTTTATAATTATATTTATTACACTAAATATCCTTTCAATGATGTTTTTCTCTCAAAAAAAATTAATGGAAAAGTCCATTTCTTTATTTTGGCATATAACTCCCTATCATAATTATTCATTGTTGAGAAAAAAAATGTGAGATGATATGAACTTTGAAGTGCTTGAGTATAATTTTCAAATTGTGCAAAGTACTAGACCACCCTAATAAAATTTTTAGAGGAATATGTTGTGAAATTTTTTAGAGGAATATGTTGTGATGACTTTTACAATTTGGGGAGTTATAAAATTCCACTATTGATGTTGTTTTCAATATATGAAGATCTTCATGTAATCTCATAGACTGATTTCATATTTAGTTAATGAATTGAATAATATAACTTTTTTATAAATATGATGCTGATAAGGAATTTTTATGTCTTATTCCTTATTTTGAAACCTTCATCTTTTAAATTTTTGAGTGACTTTTTTTGTTGCTAAGATTTCAATATAAGAATCTTTGTTATTTTCTATGTTCATTGGATTTGTATTGTTCAATTCTCAAAAGTCTAGATTTTTACATTTGATGACCTTTCTATTTCAAAAAAAAATGTCATTTTCTCTATATTTATTATTGATTCCTTACAACTAAGTTATTTCAATAGTACTTGTCCTAACTTGTTTTAATTTTCTAATTCTTCAATTTTTTCTTTAATAGAGGTAATTTCGTCAAATTATTTTTTCATATTTTGTATTGGCTTTTGAATTATCCCACTTGATCACTTATAAGACATATTTAAATTCTCCTTGTGAAAGAGGTTTTCAACTTGAATTCACTATAAATTGTCATGAGGTTACCATTTTATTCTTAAAATATAGGTGAAAACCTTTTTTCTCATGTCTAAGATGAAAATAAATAACATTTCTATCTACATTGAGCTGAGTATTATTTCAAATTCATTTATATATAGTTGTAATATAAATTTATTTAGATATATAGTTGTAATATTCAATTGGGACATGAACCTATAATCAAGGTTAGCATAAGAAGTTTCTTTATTTTTTGTCACAATGAGAACACACACTTATTGTCTATTTAATACAACATAGGTCATTTTATTTTCAGAAGTTCGCTAATTTTTATTATTTTTTTAGAAATGTCAAACTAACATTCAGAAAATAGGAAAATAGTGTGCACGTAAGCCAATTGTTATTTACAAAGTGCAAATTTGTTTGAATAAATTTTCCATTCAAATACCAAATCAATATCTTAGCATGAATATATGCACTATATTTTAAAGAAAAATTAATGTATCAATGCTAGAATAACATGAAAGTGTTTTGGTTATACCAATTTGGCATAAAAATATAGATTATATTATGAAAAATTGTTCAATTTCTTAAGGTTTATCTTTTTATACCATATTCTAGTAACCAATACATCTGTCTCAAATGATTCCTCCTAGTCAAAGAATGTTCATGTTAATTGAACATTCTAATGAGACTAAACACCAAATTTGCAATTAAAACACCTCAATCCTTTCCAAAATTGAATACTATCACCATAGAAAATTTAGAATAGCAATAAAAATAAGAAAATGTGAAAATAACCCTAATAGAAATAGAAGAAAAAAATTAGATTCCTACATTAACCTCTAAATCTCTCTCTAACTAACCCTTAATAACTATTTTTTATTAACTCTTTAATTATCTATTCCTCTTATATTAATTATTTTATATAAACTTAATATTCCATAAAATATAATCTACATTAACACATATCCTATATTATATTGCATTAAATTACTTAAATACAATACATTATATCCTATAATACAATATAATATTATGTTATCTTAATTCCTTTAATATAATGCTTCATTATGATATTAAAGTACATAATATTAAAACCCATAATATTCCATATTTCTAATATTTAATCATAAAATACAACATTGAACACAATCATTTAATAAATATCATATTAGAATCTACATAAGGGTTTCTCTCTAATATGATATATGTTGGCTTCACATTTCATTTTTCATAGATTAAACCATATATTACTGATGGGTGGATTAGTCTCTCACACATTTCATCTTACACTCTTAATGATGAGCCACATACGATGGCTTAAAATGTCGTAAAAAAAAAAAAACCTAATGTGTTGACTCTCGACGCGATTGTTTATGGGAAGTCTCTAATTTAATTTCTTCTCGTCCAAATTTTCACTTATAGTTGCTGGAACTAATAATCGATTTTCAAGTTAACATGAATGTGGATTTTATTGTTATTCAAAAAAATAGAACCACTAATATTTTTTTCCTTTAATAATCCCAAATTTCAGTTAAGAAAAAACATATTTTAAATTCTCCTTTTATACCATTAAACTTTATTTTATTTTTTATTTTCATCGAAAAGATTGAAACTCTTTTCAAAGGATACAGTGATTACGAAACAGTGGATGCACAAATTGTGAGGGGCCCTCCTCTTCAATGTAAATAATTTTTTCGTCTACAATGTAAATTGGATTCTCTTTTGATTTATGGTCATTTTTATAATTTTTAATGTTGTAATAAACCTTACTTTTTTTTTGTTTTTCGTATATATTGAATATTCAAAATTCAATATGATCTTTTCATCATTTCAATTTAGCAGTGAAATATTTATTCAATTTTAAAACATTAATAATTAAAAGTCATGACTTTGAATTGGAGCCTTTCGGAATAAAATTGGTAATTATTGTGGTGAAAACTAATGGTATTGTGATTAAAACATGATTTCACAAAAAGAGATGACACTATTTCTTCTTATAGTGAAGTTATTAAATATGTTGAGTGTCAAACCCTTATATAAATGTACGTAGTCATTTTTATATGACTCATTTTTTAATGTTGTAATAAAACCTTTATTTTTTTGTTTTTATATATATTAAATATACAAAATTTAATATATGTTTTTTTAATCATTTCAATGAAGCATTTAAATATTTATTCAATTTTAAAACATTAATAATTAAAATTCATGACTTTGAATTCGAGTCTTTCGGAATAAAATTGGTAATTATTGTGGTGAAAACTAATGGTATTGTGATTAAAACATGATGTCACAAAGAGGGATGACACTATTTCTCCTTATGGTGAAGTTATTAAATATGTTGATGGTCAAACCTTTATATAAATGTACATGGGATGTCGATGAATAAATCAAAGACGAATGGTGGATAGTTCAATTTGGCATTTCTTAAAATAATGGATTTTTAAAACCATTGTTGTGTTTACAAATCATGGTTGTGTGTAAAAGACCTAGTGGACCCAAGAACATGAAGGATGTTTATGTTATCCCATGTTCTTATGGGACTCTTTACATTGTTGAGACTGATTCGTGACCCTGTTGCTGACATCAAGCATGGAAGGACCCACTCCTTTGCTTTGGCGGAGCATGTAGATAAATCTAAGAATCACATCCACGTTGAGGAGGCCCAAGTCATTGCTAGGGTTAGTCAATTCCATCATTATAAATTGAAGGAGACCCTAGAAATTGAAAAAAGACCCAATAATTTGAATAGAGATGATTGTTGGAATATTAGTAGAAGTTGTGTCCCATCCTTTTTATAGTATTTTTTGTAGATTTATTCTTCATTAGAGTTTATTTTCTTGATCCTTCGTGTTTTTATGTATTCTATCATCCTATTCGTTCTTAACTCCTTTTAGTATTTTTGTTATTTGTTTAATGGGCCTGAGCCCCATATTTGTTGTTGACCCTGTTTTATTTATTGATATATATATATATATATATATAGACTTATGCATATTTTTGTTTTATTTTATTTATTTTTCCATTAATTATTCGTTAAATGATCTTCTCTAGATTAGGGTTTTGACTCATTTTTATAATTTTTTACTACCCTCCTTTAAAGTTTGATTTTTTTCTAATAAATTAATTTAAATATTATTTCTCAAAACTAGCTAATTGTTACTTATTAATATTTGTTTTTAATAATGTAATAAACTAATATCACAATTTAAATATTATTTTTCGAAAACTAGTAATATTTGGTTTTAATAAATTAATTTAAATATTATTTTTCAAAAACTAGCCATTTAATATAGTTGTTACATATTAATATTTTTAATAAATTAATAAACTAATATAATTATTTAAATATTATTTTTCGAAAACTAGTAATATTTGGTTTTAATAAATTAATTTAAATATTATTTTTCAAAGACTAACCATTTAATATAGCCATTACCTATTAATACTTTTAATAAATTAATGAAATAATATTATTATTTAATTTTTTTTTCAAAAACTAGCCTTTTAATATAGCCGTTACAGAATAATATTTATTTTTATATATTAATAAATTAATATCATAATTTAAATATTATTGTTCAAATATATTCGTTACTTCAAATTATGTCTCTACAATGCTTTCTATTTAAGCCTTTGCCATGGTCTCCCTCTTCATCTAGTCCTAATGATGAACCACACTTGTTGGTTTGAAACATGTTGGCCAAAAATTTCTCTTATGTGATTTCCACCGAAAGACTTTGCTTAATTCTTTTTTATTCTTCAATTTGAATATTGATTTTAGTAACTTCAAAGGTTGCTTGTGATTTTAATGGGAATTATTTTATTATATGTAGTGATGAATAAGCAAGGAAAATTTTAGGGGCTAATATTGGCAAGTGAGCTAATTTTTATGGTTTTTCCAAAGCAAAAGATTCACCAAGTTCCACTTTTTCAAAAAATTATTTGCTAAAAATTTGTGGTATAAAACTATTTTACATTAAAAGTCTCTAAATTTTTATATATACTATATATAAAATCATTAGAAATTTAAGTGTTTTTACAAATATATCACTAAACATTTTAAAGTTTGCATATTAATAACTTGTAATATTCGGCACGGTTTCTAAACTTAAGATAAATTTCCACCATTAAAATTATGTGTGTGAATAAGTGTGATAATTTTGTAATAACAATTTAGTTCCAAATTTATTCCCTCTTTAGTTTTTGATATATACTTAATTTTGGATTCTTTATGTTCCAAATTTGTAGCGGAGTAAAAGGTGTGGTAAAATACTCTAATTAGAAAAAATTTGGTAAATGTTATTAAAAAATAAGAAAAAAAGAGAAGAAATTAGTGGAAAATAATTTACACCATATTCAACACATGTATTCATCTCATTTTGTATCAATTTATAAAACATATAATTAATTATCTCTAGATTTAGAATACAATAACAATACATCAACCAACAATGACAACACCTCATCATTTGGTAAGGATGACACCTCATAAGACAATAGTATTGATATGTTCTTGGTGAATGAATGAACAAGACAAGAAGTTTTATAAGTCGTATTATCTAGTTTAGAAACAAGTAAAGACATATTTGAAGAAATAAAAAAAACAAAAGTATTTCAAAACATTGTTTTAGATGATGATTTTGAGTGTGATTTGGTCCCAATTATACACCTCTTTTAAATTGAAACAAATCCAAATAGAATGATGCTTTACCTATGCTTTGATTTGGTCCCAATTGTACACCTCTTTTAAATTGAAACAAATCCAAATAGAATGATACCTGACCTATGTTTTGATTAGCCAATAAGGCTCATGTAGCTTCTTGATTTCTTGATTCCATTGACAAGAACTTGTCAGTTCATAATGAATTATTTCTAATTGAGCACTCTTCTTATTTTGACATTGTATTCAAATGCTAAAATAATTTCACATAATGAAGACAATTATGAGATATAAACATTAATTATCCATGTGGCCCACTCAAAGACAATGTTGGCACTTGGTCTAGAATAGTTAATATTGTGAAAAATAACTTCCTTATCATATCTAAAATAATTATATGATTAGTTTCATGTATTTCTTCTTTGGAACTAATGGAAGGTATGGAAATATTATTGTTTAATACTCTCCCATGTATTCATGATAGTTTTCTTTCAAGAGGGAGACAAGTCTATTTTTACTAATTTTACTAGTATCTATTATTGGGTCTTCTCGTGACTCATCTTCAACAACAATTTTCTTCATAAATTTATTGTATGATTCCATCACATGAGTAATTGAGAAATCATCAACCATATATTTTGTTGTCTACGTATTAACATTAGGTCATTTGTATCGGAAGTAACATTAACCATATGAATTAAATCATTTGTGTTAGAAGTTGCACTAATATTTTGTATAATTTCATTTGTTTCAAAGGTTGTATCAACTATGTTCTCAATTTGTTTCTCATTCTCTATTAAATTTAGTTTAAGTGTTTTAGTCTATTAATAATTCATATATATATATAAACAACCCAATTATCCAATTCTAGTAAGGAGTATGATTATTTTTTATTTCTATATTAAAATTTTAGAAATTCTTTCCTCCTCTACCCATTTTTAATATATAATTGTATTATACCATGGTTTTATCATGTTCATTTTTGTTTTTTTCTTTTCTATCACACTTTCTCTTATCTCGCACTTAGGGTGTCGTGTTCTATTAATAGTCCACTAAAAAGTAATAATTGTATTTGTCAATTATTTGAATTTGATGAAAATAAAATCCTTATTAAATTTTAAGTACTCCTTTTTTTAACAACAAGGTTTGTTGTAATTCCACTTCTATACTATTTTGATAACATGATTAAATAAATAAATATTAGTCTTCAATTTTTACAATTCAATGACTTCACCAAATATTATCTAAAAAGGAAACTTGAACCAAAACATATGAATCACATAACTCATAATTTTTTTTGATGTGGAGTATAACTTAAATAAAAAATCTATCCAAAACTTACACATACAATTTAATGTTTAAAAATGCCTAAGAGAATTTAGCCTTCTTATTACATGATATCAAAGCAATTATTTATGTACGATTTAATTGACGTCTTGCACCAACACATCATCCATTGTTAATTGTAAGTCCTTGATTTTAGTTTCTTCTCGTCCCAAAGTGTTTTTTTTTTCAATTATAACTTTTGGAACTAACTAATAATTGATTTCCAAGTCATCATTAATGTGGATTTTCTTGTCATTCAAACCAATAGCACCACTAATATTCCTTTCTTGAATAATCCCCTTAAGTTTCAATAAAAAAAATAAAAAAACACATTTTGTATCACTCTATTGGAATCTTCACGTTTATAACACTAAACTTCATTTTATTTTTATCGAAATTCTTTTCAAAGGATACCATTATTATGAAACTTTTATAGATCTATATATGTATATATATATTCTTCACAAATAAGTGGATGCACAACATGTGAGGAACCCTTTTCTTCAATGGAAACATAAATCTATTTTTTTTCCCTATTTTGATTCTTATTTTCTAGAATCATTTTTTAATATTATAATAAATCTCATAAACACTTTTTCTTTTGTATATAAAATTTAATATATTAAAAAATATATATAAAATCAAATATATGATTTTTTATCAATTTAATTTAGAATTGAAATATTTATTTCAATTTAAAACATTACTAACTAAAAGTCATCACATTGGATTAAGTCTTTCAAAGTAAAATTGGTAGCATTTAATTAGACTAGTAGTCATCTTTGAAAATTTTCATACCTCTTATAGATAGTATGGTAGCATTTAATTAGACTAGTAGTCATTTTTGAAAATTTTCATACCTCTTATAGATAGTATGCATATGTTTTAGCAATTAATTGTGGTGAAAACTAATAATATTGTGATTAGGACATGATGTCATAAAGGAGGATGATATTATTTTTTCTTACAATGAGGTTATTAACTAGGTTGATGGTCCAAAATTTATACAAATGTACATGGGATATTATGAATAGATAAAAAGGGAATTGTGTTCAATGGGATCTTTTCGAGCATTTCGTAAAATGATGCATTCTTAAAATCATTGTTGTGCTAAAAAAAGTTAGTAACTATAAATATTCAATTTGAATATTCATTTTAGTAACTATAAATGGATGCCCAAAATCATGGGAAGTATATCTATATATATATATATATATATATATATATATATATATATATATATATATATATATATATATATATATATATATATATATATATATATATATATAGGATTATAGGTAAATCGAGCTTATGATCTCTGGCAATTATAATCAGTGGTTTTTCATAGCCTTGATCTTACACTATGTTTGAGACATCTGCACCAAGAGACTGTAAGTAAGTATTCATTCTTACCTTATAGAATGTATAGTTTGTTCCAGTGAACATAGGATCCTTGTTGGTGTATCCTTCTTCTTGGTAGACATTGTCCTTGATCTTGTTTCTAGTTATTAGATTGGTCCAGAAGGAACTTGGCTCTGATACCGATTGTTAGAAACCAGGAAAATACTATGAGCGGGGGTTGAATCAACATTTTAACAATTTCAAAAATTCCTTGCTCACAACAAAGATACTTAGAAACACGGTGATAAGAAATGACACATCAAGTATGTACCAAGTAGTCATGTCCCCAAGGTGCATTACAGTGTGGTCCATTTTGTATGGAATGTCATAATTTGTCTCTAAACATTGGAAATATTGGTCATTTTGTTTAATTTTCATGTGAGGCATAATGTCACACAAGGGTTTATGGGAAAAGTGTTTCCTTCTATACTTGGTCAAACTTGATCAAGGTGCACCAAGAAGTTAATTTAATCCCTTTTGATCATTGTTGAGGCACCCAATGTGAATATATTAGGATTATTCTAAATTATGGACCCTCCCTTCATGTAAAAACCCTAGAAGGATGAAAGATGCCTACAATAAGGTCTCCTTCACATGGGATTAATAGCATTTTTATCATAACTTTTGATCTTGGAGCCTTAGATCTAGCTCTTGGATTGATTAGATTTTAGATTGGCCTTGGAGCTAAGGGAGATATTGGATTTATTTTCTTCTCATGTGAAGGAAGGCTTCCCCTTTGTACTCATCAAGAGCTCAAAATTTTCCAAAATATCAAAGTGTCAAAATCTTGATAAGCTTATCTTCAGATCAAAGAACTCATCATTCTGAATCCAATGGTGTGAACGACACTCAAATATGAGCTCGTATGCAGAAGTTGGAGCAAGTAAAAGTTCAGGTTTGACATGGACATGTGGCAGGATTAGATGACATCATAAAGGTCCCAGTGAATGGGGAAGCACCAAGTGGCTGATTTCCATTGGATCCCACATAATGCATATCAGACGAGTTAAGGTAATCGAGCCCTGGAGCAATCAGAGTTGCGATGCGATATGTCACAATCATAGATCGAAGAAGGGTTAGCATTACAGAATTGGCCCCACCGTAGAGAGGTTTCAATGTGATCACAATCACATAATGCAAGTGGATAAGGATTGGCCCTGATAAAATCACGGTTGTGATGCGATTTATCACATATCGCAATCGTAGAAAAGTATAGCATTATATTACCGTCGGTTCTCCACCGATGCAAAATGCAATAGGATATCCTAGATGTGATGCCACTATAGGTTGTGATTTAATATATCATTAGGTCTACGATATCACAATCACACAAATTTCCCGCTTTTGTTCACAGACCTTAAGACCACGAGTTTTCCTCTGCTTGTGAGTTGTGACAGAGCCGTGGAACCATCACCTTAAACGTCAGAGTTGCCACGTTTTATGTGACCACTCAGCCTTAATTGGGAGATAGGCAGGGAAGATGGCAAGACCGATGATTTTGGTGGAACTGGTAGATTCAACTCCAGATAATGAATTTAATTGACAGTAAGGCAGATGTGGAGTAGAAAATTGTGGAGAGACTAACAAAAGTCATAACTAAGGAAATTTTCAACCAAATGAGATGCAAAGGAGGCTAGATAGCCATTTTTCGACATTTTTAACTGATGGGAACATGTTTTAGGATCAAAGGAGCACTTTTGGATAGGATTTTTGAAAAGTGAAGCCTATGGGTGCTCTAGTCAACCAAAGTTTTCATTCAGTTTAAGGAGTATGAAGATGGAGATGACCTTGCAGGGGTCTTCCAACCTCCATGTGCTTTCTACAACAGCAATTACAATAGTGTTGTAGCTTTATTTCATCTTTACTCTATATTTGTTTGGAGAAAGAGACTTGTTTAAGTACCTCAAGTGGATTGTTGTAATGTTTATGCTCTTGGAAGTTGGAGTATGGGGTCTTGATTTAAGAGCCCTTAGCTTGTTGATTGTTTCATGAATAATTTTAGGTTGTCT
The DNA here is from genome assembly GCA_031772625.1 of Pinus tabuliformis. Classification (NCBI taxonomy): domain Eukaryota; kingdom Viridiplantae; phylum Streptophyta; class Pinopsida; order Pinales; family Pinaceae; genus Pinus; species Pinus tabuliformis. The sequence goes on from CM062811.1 coordinate 1,072,434,212, forward strand.
TGTGTTTAGAGTGAGAGTTCTTTGTAGAAGAATGTTTCCTTGAAGGGGAAACTAACCACTCTTTTTTTCAGCACACTTATGTACTCTTTATTACTCAAGAATTTTGAGGATAATGAGAAGGGGTCATGCCTTTAGAGATGATCCAAGAAGATGCAAACCAAGAGGGGTGAACTCATTTATCAATGGCTGGTGTATTGTTGATTGATACATGCTTCCATTCAGTGCTTTGGTTTCATGTTTTAAGTTTTCTTCATGAAACTAACTTAAGTAAACACACATAAAATTCGTGTTTTTACTTGCTATTTTGGAGTACAAACCTCAAGCACATTTTTATATTCTGAATGGGGAATTAGCACAACATTGCTAATCTGCTCCATTACAGATCAGGTTGGTATTAGAGAATAGGTTTTCTTTTTACAAGGAGGAATTGATTGTTGTTTGCAAGTGAATGTGTTTTGAAACGCATTGAGGAGAAGGTTTTGGAAAGGAGAGCAAGAATGTTACAACCTCTACCACTAAGTTCTACCTAAGATTGTGGAAGAAGCTTCAAGAAAAGCATGTCCCAAGGAGAAGAGCCTGCAAGAATGTCAGATGATGTGAAGGATTTTATAAAGGCTTTCTTAGACATGGCAGAAATGGTGAAAGTCCTCTATGAAAAGAGGAATACCAAATTGCAAGGTGAGAGCTCCAAACCTCCAAGAGGAGAATGTTCTCCAAGGGAAGAAGGTAACAAGAATGATGATAAACCACCATCTTCTCTATAATATTCATGCTTTTCTATAGCTCTTATGTTAGGCCCCTATACTACTAGTGTAACCCCTTATTATTATTAGTAAAACCCACTTATTATATTGATGTGCCCATGTAGTGCCCATATTGTTACTATTGTGCCCCATAGAAGCCCACTATTGTTATTATTGTGCCCTTACATTATTATTGTTATGTCGGCTCTGATTATGTTATGACCCCTTAGACTCCTATATATAGAAAGGAGGCCTTTTCATTTGTATCATCGAAGAATTGTTCATTTATGTAATGTAAAGGATGTTGCCCCCTCGAAGAGGCTGAATTCTAAGGCGTTGATCTATCTTTTCTATCTTTTTCTTGAGCTGGTTTCATAACATTTGGTATCAGAGCTTTGCATTCTAGGATTTCGCTGCTCTAAATAGGTCATCGTGGCATTTTCGCTATGAAATTTTTTTTATGGCGTTTCAGAAGTTGCAAAAAAAACCCATTTGACAAGAAATCGCGCTGAACCTCAGGTCCAAATTTTAGAGCTTTTCGGACTATATTTGTAGAGATATGATCTGAGGAAGTTGGTCTTTTTGCAGACTCCTGAATTACATTCCAAACAGGTGACCTGGGAAAAATCGTCATAACTTTCTCTCTATGGATCAGATTGAAATTTCATAAGAACGTACAGAAAGAGGACGGACTGTAGTTTGTTGTATGCATTTTTCAGATCCAAAGGTTGAAACAGTGACACGTGGCACTTCATACAAGTTTGCTCTTCTGGAAAGGTCTATAATCAGGTCATCTTGGGAGATTGTGCATAACTCTTTCTTGGAGATTCTAATTTGGATCAGACTAGTAGCATTGGAAAGAGAACAAAGAGGGCTACCACAGGTTGCAATTTCAGAACTTAAAGATCTGAAAGTACAGAGTTACAGTCATTTCAAGATCGAGCTCCTAAAATCAAGAAAAAGCAAGATGAGGAAGTTTGATGGCAAGGATCTGGTAAATTGGATACTTTAGATGGAGCAATATTTTGATATACATGGTGTACCACTATTACAAAAGGTATGCATTGCATCTTCATATTTAAAACTAGATCAATTTTTATGGTATGAAGGGCTTTTTTCTCGTAAACAACTTGTTACGTGGTCAATTTTCACGGAGGAAATGATAACACATTATGAGGATACAAAGAACAACACCTTCTTTAGAGGAACACCAGAACAATTGGAAAGAATAAAATGGCTTTGTGACATAGTGGAAAGAAAAATTATGGAAACCAGGAAGCCTACCCCTCACAACTATAAAGATGGAAGTGTTGTTTCTCCTAGCCTTCCACAACCTACAACAGTTACACCACAACAATTGGAAGAAAAAAGAGAAAAAGGGCTTTGTTACAATTGTGATAGCAAATGCACTAAAGGTCATAAGTGTGCTGAGAAGAAATTATTTTACATAGAATATGAAGAGGAGGAAGAAAAGGATCAAGAAACATCAAAAGAAGAAGATATATGCCAGGACCCCACCCCAAAGAAAGAAGAAATGAATCAGACCATATCTTGTAAAGCATTGGCAAGAATTACCACTCCTCAAACTCTCAAGATAGAAGGACATATCAAGAAGAAAAAGGTGCAAGAAGTGAAAGATCACATCGAGAAAGAAGAAATGAATCCAACCATATCTTGTAATTCATTGGTCGAAATTACCACTCCTCAAACTATCAAGATAGAAGGACATATCAAGAAGAAAAATGTTCAAGAAATGAAAGATCACATCGAGCATCAAGAAATGAATCCGACCATATCTTGTAAAGGATTGGAAGAAATTACCACTCCTCAAACTCTAGAGATAGAAGGACATATCAAGAAGAAAAAGGTTCAAGCAGTGAAATATCACATCGAGCATCAACAAAAAGTTCTCCAAATTTTAAAGGATAATGCCACTTCGGTGCAAAATCAAATGAAACAACAGGTAGATCAACATTGTAGTGAAAAATGTTTTGATGTAGGTGATTGGGTATTTTTACTGCCACATCTCAAGCAAGCTATTTATGAGAAGGAAATCTTGGCAATACTACATGCACTTAAAAAATGGCGACCTTACCGAATGGGAAGACTCTTCAAGGATGAGGATGTGGAAGCATTTTTTTGTGTTATTTCTATTATCCAACCAGATTGGATAAACAAAGCAAGAGATGAATGGAAGAAGGATGAAGAAGTATGGCCACTTATTCAAAAGTTGCAAAAGATCCCAATTCAAACAATATTGCCAGAAATTGAAGAGGAAGGAAAAAACATATTGGAACCTGGAGTAGTCACAGAAACAAGAACCCGACAGCTACGAAATCAATCAATTTCAGAGTATCTCATCAAGTGGAAGAACTTACCCGCTGAAGATTCCACATGGGAGGACAAGAATTTTATACACAAGCATCAAGAACTACTCAAGCATTAAGGACAACGTTTTTTGAAGGAGAGGGGCATGTTAGGCCCCTATACTACTAGTGTAACCCCTTATTGTTATTAGTACAACCCACTTACTATATTGATGTACCCATGTAGTGCCCATATTGTTACTATTGTGCCCCATAGTATATTGTTATTATTGTGCCCTTACATTATTATTGTTATGTCGGCTCTGATTATGTTATGACCCCTTAGACTCCTATATATAGAAAGGAGGTCTTTTCATTTGTATCATCGAAGAATTGTTCATTTATGTAATGTAAAGGAGGTTGCCCCCTCGAAGAGGCTGAATTCTAAGGCATTTATCTATCTTTTCTATCTTTTTCTTCAGCTAGTTTCATAACATCTTATGCAAGATTCTAGTGTAGAAAGTCCCTCATAGAAGGTAGATGGTCAAGTTTGTACCTTGTGTCCACATGATGTGGAATATGAGGTTCTATCAGCACTTAAATACGAGGAGTTGAAAGAAGAGAGCCAAATAGTTTGAGAGGACACATCTAGAATCAAAAGGGACTTCAAAAACCTATTTCCTTCTAAAAACATAGTAAATGCATTAGATTCAAGATCTTTACCAACATGGATTACAAGGGAGGGGGCTTTGGAGTAAACCAACAATGCATTAAAAATCCAATTGATGCCATGGAGAGGCCTAAATATGAAGGCTTAGGCTATGTAGCAAAAGAAGAATGGTCTTCTAGCAACATCACATAGGTATCATGTTACTTTTTCGGTAAGAAAGGACATAAGGAGGTAAGATGTTGGGAGTTGCATCCAGAATTGGTTCCCTCTTGGTTCCTCAAGCGTAAGGAGGACTCGAAGTGAAAAGTGTCTCCAAATAGAGATGAATATTTTCAATAAGAAGGGAAGCTAAATTATTCTTACCACGCAAATTCCTCACGTAAGAAGTGCAAGCCAAAGGAAAAAAGATAGAGGTATATCCGTTCTTTTATTTCGAATGTTGTTCATAATGGAAAACAACACAAAAATTTGAATAACGTGCTGAGGAATATGTTTCCATGCATCTCTTTACTTTCATCTAACCATTGTGTAGATAGTGCGATGAAACGAAAGCCATCATCAAGAAGATGTTTATGTCTACTACAATTGAGACCGAAAAGAGAGAATCTCATCCAAGGTTAAAGGCAAGTGGGCCAAGAGGAGCTCAAAAGAACTTCTATACTCACTGCAATATCAGTGGCCATTGGGTCGAGAAGTGTTGGAAATTGTTTCCAAAACTTCATCCTTGTAAGGGCAAGAATACCATGCAAGCACCAGAAGAGAAAGAGACAAAAGAAAAGGTGGCGCAAGATGCAACCATCCCTGAAGCAGCTTCAAAAGAAGAGAAAGTTCAAATAGAGGGTTCATTTACCTGGTTGGATAAGAAATGGGCAGACTTTTTGTCCAGTTGAAGTTTGTAAATTTTTGTTTTGCACTAGTTGCATATCCCCATAGTTGGGTAACTTGTAAAAGTGATGTTCATAAATAAATCACTTATATGCAACAATTTTTTCTTTAAGCATTACAATGCTAGTTTGGCTTGTTGATAGTCAATTTGAATGGAAAATTTTGGAGTCATGTTTATTCGATTTTGTAAAATGCATTTCTATTTGTAGTTTTACAAAGCATTATAAAACTATTGTATGAGTAGTTGCAGCGCATTTAATATGTTCCAAAATTGTTTAGCACTCAAGTTATACAAGTATTCACTATGTGAGGCTTGTTTTGGTTCATTTGGAAAAGTATTTTAGGATCTTATCCTCAATAAGGATTTTACAAATGAGCACCTTCGAATTCTTCTTGGGAAGGATGTTGTTTTGGATGGCCATAGTGACATGGGAAAGCCGAGAAGAACATCGAACTTGAATTTTTTGTCAAGTTATATTTTGAGTTCAGCTTGATAAAAAGCCAAGACAAGTACAAGTGAGGGCACTACAAATATTGATTGGATCGAGTTTGGAAAAATGAAGGAATTGTACCTTCAAATGCTAAACAATTGAAAGTAAAATTTTGGAGACCAAAAGTTTTTCAGTGGGGAAGAGTGATCAAGAGTTCAAAATTTTCCAAAAGATCAAATTATCAGAATCTTGATAATATTATCTTTAGATCGAATATCTCATCATTCTAAATCTAATGGTATTGGCGATACTCAAATCCGAGCTTGTATGCAGAAGTTAGAGCAAGTCAAAGTTCAGGTTTGACTTGGACATGCAGCAGGATTGGATGACACGGAAAATGTCCCAGCAAATGGGGAAGCACCAAGTGAAAAGTTTCCATTGGATCCTACATATCGCATATCGGAGGAGTTAAGGTAATCGGACCCTAGAATAGTCAAAGTTGCAATGTGATATATCACAATCGCAGATCGATGAAGGGTTGGCCTTACAGAATCAGCCCTCATGTAGAGAGGTTACGATGTGATCGTAATCACATATCACAATTGGATAAGAATCAGCCTCGGTAAAAGCATGGTTTCGATGTGATTTATCTCATAGCGCAATCGCAAAAAAGTCCTGCATTATATTACCACTGGTTCTGCGTCGATGTGAAATGTGATAGGATATCCTGGATGCAATGACACTATAGGTTGGGATATAATATCCCGTTAGGTCTGTGACATCACAATCACACAAATCGCACGCTTTTTTCCACAGACCTTAAGACCACAGGTTTTCCACTGATTGTGAGTTTTGATAGAGCTACGGAACCATCACCTTAACTTCCAGATTGACCACTTTGTATGTGACCACTCGGCCTTAACTGCAAGATGGGTAGCGAAGAGGGTGGGACCACCGATTTCAGAAGAACTACCAAATTCAACTCCAAATAACAAATTTAACTGGTAGTAAACCAAATCTGGAGGGGAAAATTGTGGAAAGACTGACAAAAGTCATAACTAAGGAAATTTTTGACCAAATGGGATGCAAAAAGAGGCTAGATAGCCATTTTTGGACATTTTGAACAGATGGGAATAGGTTTTAGAATTAAAGGAGAACTTGTGGATAGGATTTTTTAAAAGTGAAGCCTATGGGTGCTTTGGTCAACCAGAGTATTGATTCAGTTTAAGGAGGAGTATGAAGATGGAGATGACCTTGCAGGGGTCTTCCATCCTCCCTGTGCTTTTTGCTGCATCTATTATAGCACTGTTGTAGATTTATTTCTTATTTTCTCTATATGTGTTTGGAGAAAGAGACTTGTTTAAGTACTTCAAGTGTATTGTAGTATTATTTATGCTCTTGGAAGTTGGAGTATGGGGTCTTGATTTAAGAGCCCTTAGCCTGTTGATTATTTCATGAGTAATTGTAGGTTGTCATGTGTTTAGAGTGAGATTTATTTGCAGAAGAATGTTTACTTAAAGGGGAAACTAGCCACTCCTTTTGTAAGTACACTTATGTACTATTTATTACTAAATAATTTTGAGCATAATGAGAAGGGGTCATGCCTTTACAGCTGATCCAAGGAGATGTAGCCCAGGAGGGGTGAAATCCTTTATCAATGGCTAGTGTATTATTGATTGATACATGCTTCCATTCAGTGTTTTGGTTTCATGTTTTAATTTTTCTTCATGGAGGTAACTTAAGTAAACACACATTAAATTCATGTTTTTACCTCAAGCACATTTTTATATTCTTAATGGGGAATTAGCACAACATTACTAATCTTCTCCATTACAGATCAGGTACGCACTTGTCAAATTTGTTCATAGAGGTTTGAGGATAACCTTTACAAGATTGTTGGATAGCCACCAAGTGACCATTGGAAATGAGGGAGCCTCTAAGAGTAACGAACCCAATGAAAAAGGATTCAAAGCCATATCACAAGTAAAAGTTATGGAACATGATGCAACATTTTCTACTTTAATATAATCTTCTTTCTTTCCCCACATTTTTTTCTTATTATTAGTTTAGTGTTGTTTTTCAAATTCTTTGATTTACTTCAAAGTAATCAAGCATATATAAAAGGGATTTTCACTTAGTTCTATGAAATAGTTCTAAGGCTTTTATAATTATAGAGTTTTCCTTTTTCATGTTTTGTGTGCAAGATTCTTGGAAACAGAGCCTCCTTCTTTTACTAAGATCCATCAATAAGTGCAATTTATAGGTCCCTCTCTTCCCTTATTTATCGAAATCCTAGTATTTTATTTCACTTAGTTTTGTCAGTTAGTTCTAAAGCCTTTTTTATTGTAGAGTTTGAAATGTCTTTTCATGTTTTTTGTGCAATATTCTTAGATATATAACCTCGTTCTTTTACTAAGATCCATTAACAATTGTAATTTATAGATTTATCTCCACTTATTTATCAATGCCCTAGTTGCTCCTTGCTTATTTGATATTGTAAAACTCATTTTATTTTTCACTAACCTTCTAGTAAACTAGTGGGGCCTAATATTATAGTTGCACCAAACACTTCATAAACATGTAGATTATTGCATCACCTTATGAAAACTTATGATCTTATCATAAAATGGGGAAGAGCATGTGAGCTTCATGAGGAGTCTCAAAAATGAAATATTTTGCCACTCATAACACTTTTTTTACATAGAACCAAATATCAATGTATGCCAATAATACTATAAAGTTCACCATTACCATATCCGTGTTTTGTATATTCTCAAAGGTAAATGAATTGCAGTTATAAACTTTCTTTTATTTTGCATGGCTGATTTAGAAAGGGTTGTGAAATTACTTGTATTGTTAATAATTATATTCTATAGGGAAACAAGTAGGTTTTGCATGAAAAGCAAGTTTGAGAAGATATCAACATTTATGTTAGTAAAGAATCTATCCATTTATTGGAGAAATATAATATCAAACATAACCAAAAGCATTTACAATTTACTCAAGGTATTTCCATCACAACTCCCTGTACCTATTTATCCTAGGAAATTAATGAACACACACCAACTTATAACTAATCATTTAGAATATTCTCTTTCTTATGCCAGTAAACATGGTACTCTTGTGCTTCAGCATTGTGAACCTGGTGTTGTTCTGTATTTTTGAGGTTGAGGGAGTAAACGCATAGGACATCATCAAAACCACTTTGGAAGATGGGTTCTAGCCTTGCCAGCTTCAAAGAGGGATATGTCTGTTTAATTTAGTTTGTTTTTATGTAAGTTTTAGGCTAGTTATGATTGTACTTGTTTGTTTTATTTGAAAGTTTTGGTTGATTTGAGTGTTATAATTCCATTGGGCTATGGAGTTTATAAACTAAACTGGAGTTTTGCATAAATTTTTAGAGGAGTTCTCACAGGGCAAGCTAGGTTGCACTAAGGGGATATTTTCATAAATTAAATGAATTGTGGGATAGTAGAAGTGTAAGGTTCAGTAGAAACCAATGAGCAATTAAGAATTCCTTGATTTGACTTCAGTGGAAAACATTAAAATTTTCAATAGCCAAAATATGGTTCTCTAAGTAACAAATACTATTTATCACAGTTTATGTTGATTAATTCATAAATTTAGAATAATAGAGAAAGGAAAAACATTGTTTAAACAAATAGATAGAAAAGACACATCACCATTTAGTACACCATATGAATCTTGTGAAAGGTCTTTGTATTACTGATGCTCTAGTGTTTTGAAAATTACAATATGAAGAAGGAAATTACATTCAGAAATCAACCCTTAATAAATAAAAAATAGTGAATTATTTATAATGAAAATTAAAGAAAGTCCTTTACAAAAATTGTTGTCAAACTGACAGTGTATTATTAGCCTAATACAAACAACATGATCTAATTTTTGCAGAAAAATTGGCCACATAGGCAACTGAAAGGAAAGGTGGCCATGTTTTGATGGTTTTGGTTGTTGAGTCAACCCGAAACGATGCTGCGATGCTGAACTGGCTTTCATGTTGGATGTTGTGCTGGAAATTGTTTTAATGTCACTAAATTATCCTTCAATCTAGTAAATTGACCAATTCTTCCCATATTCTTTCATCTGGTATTGTCAATTCAATTGGCCAGACCTTGGCCCAAGCCAATGAAACCATTTGGATGAATATCATAGACTCTACCTTCTACAACTTCTCCAACAGTCTTTGGGATTTTTGCATTTCAGTAACCTAAGCTACTTCTTCTTTGGCCTTTTGCACTTCTAGAGCCTTGAGTTGGCCCTGCAAAGTCTTAATCTCCTTTGACTAGAGTGACATGTTCTCCAGTGTCTTTGTTACTTATTCAACACTCACAGTTTGAGTGGAAGAAGTGGCTACAGTGGTTACCCATATTGATGGAGGATGAGAAATAGATATGGCATCCTAGGGGACAATGGCCATCTTCGAACTGTCTTCCTTCTCCTTTATCATTTTCTCCATCTCTGCCTCCATCTACCTAATCTGTATATTTTGTTCTATGATCAATTTCATCATATTTGCTTTCTATGCTTCACCTTCTTCAATATTCGTGGTCATTGGATCCTCCATCGCTGGAAACTTGAGCTGCTTTCTTAAGGCTGCAATGTCCAGGTTCTTCTATATAATAATCTCCTCACCAACATTAACATCTTTAGGGTCATAACCTATCTTAATCACCAAGTCTTCCAAAGACTTGATCCTGTTATCTTTGGCTAAGGAGGACACTTTCTCCATTTTCAACTATGACTGGACATTTGCAAAAGAAACCTGCAATTTAGAAAGTGACATAGCAGTGTTAGTCAAAGTGGAGGATATCATTTCACCAATTTTCTTGTGCATCTCCATTTGATCAATGGGATGTATGTCCTTTGTGATGAATTCAAAAGTAGTGCTCTTATAGTCTGTTGTTGATTTTGGATATGGAATCTAGGCCTCAAGAAAGGTCATCTTCATTTTGCCATGTTCTGTGTCAAATACTGACAACAACCTGCTCTATGAGCTGCATGTCTGCTTCTAGAATTAGTTATAGGTCCTATTTTTCAAAATCTCATTTCTAAGCTTAATCTCCCCATACCTGTCAAAAATTGTCTTCTCTTTTTCTATTTGAAAATTTTTTGATTCTAGCTCAGTTTCCTTGTGACCTTGTGAAAGTGAAAGTCCAATAGGAGATGTTGTGAATTTTGTAGTTTCAAGGGGTGAATTTTTGATGATGATGGGAGCCTGCTCTTCAGTTTCTTTGTTAAATTCTACTCTAGGAGTTAACATTGCTCTCTTCATGTAGTTGATCCTGAATTCTTTAGCGTCACTCCCAATTGTCGATGATGATCCTTCCTCCCTCTATATTTTTCTTAATTATTCCCGAGGAATGGGAGTCTACAAACTAGAAGTAGAAACAAGTTTTTCTTCAGCTTCCTGGTAGGAATTTTCTATCCACTCCAGCTGATTGGCATACTGCTCTATTTCTGGCCTTGAAGTATGAATGTAAGGAGTATTTTTGTTCTCTACTATGAGCTTTGAAATGATGCCATAGGGGTCATAAGACCATGCAAATCTCAAATTGAACTTTATTTCTTTAAGCATTATATCTGCCTCTTCACCTATTTTCCTTGTGCTGCACATAAATGGGCCCACCTGTGTCTTTATTCTGAATTGTGACTTCGTCTCGGCCACTACAAAATGGATGTAATCTGAATTCAACATCTGTGTCATGTAATCTAGGGGAAAAATCTTCATTGAGAGGTACTTGGGGAGTTTATAGGGTGTCAATTCATATCCATACACCTTGATTTCTATGTAAATTTGGTATAAATACCAATCCCCAAGATTTTCCTGATCTGTTAGGTGCAGAATTCTCTTGATTTCCTCATTGATCCTGGTTTGTACTGCACTACTCAAAATGTTCATGGTTGGATGAACAAAAAATTCATTGAACTTATTATAAGCGAATTCATGTTGTTCTCTCATGACCAATGAGGTCCAAAATATTATTGGTTCCTAGTTTCCTGCGTCATCAAACTTTTGTAATGAAAAACTAAATTTGTTTACTTGATAATAGAGGAACATATAAATAAAAATAGAGGTGTAATTGAACACCTGTTCTGTAGGAAATTTTATGAACTGTTCATGAATACTATCAGGCAATAATTGAATGAAATTAAAGACCAAGGAGGGCTTGTTGTCTATGGAAAATATCGAGAGGAATCATAAAATAGGCTCATCTACCCACTCATCAGAATAATAGCCTAAAATGTAGGAAATCATGGATATAATTTGTTTGGCCTAATCAGGAAGATGGAAGAAGGATATGGAGGATTCTTTTTGGGTATCTGGGCATTCTCTGGTAAGAAAATCCCAAATATTTTGTCTTTGGTGGGAAAATACAGCTTTTGATCTAGGTGAGGGCTTCTAAGGAGAAAGGAGCAGCATTTTCCACATTGGGGGCCAGCATCATTTTGTCAATGGATTGGGCTGTAACTATGAAGAGAATGTCACCTGTAGGGTAAATGATGTCTCTTTGGCTATGGACATAGCAAGCTTGACAGCTTCTAGGAAATTCTGGGGCTTGGAATGTCAAGGGAAAAATATAATGGGGGAGGTTGGACTCCGAGAGCCTAATTTCATTGGTTTTGTCTGTGTGTTTATTTTCCAACCAACCATATAACTCAAGAAAATTACAGTGACAATAAGCTTCATTTATCCTGTAATCCCTATCAGCTAAAGGTATATTATCTAAATCCACAGAAGGGGGAATCAAAGGATTAATATGTTTATCTTGAGTCTTAGTCTTTGGAGGCATGACTGTAAAAATATGTGAACATGATGAATTTACAGAGGATATTACCGAGCACAGTTGAATAATGAACTGTTAGGTGAAAAGGAAGAGAATTGTCAGTTTTATGTTGTTATTTGGTAACGTAATTACTCTGAGAGAGATCACTGTGCAGAACTAGAAATAGTAGAAAAAACATTAAAATGAAGAGAGCGACAGAATGAGCAATAAAGAAAAGAAAGAGATAGGTTCAACAAGTTTTAAATGTTGCAGTGAATTGCCCTGTTGAAATGGCGTGGGACCATTAGGCTTGAACAGTTACACGAGAGAATCCACATTTAATGGAGAACAATCATTTTGGTCACGAAAGCATTTAATTGTTTTAACGGTTATGCAATGTGGTGAATAAAGAGTGGTGGAGGAATTGTGGTGGAGGCACAGTAGAGTGGATGAGGGAAAGGTGGTTTCTGGAGGGGGTAGCCGGAATTTTATAGTTCTGGTTGGGGGGTGCGAAATCATAATAGGGCGACAAGTAACGAATGGGGCCAGGCAAGTGAAACAAGTTTTCGGACCTCCACCCGACAGTAAAGGCAGAATGGAGAGGGGGGGCCGAAAGTGGATGAGGTCGTTGATCAAGTGTGGGATCACATTTTGATGCTTTGAAACTACTAAGCATTAATCATAAACGACAAAAGAACTTTGTCCATTGGCACCTTTTAATTCTTTCTTTCCTGACTTAGGATAAAAGGGATATCAATCATATGAAAAACTTTATTTGTGGCACACATATTTCCCTTTTCATTATATCTTTAAAACTTAGGATAAAAATTAAATATGAAAATATTTACCACTAATATAATCTGCCTAGCCTTAGCTAAACTGGCATTTTTATTTTTGTCTCTAGGGTGCACTTAGATTAGCAAACTCATTTTATTTTCTTTTATACATAATCAAAAAACTACCTAACCAATCCCTTATTTCTCCTATTGATCCAGATTAAATAATTAGATCAATGTTATTTTCTACCTAACTATAGACTTACCCAGATTAAAATAATGGGTAAGTCTTATTCACTAGCCTAATTTACAGAAATTTAAAGGAGGTTAACCATGATTAAACTTTATGATCAAACTAAAGCTAGTGATTGTGGCATTTTGAACAAGCTGCACACAACCTTTTATTTTTTAGTAATGAATCAAATCTATGTATGAGTAGTGGCATTTAGACTTGCAACACTTTCAGTATTATTACTTTTTTACTTTTCTTTCTTTTAGTGGGGTTCAATCTTTTCTTCTTTTTTCAATCTTTTTTTGTTTTTCTATTTTCCTTATTTATACCCTCTTTTCATTTTTTAATTCTTTTTTCTTTTTTTTGGAAATTATTGGTAGATTGACAAGTATTTACAAAACAAGATTCCGAGATATAATACTTAATTACCTTGAGATGCTATAAGTTATAGGACCCTAACAATGGCTCCAGCTGGCGATGGCAGTCTCCTTATGAGGCACCAAGAACATGTGATCAGTGGCCTTGAGTGTTCTATTTCAGCAATATCCGCCTCTGATTTCTTTGTTGCAGTACTTATGGTAACACATCAATAGAAGTGTAGGGCCTTCTATGCTGGCTTCAACTTCTGTTAATAGGCCACCCAACCAAAATAATAAAGAAAAATATATTTACAATGACAAATGCTAGGAAAAATTCTATTGCTCAGAGAAATAGTGTTCGAGCATCCTGCCATTGACAAGTCCACCAAGTAATTTTGTCCCATCTAAATTTCTAATAAATAATGCATTATGCCCTATAAAAGCATAAATGACATAATGTCTGATCCATAAATTGTCAAATTTTCCATGGTTCCCTTTGTCTTCTCTTCTGGAATCCCACTTTAAGACTTTATCACCCAAGGTGAAATCATCTTCTTTTTTCCTTCTGTCAAAAAATTTCTTGATATTCTCATGGATGACTTGAGCCTTATTATAAACTTCTTCCCTAGATTGTTGTAACTAGATTTTCTGATCAATTCTCCTTTGAATGTCATTTGGCTCAGCCTACAATTCCTGAATTAACTTCATGACTTGAACTCCCAAAGAGGATGGAAAAGTAGCATACATTCCATAAACCAATTGGTATGTTGACATGCCAATTGATTTCTTTGTGGTGAGCCTATCAGACCAAAGTGCATTTATCAGCTTGTTGTGCCATGACTTTTTGTTATCAGCTAACAACTTCTTAGTAATATTTACCAGAATTGTGTTTCAAGATTCAGCCAACCCATTTCCCTGTGGGTAATAAGCAATTGAATGCCCCAAAGTGATATGGTATTTATTGCATAAATCTATCATTTTCTTAGATCTAAAGGCCGTAGCATTGTTTGTAATAAGCTTGTTCGGGCAACCAAATCTAGATAGGATATTGGTTTCTAATAATTTGATGATAACAACATATGTGGCTAGTCTAGAAGGAGTGGATTCAATCAATTTGGTGAAGTATTCAGTAGTAGTAAGGATCCATTTATGTTGAGCAGGGGATGGTCGATGGATTTCTCCAATGAAATCCAATCCCCACTATTGGAAATGACTTTCAACAAATATGGGCTTCAAAGGTAGAGGCAAAAGCTTTCTTTTTCGCTCAATGATTTAACACTTGTTGCAAACATTTACCTTTTTATGAGTATCTAGAAAAAGTGTAGGCCAGTAAAAAACAACTCTAAGGATGTTATTAACAGTTTTTTTCTAATACAAATTGCCACCATAGTCACCCTCATGGAATTCCTGCATTTTTCTTTCTGTATCATCTCTCAACAAACACTTTAGTCGAATACCACCAACATCTTTCCAATATAAAACATTTTCTATGATGCAAAATTTAACTACTTTTAGCTTGAGAAATCTAGCCCTTGTTTTTTTTAGACCAGGAGGAGCATTTATATTAAATAAAGCATAAATAAGGTCTACATACCAAGGTGAGGTGATGAAATCCTCATCTAGTTGTGGAGTTACATGTTCCTATTGATCATCCAATTCAGGTACAAAGTTGATATCTAGAGCATTAAAATTAGATTCAACTATCAATTTGGCTAATGCTTGTCCTTTGATAAGCTTGGTTGGCTTGATTTCCATATCATATTCTAGAAGGATGGCAAGCCATTTGCCTATTTTTCCATCTGGTCCATTCTGTGTCAAAATATATTTAACTACAACATTTGGTACATAAGCAATTATATGAGAGTGAAGGATATATACTCTGAAACATTTAATTGCTCTTATCAGTGTGAAAGCCTATTTTTCCATCATGTTGTACTTGAGTGCATCATCTCTCAAGGCCTTGGTAAAGAAAGAAATAGCTTGTTCAAATCCATCGTCATTTCTCTGCAAAAGGACAGATGCAACAATATGTTTAGAAGCAAATGAAAAAATTATAAAATCTTTAGTAAAATCTAGACTAATAAGGACTAATGCCTTTGTTAATGCCTATTTAACCTAGTCGAATGATTACCTAGGTTCAATGTTCCACCTGATTTCATAATCTTGTTTTAGCATGTTTGTGATGTTTCTAAGAAGTTTTGCAAGGTTAGGGATAAATATTCTCAGGAAGTTTATTCTACCAATAAATGATTGAAGTTCTTTAATATTTCTTGGATGATTTATTTTCAAAATAGCTTCAATCCTTTCGGGGTCAATTTTAATACCATCCTTAGATATGATATGACCAAGAAGTTTTCCCTCTTCAAGGCCAAACACCATTTTCTTAGGGTTTAGTGAAATCCCAAACCTTCTACATTTTTCAAATACTCTTATAAAATGCATCAAATGTTCTTCATTGGTTTTAGAATATACGGTTATGTCATCTAGATAGATCACAATAAATCTTCCAATTTCATCAGCAAAAGCAATATCCATTGCTCTTTGAAAGGTGGCCCCAACATTCATTAACCCAAAGGGCATCTTCACATACATGAAGGTACCCCATGGAGTAGTAAAGGTTGTTTTATCTTGATCCTCTGGATGAAACAAGACCTGATTATAACCTAAGAAACCATCTAATAAATAAATCCTAGAAGATCAAACTAACTTTTGGAGAATATGATCCATTTTAGGTAAGGGATAGTTGTCTTTTAGGGAAACTTTGTCTAGGTTTCCGAAATCTATGCACAATCTAATTTCACCTATTTTATTCCTAGTTGGCACAATATTGGAAACCCATTTAGAGTACCTAAGAGGAACAATGATCTTAGAATAACACATTCTTTTGACTTCCTTCTCAATTAAAGGCATTAGAACCAGATTTATTCTGCGAAGTTTTTGTTTAAAGGGTTTCTGATCTTCTTTAATTCGAATTTTGTGTTGTATGATTTCTGTATCATATGTTTTAAGATCTTCATAGCTCCAGGAAGAAACACCACTAAATTCCTTGAATAAAGAAATGTGTTTTTGTTTTTCATCTTCTGGGATTGATTTAGACAATTTTATGATTTTGGGGTCTTTTTCAATATCTAAAATACAATCTTCAACAGTTGTTCTTGAGGGCTCAATCTTAGGATTTTTAGCCACATCATTCAAATCAAATAATTCTTCTAATGGAACTAGACCTCTAGGCAAAACATTATCTTTTAACTCGAGTGTTTCAAATTCTTCTTTTCCAGGATCTATCTCAAGCAATTCTAGTTTATTTACAACTTTATTTACAGGTATATTTACATCTGAAATTTCTACCTGCCTTTATAGATTAGAGTGTAAAACAATTTGAGTATTTACTTCAGATTCCAAACCAATACTATCATCTTGAAATTAATCTTTTGGATTTTAGAAAATTTTCAATCTGTTTATCATTTCCAAACACTTGCCAATACCTCATGTTATCAGGTACAGTTGGCCAATGTTTTACCTCCAGTACATCTCCTTGATTAGGATAAGGCATTTTACAAGAATTGGCTGAAAAAACTAGATTGTTTGTAATGATATTTTGCTTTCTAGGAATTGTAGAAAGGTCATATTCAAGAAAAATTTCTAGAAATCCAAGCACAACATTTCTGTATGCTCTCATTCTGGGGTGTTTGGCTAAATATTTTCCTTTAATTTGTTTGATAATTAATTCAGCATCCCCTTGAATGGAGATTCTAAATTTTTCACCTAATTTTTTTAACAACTGCAATCCTAAAATAAGAGCTTTGTACTCTACTATGTTATTGGTACATTAAAAATTAAGCATGTATGAGTAACCATCATCATGATTATTTCCTGTGTTTACTAACGAAATTCCTTCTCCACAACCATCTTTGCTACAGGGACCATCAAAACTCATGTTCCAAAGAGGTTCAGGAGGAGTATTCAGTTCTGTTATTTGTGTTTTGGTTGGGCCCTTTTTATAAATTTCAGTTTCAACATTGATCACCTAAGTGTTGATATCTTCATCAATGTAAAGAATGAAAGAATCCAAATCTGAGTGAACAAAATAAAGAGGATAGTTGTGAGGTTTCTCTTGGCTACTCACCATGAATTTCATCAAGGTTTCCCTATATAATCTTCTTTGCTGCCCAAAACCTGGTATGGTGGCAAAGGTCATATCCATCTGTAAGATTCCTTGTAATTTTGCTCACCATGAGTGTGACAACAACATGCCATACTTAGGGGCAATATCTGCAACCACTATATCCATTACAAGACTTTTGGCCAGGATTTGTCCTAAAGTAAAACATAGGTCTTTGATGAGATCTAGACATCTTACTTTACTAAAACCAAAGGAGTAGAAGTCTTTATAATGTCTGGTAATGTTAAATTCTAACTTCTCCTGAATCTAACATAGCATTATCAAGGATTTTATCAAGAAAACATAGAATGGAGGAACACCCCCTTCCTATCGTTTGCCTTCAACTTCCCATCCAAATAAGAGTTTAGGTTGGTCATAATTCAGATTTACAAAGTCAGTGTTTTCCCCTATGTTTAAAGCTTTCATTACTTAGGGTTTGTACATGTTTTCTCTCATTAACTCTGTGAGAGTAATATGGATTTTTAATTTCACTAGTTCATTCTCAATGTTGAATGACATTTGAATCTTAATCAAGTTGGGAAGTTAATATTGATCTATGATTTGTTTTGTCATAGACTCTTTTTGGTGAATGGTGGTTGGGATATCTGTTTGAGTAGTTTTAGAAACACTGTCAACTATCTTCTTGACAAGGATTTCTACATTTTTCTTACAAGAATTATTCACAGTATTCTTAGGAACACTATCTATGGTTTTCCTAGGTTCAATTTCAGATGAATTTTTAGTAGGATTATCTAATTTTTTAGTTTTGAGAGTGTATGGATTCATTTTTATCCTAAGATTATACTACCTATGGACTCCCATTATGGAATTTTCAAACCCTTGTTTTTATTCATCTAAGTCTTCAGAATCTAGTTCAGTTTGAGCTAGGAGAAAAAGTTCTTGCTCCTATTGAGTGAGGAAAATTGTTTCATCGTCATTTATCCCAATCAAATTTATTTGGTTCTCATCCAAATCCTCAAAAATATTCCTCTCATCATCTATATAATTTTCCTAAAAATGAGGCCAAACCTACTGGTCTGGACCCTTTTGTTCTCTTTGTTTAATTTGGGGAACATTCCTTCTAAAGTTTTGGTTTCAATTTTGAGGAGTATTTTGTTTCTCTCTCACTTGATTTTGGTCATTTAGGTTTACTCTTTGCATCATATGGTTCACTAATCTCACTAAGTTATCAATTTTATGATCAACAACAGAAGTAGAAGGTTCTTCTTTTATGGTAACTATGCGTTTTGATTTCAGTTTGGCCTACTTGGCTAAGATGTTAGCTTCAACTTTGATTTCATTTTCTTGCATTTCTTCCAAAGTTGCTAGGTCTCTCTCTCTAAGTTGATATTCCATATCTACATCAAAACCATAAGGAAAATCAATTAAAGATAGGCCATGGGATGGCTTGATGTCTTGAGGAATGGCATTGTAAACACTTTTAAACCGTTCACAGTATTCTTCCACACTTTCATTTGGTTTTATTTTCATTCTTTAATATTCATTTAGGAGTTGAAGTGGATTTTTCTTGATCTCCCATCTAGCTAAGAAAGTTTTATGGAATTCATCAAGGTTGGCTACAGTTCTTGCAGGTAAAGTCCTAAACCATTTTTTGACATCACCTCCTAAACTTTGAGCAAACAATCTCATTTTAACATCGGCTTCATCTACTTCTTGGAGGTCAAACACATTAATCATTCTATCCACATGCTGCTAAGAAGTATAAGCACCAGTGTTATCAAAGATCGCAATTTTAGATTGGTAATCTCCAAGCATAGCATTTAGCTATCTCGGTAACACCAAAGGTGCATACTTACCTACCAGAACTAGTCTGGAAGATTGATTGGAAGAGGGACTTGATGTAGGTATAGTTGTGATAACTACAAGGATAGTGGGAATAAAAATTTGAGATATCATAGGTGAGGAAGTTGAAACTATGGAATGAGTAGGACTGGGAGGTTGTACATGAACAGATTGAGAAGATTGACTAGACAAAGAGGTTATTGCAATCGTTAAACTAGACCTTGTAATTTGTCAAATTGTTGTAGGGATTCAAGGTCAGGATATGTTTCAAGAATTTGGGTTTGGGGTATGTATGGTTGTAGTAGGGCTTTATCAATGCCAGTTTGATATACAAAAGCCTCAGATTTTGATCTAAACAAACTATGATGGAAAGGAAAATCAAACTCTATATCCTGAATAGTTTCAAATTTCTCTAGAAGAGAGTTAGACCTAGACAAAGGGCTATTCTCAGGAAGAGAATTAACTCTATTCAAAGGACTATTACTACCTTGACTCTCTCTAGAACTCCCCTTTCTACCAATTTTTCTGAATTACCTACAAATTTAGTAGGGTTGGGATCAGGCTGAGCTCTAGTGAAAATTCCTTTCGGAGACATGTCTATTAAAAATCATCACACAATTAAAAATCAAATCAATGAAACACTAGCATATTTACAAAATAAAAACCTCATATCATGTATTTCATAATGATATATAAGTCTTTATTTGTAGAAATATTGGTTAGATACCAAGGAATAATGATTTTTCACTCTAAAGAGTTTTCGCTCCCCAATATGGTCACCACTATGTTGTCATGCTGTATTTTTGAGGTTGAGGGAGTAAACACATAGGACAACATCAAAACCACTTTGGAAGCTGGGATCTAACCCTACCAGCTTCAGAGAGGGATCTCTCTATTTAATTTAGCTTTGCTTTTATGTAAGTTTTAGGCTAGTTATGATTGTACTTGTTTGTTTTGTTTGAAATTTTTGGTTGATTTGAGTGTTATAATTCCATTGGGTTATGGAGACTGTAAACTAAATTGGAGTTTTGGATCAATTTTTAGAGGATTTCTCGCAGGGAAAGCTAGGTTGCACTAAGTGGATCATTTCATAAATTAAATAAATTGTGGGATAGAAGAAGTGTAAGGTTGACATTATGATACAAGTGTTGTTCTTGATGGAAACTCACCCACAGGTCAATTTAGTTTTGGTAAAAGGTGACTCACAGTACAATAGGTATATTCAGAGGTAACAGGGCAGTGGTATAGTAGAACAGGAAGATGGAACTAAGGTCTACTGATCAAAATAAATAAGGTAAAGGAAAAGGCTAATGAAAAGCAGTTTAAGAAGTATACATAGGTCCACTTAGTCAAAAAAACATATGCAAGCTAGTCCATAGAACAACAAGAGTGTATACATATACACACACTCCCACAGGAGGAAAAGAGTGTACATGATGGAAAACCAAGGTTTTGGTCCAAGGTATTGGTCTTAAGTGGTTTTGGACCAAGGTATTGACAAAGGGCCTAAAGCTATATAAGGAAGAAATTATTATAAGGCCAAGTGTGCAAGTGTATGTGTTTCTAAGGAATACTTCTATCTGAACTATATTTTATGTTGCAGGGGCTATGTATGTGATTTGATCTGAAATACTTTCTGCACCTTGAATTCAATGTTGAATTAGGATCATGAGACTTGAAATGACTTATTATTTAATGATATGATATTGGTTGGGCTAGATCTGATTATGTACACCTATTTTATTCTTTAAATGTTGTGATCTAGGTTTGTCTGAAGTCTGAAGGTGCATTGAAGTTATGAGTTAATATTTGCAGATCTTTGCGTTGGTTTGTCTCTACAAAAACGCGTGTACCCGTAGGTTCTACTCTTCAAAATAGCATATACAAAAGAAAATCCTCTTCTTCAAATTTGATTGTTCTATCTGATCAATTTTGTTGTTTTACTATTGTCTGTGAATGAAGTCTTCTTAGATCTAAATGTAAGACTGAATGCATAAGGAGTTTGGTATCTGATTGATTGATTGAATAAGTCAGAAGGGTGATCTCTACTATTGTCTATGTAAAGCTCTATAAATAGATAGTAGATGGTATACTATTAGTTGGTACAAACTTGATTAAGAAATTTTATGTTTCAATAGTCTTGAAGGTATACGTAGGTTTGATTACAGGAAGTAGTGTATACACACAGGTTGGGTTCAGTAAAGTAGCATATACATTCTGATGCATTATTTTTGAGGTTGCAGCTGGTTCTGAATGATGATGCAAGTTTTTGGGTTCAGCACAGCGTTCTGGTGACAGTGACCTGATTGTTCAGATTAACTAATTGTGGTTGATGTAGTTTGAGTTTCAAGGTTCGTGAAGGGTCCAGTATGAAAATTTGATGAAACAAGGCCATCATATGTATTGTTGTGTACCGGGAGCATCCAGTCTGAACATTTATGAAACATGTTCCATGGAGGAAGAGAGAAGGTCGTAGCATTTTGTAGGCTGGCGACTATGTACTAGTAATCACATTGGCTAGTACAAGAGCTAGGTGGTTGCAGCTCCCTTCCAGTAGAAGCTGGAAAATGAGAGAAGGTTGTAGCCTTCTGTAGGTGGGTGCCTACATACTGGTATGAGTATGCACCAGTACAAGATTGTAAGCATATTTTCTTATTATTAAAAGAAGACAGAGATGACAACAGAAGGTGGTTTTCACCCACATTGGGTTCCCACCTTAAATCTTGGTGTTCATGTGTGTTTCTTATGTGTGATGATTTATTCTATTTTTACTACTTTTTTTAATAAGTTACTGATGCACTGGTTAAAGATCAACACATGATAAATTGTCTAAATCACAAGTTTTCTGGGTGTACGTTGGTTTCTCTAATCATAGTTGCATGTACATGCTAGTTCACTTTACAGAAGTGGTGTATATAAATTTGTTTGAGAAACAAAAAAATATTGATCAGATAATACTGATTCACTCCCCACTCAGTATTATTTCCAACAATTGGTATCAGAGTTGATCCTTCTAAAGAAGATTGATCACTTGAAGGAAGATCTTTCAAGATGAATAATCACGAAGGCATGGAATCCATCAGACCACCAATCTTTAATGGGAGCAATTTAGTATATTAGAAAATAAGAACCAGAGCTTATATACAATCATTTGGAGCAGAGGCTTTGGAAATTGTAGAAGGAGGATATCAATTTCCAACAGCAATTACCACAGACTCTGCAGGTAAGAAGTTATACGAAACCAATGCCAAAGTTGTCAATACATTATTGGGAAGTTTGTCAGAATCAGAATTTGTCAAAGTCATGCAACTCAAGACAGCCAAAGAAATATGGGACAAAATCATTCAAAGCTATGAAGGAGACTCTCAGGTAAAACATGCTAAGCTTCAAACTCTCAGAATTCAGTATGAAACTCTTAAGATGCATAGTGATGAGAGTGTTGCTAGTTACTTCTTACGTATAGATGAGATTGTTAATTGTATGAAGAATCTGGGTGAAGAGATAAAGGAAGTTACATTAGTGGAGAAAATTTTGAGATCTTTGTCTTCTAAATTTGAGTCAAAAGTGTCTGCCATAGAAGAAAAATAGGATCTTCAAACTATTATAGTGACTCAACTCCATGGAATCCAAAATTCCTTTGAAATGAGAAAAGGAGGTCCATCAGATATGAGAGAAGCTGCATTTAAAGCATTAGCTAAAGGAAAAGAAAAGGAAGGGCACCATCAATTAGGGCACATTTCAGAATAAGAAGATGAGGTAAATTTTGTTAAGAAGCTTCAACGGGGTTCTAGAAGATTTAGAGGTAAGCTACCTTTCAAATGCTTTGCCTATGGTAGAGTTGGTCACTATGCTGCCAAATGTCCTCATAAAGATAAATATGAAAAAGGGAAGGAATATGAAAAAGGCAATAGAAAACAGGTTGTGAATAGAAGGAGTTACTACATGCATAAAGGTAGTGATGGTTTATCTAATAGTGATGAAGATGAAACTAAACAAGATTATAGACTTCTCATGGCCTATGACAATGATGATTTTCTTGATGCATTAGAAGAGGAAGATTTTCTTGAAGACACCACTAAACTCAAAATCTGTTTAGAAGGAAAGAATATGATCATAGATACTTTGACACACCAACTTACTAAAAGAGAAAAGCACAATGAAAATCTAGAGTGCGAAATTGTGGGTCTAACAAAAGATCTTCAGAACACAAAATCTCTCAATCTTAGATTTGTTAAAGGATCAAAAACTTTAAATGAAATTATCAAACTTCAGTGTTCTCCTCTGGTAAAGACATGTCTTGGATATACTGAAGAATCATCTCAATCACAGAAGCCGTCAACATCCATAAGAAGCTATCTTGATGCAGCAAAGGTGAGTGAACATTATGTCAATCATTGGCAAAGTCCTAAAACTACTCATCAGGTAAATAATACTCAATTTACTCTAAGGATGAATATCAGTAGAAGCCACAACCAACAGGTAAAAAATTTCAAAAGATTCTATGATCGCAGAAACTTCTTTAATGGGCAATCTTTTTCATGTCATAACATTGGACACAAGGCTACTCAATGTGTTGCTTACAAAACCATCATGACTAGAGAAGCATGAAATCAAAGGAGTGCAACAGGCATCAAGGAAAGTTCCTATAATGATTTTTCTCCTCTTGAAAATGAAATAGAATGCTTGATTTGTAACAACTTTGGTCATGAAGAATTGAAATGCAGGAGAAAATTTCGGCGAACATTTCAAAAGGAGAAAATTCCATTAAATCCCAAGATATGGAGAAGGAAGGAATCTCAATCAGAAAGATGTGGTATAGCTTTGTATGTAGAAGGACAAAAAAATTAGTGGTAAATCGACAATGGATTCTCCAAACACATGACAGGTGATAAAGAGAAACTTCATTCATATAATGCTTTAGAAACGGAAAAGAATGTCTCATTTGGGAATGACACTCCAACTATCATTAAAGGTAAAGTTTCTATTTTCTTGAAAGAAAAGGTTAAAGATGGGAATGTCATGTATGTAAATGGTTTAAAGCATAACCAGTTGCTGTCAGTCAAATGTGTGATCAAGGAAATGAAGTAGTGTTTCGATCAAACAGATGTGTCAATCGTGAACTTGATATAGGAAAGACCGTGATCAAAGGTACAAGAACTCTAAACAAATTATACATACTCAAAGGAGGACAATAACAATGCTATCTAAGCAAAACAGATGAAAACTTGCGGTGGCATAAAAGATTGGGACATCTAAGCTTTTCTCAAATAATAAAAGCATGCAGGCTCAAGGTAGTTCGTGATCTTCCAGATATCATCATCCCAGAAAATACCATATGCAAACCATGTCAACTCAGTATGAAAACCAAAGTTCACTTCATTGAAAAGGAAGGCTCAGCAAGTAAGCCTCTTATCCATATTGATTTATGTGGACCAAAAAGGAAAAAATCACCTTGTGGAGAAGAATAATGTATTTTGTTTATTGATCATTTTTCTAGGATGTGTTGGATAGGTCTTCTAAAACATAAGGATGAAGCATTTGAAAAGTTTAAAGCCTTCAAAGCTTTAGTTGAAATTATATTAAAGCGAAAAATCAAATGTCTCAAATCTGATCGAGGGGGAGAATTGATATCAAATGAATTCTTTGACTTTTGTAAACAACATGGAATAAAAAGGCAATTCTCCACCTAATCCAGGTGGCTCTAGAGACACACACATGACAAAGAGGGCTTATGGAAGCTCAAAAATCAAAGTGATCAGAATGCTTTCGAACTAGGACCAAACCATAGATCTTGTTGTCCTGATCGTAACAGTGTGAATGGTTCGTCAATCCAAGCTCGTATGAGGGAGAATGAGCCAGTCAAAGTTTTGGTTGAATTTTGCCGACTGGGAAGGTTTAATCGAGACACAATTTGGAAGTTTTCTGGCAGACAAAATCTAGCCAACTTCGGTCAAATTTCAGGCGAAACATTTTCCTCATTAAATCATCTCGTTTGGTACAAATTCTGCATTTTAAAAAGTGACCCTATTATTAATATATATATATATATATATATATATATATATATATAAATCAGGTGGCCGGCCACCACCCCCGCCACCCCAAAATATATTACATAAAAATGAAAAAAATTATGGGCCGCTAGGCCATGACCCCCACCAGCCCTCTTGCAACCACCATATACATATTAAAACAATTGGGCGGTGGGCGGGCCACCTCCTGTAGACTCGGCCCATGCCCCACCACAACACATAACCATATGCCATAATTAAAGCGGGGCCGATGGGGATTGAACCATCCTGGCCCACGTGGGCCAGCCCCCACTGCGCGGCCCCATGTGGTGGCATATGTACCAACAACCACCGCCAAAAAAATTAATGTGCCACCAAAATTTTAATGCAACCAACCCAACAACGCACCATACTTCAAATCGTTGTGAAGGTTATAGGTGGGCCACCTAATGCAGACCCGACCCCCAACAAAAAAAGATATTACAATTTTTTAAACAAAGGTTGTATTAATATGGCGGAGTTGGGGTTTGACCACCCAACCTCCTCCACTTAACTCAGGATTATTACCATTACACCAAACGACTCTTTGGGTAACTCCCCCCAAAATTTATATAAACCCGTCTTTTTGTCAGTGTGTCGAGCAACATGGAGGAGCCAAGAGCATGCATAGAAATCGAGATGTAAAATTTTAATTAATTTATTGTATCTGGAACCATGAACCCAAAGAAGAGGTAGGCGGAACCATGATTGGGCGAAATTCTCAGGAGAGTGATATTTTTGTAATGTCTAAATTGGACAAACTTCATGTCGATCCTACACCTCTGGGCAACCCAAACCTGATGGCGCAGTGATTTTCCTGATCTGAGCAGTAGATTTTCAGAGGACCCAGAGGAGGGAATCTTTGAGGAATCTAGGGGGAATCTAAAAGATTCTTTAACCTCCAGATTTCCACTTTCTCAGAATTCAAAAATTTGATAGTCGATTTTGCACTATTCGACGCCACAAATCTAATGGTGCATTCAAATTTCCCATTTGATCATTTCATTTTTCAGCCACTTTTCAAAGTGGAGTGCAGGGTTAGCCTTCAACATGTGAGTAGTCATTCCATGAGGTATGACACCACGAGATTGATGGTACGACTAGCTTCAGCAGTTTGACATCCTCTTCTTCAGATGACCCCAGGGTGTGAGGTATATGTAGTGTGTTCATGTACTTCTTTTTGCTATGAGATGCATTGTGCTGCACAGATCCCCGTTTGATGTTTGATGTGGGATCTTGTTTCTTACTTGTCTCATGATTCCTACTTGATGTGATGCAGAATCATTCTTGGGATGTACTTGTTGTCATGATTTGTCATGTTTTGTTTGAGACCCCTTTGTCATTATCTTGTTGGGATACTCATGTGTCACCATGTATGATTGTATTGAAATCCCTCTATGCCATGTTGGCGGGATGTTCATTATCATCATGCATGAGTCTATGTCACACTGATAGGAGTCCTTTTTTACTGAGAGTTCCTATAGCGGAACACCTCATGGAGCCACTCCTACATGAGGGAATTTTCTTATATGACAGTGATGTCACCTATTATGTACATCATCACTATTGATAGCACTTAATGCAGTGGTATACACCATCTTGACACCAAGGCCAAAAGATATAGTCTCTCCTGGATGAACTCCATTATCAACGTCTTGTATTTTTATGTTGCTGATTCTTGTCATTTTCCTTCCTCTTTACAACAATCATATATGTTCAATTATGATATTTTAAGTGCAATTCTAATCGCATCATGAAAGTAAAAGATCTTGCTCAAATCTGGGAGTTGAGTCAACTCGGATCAAGTTTGGTATCAGAGCAGTCTTTGCGTGGCTGTGAATTACAAGCGTGAATAATGGAATGTGCAGCGACAAAGGATGAAAAATCAATGTATGAGACCATGCTTAAAATCTCCAAAACGGTGGAAATAATGTATGAATCTCTACAAAAAGAGACAGAGGAAAAGGAGTGATTGCAGCTTTAGTTGCGAGCCACAAAAGAGGCTCTGGAAGAACTGAAGCACAACAACCAGAATCTTCAAATAGAGAACGTTGAATTGAAGATGTTTCTAAATGAAGAAAAAGAGGAAAAAAAAGTTTGCTACAACAGCTGCAAGCTAAGGACGAGGCCTTGGAAAAGCTGCAGTGTGACCCATGTGAGGTAAAAGGTAATTCTCTGAATTCATATATGTGTCCTGATGATGATTTTGTTGTTTTTGAAAATCATACCACAAGAACAGGCTCCAAACTATTGTAGAAAATGGGTTATGAAGGAAAAGGCTTGGGCATTAATGGTGAAGGCATTGTCAACCCCATCAAAGTAGAAGAATTACCGCATCAGGCAAGATTTGGGTATGTCAAAAAGGAAGTTGGGGAATGCATCAAAACAACTAGCTAACCACCAACAACAGATGATGAGAAGCCCTCATCAGTTCTTTCCAAATCGTTAAAGGAGGTAAAAGATGTTGATTTCCTTTAAGTTTCATCTTCACATAGTATGATTTCTATTGAATATTTGGAGATCACAATTATAGGGACAAACATGAGGCTCCTTACTAGGATG
Organism: Pinus tabuliformis; assembly: GCA_031772625.1. Taxonomy (NCBI): domain Eukaryota; kingdom Viridiplantae; phylum Streptophyta; class Pinopsida; order Pinales; family Pinaceae; genus Pinus; species Pinus tabuliformis. The sequence goes on from CM062811.1 coordinate 1,072,461,976, forward strand.
AGGCATGAGGAGGAAAAAGAACTTGGTGTTAATAACCAAGGCATAACTCAACCATTGGAGGTTACGAAGAGAGCTCAATTTGCAGGCTTGAGAGACACCAAGAGAGAATTCTCAAAGGTGTCATATGCTTCAGAGACATCATTGAAATCATCAAGGAAAGAGAATGATGGGAACGCATCCCCATCATCCCATGGTAGGGAAAGAGCTAAGGCAAGCTCTCATCACCATACTTACACCAGATACGGCAAGGGAAGGTATAATCAGTTTCAACTTTCGAATGTTAATTTCAATTATAATCATGTTTTTGATGATGAACATAAAACATGGCATCAAAAAACATGTACCTTTGGTGGATTACATAACCATACCTTTTCTAAGTGTTGGAAAAGAATAGCAGCACACAAAAGGAGGAGGTGTGAAGGACCCTCTCAAGAGAAAGTAAAGAAACATGGTAAGAAGATCTAGAGAAAGAAGATGTATTATAGTCATTGCACAAAGGTGGCCATCAAAGAGCCACTTTTGGGAGGCTCCATCCAGAGCAACGCCTTAAAGACAAAGTGTCGGTGCATGAACTAGAGGAAACGGTTGTTCAACAAGCAAAACCACCACAGGGGGATGACCCATTCACATCGATAAGTGAAAAATGGTTTCTAGATATGTTAGCTTGTCATGGTCGAGCTTCGGTAAATCATTTGTTGGATTTTAAAATGTAAAAGTGATGATGTGTTTTCCATCACTTGTTAAGCAACAATGATGTATGGTCTTATTTTGAGTGGCATGATAAATTGTGAAAGTGATGTTGTGTTTCCATCACGTGTCAAAGAAACAATAGTGTTTGGCCTTATTTTTGTAAATCATGAGTTGTAGTGATGATATGTTTTCCATCACTTGTTGAAGCAACATGGATATGTTGGCCTTGCTTTCGTAGCTAGGATATTATTTCCATTTTGATGTAAAATTGACCACCGATTATGTGTTATAAACACGTGGCAAGTATGGGATGCTTGGGTCATTAGTTGGTCATGAAATTCAAGCATGTAATTTGTGAAATAATGTATTACAGGTTGCAGAGATTGCAAGTGTCGGATCATCGCTTAAGGCTCCGAAGAAAAAAGGAGAAGGAGATGGAAGCAGGACCTTTTTAAGGGCGTTTGTGATGCAGATAAGGTATAGAGAAGTTGCTGATTATTTTTCATGCTTTTGGAGGACCAAAAGCTCCTTAGTGGGGAGGATTGATCTAGTTGGCTCTAGAGACACACACAACACAAAGAGGGCTTATGGACGCACAAGAATCAAAGTGATTGGAATGCTTTCAAACCAAGACCAAAGTGTAGATCTTATCATCCTGATCGCAATGATGTGAAGGGTTCATCAATTCAAGCTCATATGAGGGAGAATGAGCCAGTAAAAGTTTTGGTTGACTTTTACTGCCTAGGCAGGCTTAATGGAGACACAATTTGAAAGTTTTCAGGAGGATGGAATCCTACCAACTCCAGTTGAATTCCAGGTGAAATTTTTTCCTCGTTAAATCATCTCCTTCAGTCCAAATTTTGCATTTTTAAAAATGGTCCTATTATTAATAAAAATTAAAAATATATATAAATGAGGTGGTAGGCCACCACCCCCGCCACCCTAAACTATATTACACAAAAATAAAAATAAAAAATTATGGACCGATGGGCCATGATCCCTGTCGGCCCTGCCGCAACCTCCATATACATATTAAAATAGTTAGGCGGTGGGCGGGCCACCTCCGGTGGACCCAGCCCATACCCCACCACAACACATAACCATATGCCATAATTAAAGTGGGGTTGGCGGGGATTGAACCCGCCTGGTCCACATGGGTCAGCTCCCACTGGGCGGCCCCATGTGGTGGGATACGTACCAACAACCACCACCAAAAAACTAATGCACCACCAAAACTTTAATGCAACCAACCCAATAGGGCACCATACTTGAAATCGTTGTGAAGTTTATGGGGCGGGCCACCCAATGCAGACCCGATCCCCAACAAAAAAATTATATTACGATTTTTTAAAACGAAGGATGTATTAATATGGAGGATTCGGGGTTTGACCACTCAACCTCCTCCACCAAACTCGGGATTATTACCATTACACCAAACGACTTTGTTGGTAACTCCACCCGAAATTTATATAAACTTTTCTTTTTGTCAGTGCACTGAGCAGCATGGAGGAGCCAGGAGAATGCATAGAAATTGAGACATACATTTTTAATTAATTTATTGCAAGTGGAACCATAAGCCCAAAGAAGAGGTAGGTGGAACCATGATTGGGCGAAATTCTCAGGAGGGTGAAATTTTTGTAGTGTCCAAATTGGACAAACTTTATGTCAATCCTACACCTCTTGGCGACTCGAACTCGATGGCGAATTCGGTTTCTTGATCTGAGTAGCAGATTTTTAGAGGACCCAGAGGAGGAAGTCTTTGAGGAATTTAAGGTGAATCTAAAAGATTCCTTAAGCTCCAGATTTCCACTTTCTCAGAATTCAGAAATTTGACAGTCGATTTTGCACTATTCGACGCCACAAATCTGATGGTGCATTTGGATTTCCCATTTGATCATTTCATTTTTCAGCCACTTTTCAAAGTGGAGTGTAGGTGTTAGCGTTCAACGTGTGAGCAGTCATTCCATGAGATTCGATGCCACGAGATTGATGGTACGACCATCTTTAGCAATTTGGCATCCTCTTCTTCATATGACCCCAGGATGTGAGGTATATGCAGTGTGTTAATGTACTTATTTTTGCTATGAGATGCATTGTGCTACACAGATCCCTGTTTGATGTTTGATGTGTGATCTTGTTTTTTACTTGTCTCATAATTCCTTCTTGATGTGATGCAGAATCATTTGTGGGATGTACTTGTTGTCATTATTCATCATGTTTTGTTTGAGACCCCTTTGTTGTTATGTTGATGGGATACCAGTGTGTCGCCATGTATGATTGCATTGAAATCCCTTTATGCCATGTTGGTGGGATGTTCATTATCATCATGCATGATTTTATGTCATACTGATAGGAGTCCTTTTTTACAGAGAGTTCCTGTAGTGGAGAACCTCTTGGAGCCACTCCTGCATGAGGGCATTTTCCTTATATGATAGTGATGTCACCTCTTATGTACATCATCACTATTGACAACACTTAATGCAATGACCTACACCATCTTGACACCAGGGCCTGGAGACGTAGTCCCTCCTGGATGAACTCGGTTATCAACGTCTTATATTTTTATGTTACTAATTCTTGTCAAGTTCCTTCCTCTTCACAACATGCATATATGTTCAATTATGCTATTTTAAATGAAATTCCAATCACATCATGAAAGTAAAAGATCTTCGTTAAATATGGGAGCTGAGTCAACTCGGATCACCACTGCAAGACCTCCTCAACAAAATGGTGTCGTAGAAAGGATGAATAGAATAGTTCAACAAATGGCTCGAGCTATGCTAGATGAATCTTGAACTCTTGCAACCTTCTGGGGTGAAGCTAAATTTTCTACCATGACTATTCTCAACAAAGCAAATTTTCGGGTAAATAGAAATCAAACTCCACATGAAATTTGGTATGGTAAGCCTCCTACTATAAAGCACTTTAGAGTTTTTGGAAGAAAATGGTTTATCAAAAGAACTGATGAAAAACTTGGTAAGTTTGAACCTATAGTAGACGAAGGTATTCTTCTTGGTTATTCTTCCAGAAGTAAAGGGTACAAATTTTATAATAAAATACTTCGAAAATTGCTGAAAGCATTGATGTTGTAATTGATGAAGCTATGGAGAAATCCGGAATAGATGAAGTCAAAAGATAATTATGACAGTGAGGAAGTTGGGGAATGCTTTACCACATCAATTAAAAATGATATAGAAGAAGAAACCAATGAAGCACCAGAATAAAAAGATACAATAGACAGGGAAAAGACTCCATCCCAGTATGTTTAGAAGAATCATCCAAAATCTCAAATTCTAGGAGAAAAGGGGGCTAGTATACAGACAAGAAGAACTCTTACAGGGACCTCAAGCTATCTAGCATTACTATCCTCCACCGAACCTAAAAATGTAAATGAAGCCTGCAAAGATGAATGTTGGGTCAAAGCCATGGATGAAGAACTTGACCAAATTGAAAAGAATGATACTTGGGAATTAGTTCATAGACCACATGATAAAAATATTATAGGAACAAAATGGATATTTAAGAAAAAGCTTAATGAAAATGGAGAAGTTATTAGAAACAAGATGAGAATTGAAGCCATAAGAATGTTTCTTGCGCTTTCTAGTTTTTGAAAATTCAAAGTATATCAAATGGATGTAAAATTAGCCTTCCTTAATGGAGATTTAGAAGAAGAGGTTTATATTGAATAACCAGAAGGATTCATTCTTGGAAATTATGCAAAACGCGTATGCAATCTCAAAAAATCTCTCTACAGTCTGAAACAGGCTCCAAGGGCTTGGTATTACTATCTTGAAAAATATCTACAACAACACGGTTTTATAAAAGGTTTTGCAGATAGCAATTTATACACAAACATTGAAAATGATAAATTGCTAATTATTTTTGTTTATGTTGATGATATCATTTTTGGTAGCAATGAAGAATCCATTAGTCAGAATTTGCTTTAGTAATGCAACAAGAATTTGAAATGTCCTTACTTGGTGAAATTACTTATTTTCTCGGTCTATGTGTTCAACAAACAAAAGATGCTATCTTTCTTTCACAAACCAAATATCTCAATTAAATCTTGAAGAATTATGGAATGGAAGATTATAAACCAGTATGTACTCCAATGGTAACAAGATGCAGCCTCAGTTCTAATAATGAAACACTAGCAGTAAACCAACCAACTTACAGATCTATGATTGGAAGTCTGCTTTATCTAACAGGTACCAGACTTGACATCATGCATGCAGTAGGAATTTTTGGAAGGTTCCAAGAAAATCCAAAGGAATCACATCTCCAGGCAGTCAAAATAATATTCAAATATCTTCAAGGAACTCGGGACTTTAGACTATGGTATCCTAAAAATACAGACCTCGCTCTTCATGGATATATAGATGCAGATTGGACAGGAAGTGTTGATGATCAAAAGAGAACTAGTAGAGGTGCATTCTATATGGGTTCTCGGTTAGTGTCGTGGTTCAGCAAGAAACAAATTTTGATTGCCTTATCTATAGCTGAAGCAAAAAATGTGGCTGCTGCACACAACTACTTTGGATGATGAAAACATTGAAATACATTTACATCACATGCACTCCACCCATCTCCATTCTATGTGATAATACAAGTGCCATCAATATTTCAAAAAATCCAGTCATGCACTCCAAGACCAAACACATACCCATCAAGTACCATTTTACATGAGAACAAGTGCTTGAACAAAAGGTCAAATTGGAGTATGTTCTCTCCAAAGAATGGGTTGTTGATATATTCACTAAACCACTGCCCAAAGAAACATTTGAAAATCTCAGACAAAAGCTGGGAGTAGTTGTTGCATCATGCTGCTGCTAAATTCTAGTTTTTCAAAGGAAGGTTATTATACGCGGGTTTGATGAAGTTTAGTCGCATATACATGCGGGTTTCTGTGGCTGAAGGAGCATATATGTTTTTCTAATAGAAAAACAGTGGGTCAAACTTTGATATGGGTGCTCTGTCTGATGTTGATGGTTACAGTCTGACGGTATGCTTTTCTCATTGATTTTTATCTGACTGAAAAAATGCCTTGATGAATGACTTGTTGACAATGCCCAAGTAGCACAGGTTCAGGGGGAGCATTAGCCTTCACACGCATTCTGCATTGTTGGCATTATGGTTTCTGAGTCCAGCTATGGCTTCAGATATTTATATCATCTTTTTGTTTAAATCATGTAAAGGTCTAGGGTATGATATGACTTCTTATATATTTGAATGAGTCCTGTTGGAAAAATGATGTAGTTTGTACCCGCACTTTACATGGGATGGATGATGTAATATTTGTTGTATTTCTGTAATGTATAAATATTTGGTATATCCCCACTTTTTTGGGTGATTGATGTATGTATAAGTCATTGGTCATAAGGAGTTCATACTCACTTAGTTCAGTTATAGAGTCATGTTATTCTTTTAAATCATATCTTTGCAGACTTGGCATGTACTCATGGGGAGCATGGACAACATAATCTATATCAAAGGAGGAAAGTTACTTGGTCTGCCCTTTGCCCTTGATGTCAAAGGGGGAGATTATTTTGGTGTTGCATGTTATCTCTAACAGTTTCTATAGCTTGCAGTAATCAACACCTTCATGGTTGCCATCAAGTCCAAAGGGGGAGATTGTTGGCATTATGATACAAGTGTTGTTCTTGATGGAAACTCACTCATAGGTCAATTAAATTTTGGTAAAAGGAAACTCATAGTACAACAGGTATATTCAAAGGTAATAGGGCAGTGGTACAGAAGAACAGGAAGATGGAACTAAGGTCTATTGATTAGAATAAAGAAGGTAAAGGAAAAGGCTAATGAAAAGCAGTTTAAGAAGTATACGCAGGTCCACCTAGTCAAAACAACATATACACAGTGGTCCATAGAACAAAATGAACATATACGTATACACGCACTCCCATAGGAGGAAAAGTGTGTACATGCTGGAAAACCAAGGTTTTGGTCCGAGGTATTTTTTCCAAGGTATTTTGGGTCCAAGGTATTGGTCCAAGGTATTGACCCTAGGTATTTGGTCCTAAGTGGTTTCGGTCCAAGGTATTGATAAAGGGCCTAAAGCTATATAAGGAGGAGAAGATCATAAGGCCAACTGTGCAAGTGTATGGGTTTCTGGGAAATAATTCTATCTGAAGTAGATTTTATGTTGCAGGGGCTATGTTTGTGATTTGATCTGAAATATTTTGTGCACCTTGAATTCAATGTTGGATCAGGATCATGAGACCTGAATTGACTTATTATTGAATGATCTAATCTTGGTTGCGGTAGATCTGATTATGTACACCTATTTTATTCTTTAAATGTCGTGATCTGGGTTTGTTTGAAGTCTGGAAGTGTAGCAAAGTTATGAGTTAATATTTGTAGATTTGTACATTGGCTCACCTCCACAAAAGCACATGTACATGCAAGTTCTACTCTTCAAAATAGCATATACAAAGAAAAACCTCTTCTTTAGATTTGCTTGATCTATCTGATCAATTTTGTTGTTTTACTACTGTCTATCAATGAAGTCTTTTTAGATCTGAATGTAAAATTAAATGCATAAGGAGTTTAGTATCTAATTTATTGATTGAATAAGTGAGAAGGGTGATCTCTGCTACTAGTTGTGTGAAGCTTTGTAAATAGATAGTAGATGGTTATTATACTGCTATTTGGTACAAACTTCATTCATAAATTTTATGTTTCAGTAGTCTTGAAGGTATACACAGGTTTGATTACAGGAAGTAGGTATACACATAGGTTAGGTTCAATACGTAGCACATACATTCTAATGCATGATTTTTGAGGTTGCAACTAATTCTTAATGATGATGCAGGTTTCTGGGTTCAGCACAGTGTTCTGGTGACAGTGATCTGATTGTTCAGATTAATTGATTGTTGTTGATGGAGTTTGAGTTTCAAAGTTCCTAAAGGGTCCAATATGAAAATTTGATGAAACAAGGCCTTCATGTGTATTTTTTTGTACCAGGAGCATCCAGTCTAAAAATTTATGAAACGTGGTCCCTGGAGGAAGAGAGAAGGTCATAGCCTTCTGTAGGCTGGTACCTACGTACTAGTAATCACATTGGCTAGTACAAGAGCTAGGGGGTTGCAGCTCCCTTCTAGTAGAAGCTGGAAAACAAGAGAATGTTGTAGCCTTCTGCAGGTGGGTGCCTTCGTATTGGTATGAGTTTGCACTAGTACAAGATTGTAAACTGATTTTCTTATTAGTAAAAGAAGACAGAGATGACAATAGAAGGTGGTTTTCACCAAAATTGGGTTTCCACCTTAAATCTTGGTGTTCATGTGTGTTGCTTGTGTGTGATGGTTTATTCTATTTTTACTGTTGTGTTTCATAAGTTACTGATGCACTAGTTAAAGATCAACACATGATAAATTGTCTAAATCACAAGTTTTTTGGGTGTATGCTGGTTTCTCTAATCATAGTTGCGTGTACATGCTAGTTCACTTTACAGAATTATTGCATATAAATCTGTCTAAGAAAAGAAAAATGATTGATTAGATAATACCGATTCACCCCCCTCTCAGTATTATTTCCAACATTGTACTTGTTTTTTTTGTTTGAAAGGTTTGGTTGATTTGAGTGTTATAATTCCATTGGACTATGGTGACTATAAACTAAACTGGAGTTTTGCATCAATTTTAGAGGACTTCTCGAAGGGAAAGCTAGGTTGCACTAAGTGGATCTTTTCATAAATTAAATGAATTGTGGGATAGCAAAAGTGTAAGGTTTAGTAGAAACCAAGGAGAAATTAAGAATTCCTTGATCTGATTTCAGTGGAAAACATTAAAATTATCAACAGCCAAAATAGGGTGCTCTACGTAACAAATATTATTTATCACAATTTCTGTTGATTAATTCAAAAATTTAGAATAACAAAGAAAGGAAAAAAATGTTTAAACAAATACATAGAAGAGGCACATCACCATTTAGTACATCACATGAATCCTATGAAATGTCCTTGTATTATTGATGCTCTAGTGTTCTGAAAATTACAATATGCAGAAGGAAATTACATTCGGAAATCAACCCTTAATACGTCAAAAAAATGAAGTATTTATAATGAAAATTACAAAAAATCCTTTACAAAAATTGTTGTCAAACTGACAGTGTATTATTAGCCTAATTACAAACAACATGATCTAATTTGGGTAGAGAAATAGGCCATGTAGGCAACTGAAAGGAAAGGTGGCCATGTTTTGATGGTTTTGGTCACTAAGTCAACCCAAAATGGTGATGTAATGCTGAACTGACCATCGTGCTGGCTTTTGCACTGGCAATTGTTTTATTGTCCCTAAACTATCCATCAACCCAGTAAATCGAACAATTCTTCTCATCTTCTTTCATATGGTATTGTCAATTTTGTTACCCTCTGGTAAATTTCATCTACCTTTGTGTATTTGGAAAAGGTCAGCTTCACAGTGAAAATGTGTTTTACTTCATTTTGTACATAGAAAAAATTTGACATGGTTTTCAAAAAGGCCTTTACCGTCATACTACCCTTAATCCCACTAACCTTGATTCTGCTTTTAGCCACTTCTTTCATCTTCAGGACATCGGCTTCCTGAGTGATTAATTTGTCATTTATAACATAAATGATCGGTAGTCCTTTCTGGATCAAAACTTCAATTATGTTTGTGAACTTGTTTACTTGTAGCTCTAAGGTTTCACACCTTTCTTCCCACTGATCAATGAGATTTCTCTTTGTCAATACTTTCTTGACTTCAAGAATGGTGGCAGTTCTATCACTGATCCCTACCTCTTCAAGCTCATATTTGGACTTTGAGTTTAAGAACTTGATTTTCTTAGAGGCTTCTGTGGGCATCTCTCCCATTTTTTCTCTCCCCTTCACAATAGACTTTGTAGCCTTTTCTATCAGCTCTTTCTACTCAAATATGATTTGGATAGGAGGCCAAATCTCATTCATAGAGTCCAAGATATTCATCCAAATGGTTTCCTTGGCTTGGGCCAAGGTCTAGCTAATTGAAGTGTCTCTCTCTACCTTCTGTAACTTCTCCAACAGTCTTTGGGATTTTTGCATTTGAGTAACCCGAGCTTCTTCTACTTTGGCCTTTTGTACTTCTATAGCCTTGAGTTGGCCCTAGAAAGTCTCAATCTCTTTTGACTGGAGTGACATGTTCTCCAATGTCTTTGTTACGTGTTCAACACTCATAGTTTGAGTGGAAGAAGTGGCTGTAGTGGTTGCCCCTATTGATGGAAGCTGAGAAATAGGTATGGCATCCAAGGGGACAATGGCCATCTTCAGACTGTCTTCCTTCTCCTTTATCTTTTTTCCCATCTCTTCCTCCATCTATCTAATCTATATATTCTATTCTATGATCAATTTCATCATATATTCTTTTTGTGATTCACCTACTTCAATATCCTTGGTCATTGGATCCTCTGTGGATGGCAGCTTGAGCTTCTTTCTTAAGGTTGCAATGTCAAGGTTCTTTTTTTTAATAATCTCCTCAACATGACACTTTCTCCATTTTCAACTCTGGCTGGACATTTGCAAAAGAAACCTGCAACTTAGAAAGTGACATAGCAGTGTTACTCAAAGTGGAGGACATCATTTCACAAGTTTTCTTGTGAATCTCCATTTGGTCAATGGGATGTATGTCCTTTTTGCTAAATTCAAAAGTAGTGCTCTTGCAGTCTGCTGCTAATTTTGGTTATGGAATCTGGGCCTCAAGAAATGCCATCTGCATTTTTCGATGTTCTATGTCAAATACTGACAACATCCTACTCTTTGAGATGGATGTATGCTTCTAGAATTGGTTATAGGTGCTATTTTTCATAATCTCATTTCTGAGCTTAATCTCCCCGTACCTATCAAAAACTGTCTTCTCTTTTTTTGTTTGGACATTTTGTGGTTCTAGCTCAGTTTCCTTGTGACCTTGTGAAAATCAAGGTCCAATAGGAGATGTTTTGAATTTACTAGTTGCAGGGGGTGAATCTGTGATGATGATGGTAGCTTGCTCTTCAGTTTCTTTGTCCAATTCTACTCTAGGAGTTAACTTTTCTCTCATCGTGTAGCTGATCCTGAATCCTTTAGCTTCGTTCCCAGTTGTCGATGATGATCCTTCCTCCCTATGTCTTTTTCTTAATTTTTCTTGAGGAATGGGATTCTGCAAACTAGAAGTAAAAACAAGTTGTTTTTCAGCTTCCTGTAAGGTACTTTCTGTCCACTCCACCTGATTAGCATACTACTCTATTTCTGGTCTTGAAGTATGAATGTAAGGAGTATTTTTGTTCTGTACTCTAAGCTTTGAAATGATGCCACGGGGGTCATAAGACCATGTAAATCTCAGATTGAACTTCATTTCTTTAATCATTCTATCTGCCTCTTCACCTATTGTCCTTGTGTTGCACACAAATGGGTCCACCTGTGTCTTTATTTTGAACTATGACTTCTTAGTGGCCACTACAAAGTGGATGTCATCCAAATTCAGCATCTGTCTGATTTACTCTAGGGGAAAAATACTCATTGGGAGCTATTTGGGGAGCTTCTATGGCACACATCCATACACCCTGATTTCTATGTAATTTTAGTATAAATACCAATCCCCACTCTTTGCCTGATCTATTAAGTACAAAATTCTCTTGATTTCCTCACTGATTTTGGGTTGTACTACACTGTTCAGAATGTCCATGGCTGGATGAAAACAATATTCAATAAACTTCGTATAGGTGAATTCTTGTTGTTCTCTCATGACCAATGAGGTCCAAAAGATTACTGGATGCTAGTTTCCTACATCATCAAGCTTTTGCAATGCAAAACTGAATTTTCTTCCTAATAATAGAGGAACATATAAATCAAAATAGAGGTGTAATTGAACACTTATTCTGTAGGAAATTTTATGAATTGTTCATGAATACTATCAGCCAAGAATTGAGTGAAATTAAACACCAAGGAGGGCTTGTTGTCTGTGGAAAATGTGGAGAGGTATCCTAAAATGGGCTCATCTACCCACTGATCAGAATAAGCCTAAAATGTAGGAAATCATGGATATAATTTTCTTGGCCTGATCATGGAATATGGAAGAAGGATATGGAGGATTGTTTTTCGGTAATTAGGCATTCTTTGGTAAGAAAATCTCAAAGATTCTAGCTCTGGTGGAAAAATCTATCTTTTGATAAAGTTGGGTGAGGGCTTCTAAGGAGAAAGGAGCAATGTTTTCCACATTGGGGGCCAGCATCATTTGGTCAGTGGATTGGGCTATCATTGTGAAGAGAATGTCACTTGTAGGGGAAATTATGGCCTTTTGGGTAGGGACATAGCAATATTGACACCTTCTGGTAAATTCTGGGGCTTGGAATGTCAAAGGGAAAACATAATTGGGGGGATTGGAGTCCCAGAGCCTGATTTCATTGGTTTTGTCTATGTGTTTATCTTCCAGCCAATAATATAACTCAGGAAAATCACAGTCACATTAGGCTTCATTTATCCTGTAATCCCTATCATCTAAATGCATATGATCTAAAGCCACATAACAGGGAATCAAAGGATTATTAGGTTTACCTTGAGTCTTTGTCTTTGGAGGCATGATTGTAAAAATCTGTGAACGAGATGAATTTACAGAGGAGCTTACCGAGCACAATTGAATAACAAACTGTCAGGTGAAAAGGAAGAGAACTATCAGTTTTATGTCATGATATAGCTTCACAATTTCTCTGAGAGAGATCGTTGTGCAGAACTGGAAATAATAGAAAAAATAGTAAAATGGGAGAGCAACATAATGAGAAATAAAGAAAATAAGGATATGGGTTCAGCAAGTTTTAAATGTTGTAGTCAATCACCCCGTTGAAATAGTGTGGGACCGTTAGGCTTGAACGGTTACCTGGGAGAATCCACATTTAATGGAGAATGGTCGTTTTGGCCAAGAGAACATTTAATCATTTTAATGTTTATGCAACGTGGCGAATGGAGATTGGTGGAGGAATCGTGGTGGGGTTGCGGTAGAGCAGATGAGGGAAAGGTTCTTTCTAGAGGGGGTAGTAGGTAGTTTATGGTGTTGGTGAGTGGGGCTGTGAAATAATAAGAGGGCGACATGTAAGGGATTGGGCCCGGCAAGTGAAATAACATTTTGAACACCCCCCCCAGCAGTAAAGGCATAATGGAGAGGGGGGTCAAAAGAGGATGAGGTCCATTGATCAAGCGTAGGATCACATCCCGATGCTTTCAAACTGTTGAACATTAATCATAAACTGTTGATCTAAATATGATCTAAGGTTGTCGTTGATGTCAACCCAAGTAGCACCAAGGATGACCCTGAAATTCCATGGCACATTGGGAATCATCATTCATGGCTTCTGATCTCATAACCATTATAGGAATACTCTACTCAAAAATATCATTATATCGGTATATAGCTCTCGTCGTAATTCCTCACGGTTTGTAAGTTATTCAAGATTGACATTAGTAGCCCCAATTAGTGGGATAAAACTCCATGGGGTTGTGGCATGGAATATATCATTTATTTTGGTAATTGAATAGTGAATAATTAATAATTTTTTAAGCTCCTAAAATCCCTCCAACGTTCTCTACAGAAGCCCCTCTCAACTCTATAAAAAGAAATCTCATATATCCTCCAAAAGTAGTGATCGTGGAATTTTTGCTATAACTTTATTTTTGCAAAGTCGTAGATGCTAAAATTAAAACCCATTTGATTTGAAATCCTAATGAAAATCATGAAAAAATTATATATCTTGGTTTGCTATACTGTTGGAGATATGATTTGTCGATGTTAGGGTTTTTGCAGGCTCCCAAATTTCATCGTAAAGAGGTGACCTTGGGAAAATCGTCATAGCACTGTCTATGAGAAGCGGATTGGAATTATGTAAGAATTGGTGGATATTGCACAGACTATAGTTTTATGTGTATCAATTGTAGAGCCGAAGGGGGAAACAGTGGCATGTGGCATGCCATACAAGTTCACACTACTGAACTAGTCCATAATTAGGTCATTGTGAGAGATTGAGCATAACTTTTCCTTGAAGAATCCATATCGGGTTAGACCTGTGGCATTGGAAACAAAACTCAGATGGATACTAATGGGCCAACGATCACATATTGAGGATATGAAATCATATAGATACATAAGATTCAATATCGTGCTCCTATAAGGCAAGAAACAAAACTAAATGAAGTGTTGTCAAGGGCTGCAAAGGACCAAACTTTCTAGGGCAGCAAAGAGCAAGGTGCAGCAAAATGATGTAGTAGAGGTAAGCTCCAGGTAAGTATCTTTTGTATATGCATGTTCATATCTTAATTGTATTAGGTTATCTGTATTCTAATTTGCTGTTTTTTTTTAGCACTGACATATGCTCTGCATGATGAGGTAAGTTTTGCTATTATCATGTCATGGGTATTTCCTTGAAGAATTTTTGTAGGTATTATATATTCATCAAGAGAAGACTCAATGCATAATCTAATGTTCTAAAGAGTGAAAAAGGGTAGCATGACAAGAGAAGCAATCAAGGTGCAGAACAATAGCAATAAGTTCACCACATCAAGTCTTCAAGTGGGCAACACTACATACATTCACTGTAAAAGTATCATTGTACAGATTCATTGTAAAAGCATCATTATAAAATTTGTAAAACCCGTCTCAGTATTTCCAACAATTGGTATCAGATCTTGGTTCCTTCAATAGCATTTTAACAAATGGAAGGAGATCATGGAGCATACCAAGAATCGTGTACCTCTGTTCAATGAAAATAATTATGCACTTTGGAAAGGAAGAATGGAGGTATATCTCTTGGTGCAAGGTTACGAAGTATGGAACACTGTTCAAAATGGCTTTACACCAACAATGGATGAACAAGGTAAGAATAATCTGGTAAATGATGCAAAAGAAAAGAATATTATTATGAGTGGACTTACTAAATATGCTTATCATAAGGTGTTGGGTTGTAAAACCATTAAAACAATATGGGACAAGCTTGAGAATATATATGCAAGTGACTCAAATTTCAAAGAAGTAAAGCTTCAAATCTATAGAGAAAAATTTCAACTAAGAATGAAAGAAGATGACATCGTTGTTGCATAATTCCAACATGTTGATGAAATAACCAACACTCTGGAAGGATTGGGAGAGCCTATTGATGAGAATACTATTATATGAAAGATTCTTAGAACGTTACCAGGAAGATTCAACCCAAAGCCATCAGTATTATAATATAGTGAAAGTATAGCCAAACTAAACAAAGAGGAATTACATGGAGTTCTCATAGCATATGAAATGAGACTTGATGAAAAAGAGGGTACTTCGCATATACAACCTGCGTTCACTGCATCTAAGAAAGCCAATAAGGACAAACAAACTTTAAAGGCAAAGACCCACACAGGTCTACAAGTGTGAAGAAAAGGAAGATGATGAAGAAATTTTTTCAAATGGAGAATATGCTTACTTTACAAGAAAACTAAAAATTGGCAAGGGAAAATTCAAACGTAAACTTCCATTGATATGTTTCAGTTGTGGTGAGGTTGGGAATTTCACAACAAAATATCTAAACAAAAGTGATGGAAACTCAAAAGGAAAGAAAGGCTTTAAGAAATTCAAGAAGCAAGGCAAGAAGAAAGGATTCAAAAGCAATTTTCCCTCTAAAGAAGATATATCATCATCCAATGAAGATAATGATAGTGAAGAAGAAGCCAATGAGAGAGTATTGTTTATGGCCAAGCACAATAAACAAGAGGTATCAAACAACGAAGAAGAAGGGTTGACCATAGAAGAATTTTCTAAGGAGGCAATCAAGCTTATAAAATATCTCAAGGCTGATAAGATACGTTCCAGTAATATTGAAGAACAAGTTCAAGGTCTCCAAATTGAAGTTGAAGAACACAGATGTATTGAAGAGTCACTTCAAAAGAAGTTGGAAGAAAGCGAACACGAAAGGGAAGCATTAGAAGCCGAAGTAATCTCATTGCGTAAGGAAGTAAAGAAGGGAAACACTATCCAAAACTATGACAAAAGCTCAAGGGCGTTGGAAGAACTCACCAACAATCAAAGATCTTACAACGAGAAAACTGGCCTCGGTTACAAAGAAGAATAACTAGGACCTTCTACAAAAAAATAAAATGAACCTATGAGATCTGACAGGAATGTAGACTTCATTGGAAAAGATTCAGAAGAACAACCTTAGAAGACAATTCCCCGATGAATATTTCCATCCAGGTGCCAAAAAATGTTTCATGGCTATTGTTATTCATGTGGAAAATTTGGTCATAAAGTTGTAGAATGTCGCACGTACCCTAGGAACCAATACAATTCCAGGAGATCTGTCAAATATGAAACTCCCAAGGCTCAACGAAACATAAAAAGATTTGAACATTTAAGAAGTAATATTGAATGTTACAAATGTCGAAACTTTGGACACATGGCCAAAGACTGCAGACTTGAAAATCCTCCAGAAGAATCTTCGAAGCCATGGAATGAACGAACATGGACGAAGAAGAAGGTTTTTAATTATGCTCTTGCTCTCAAAGGCTCAAAACAACAAAGATGAGTGGTATGTTGAGAGTAGTTGCTCAACGCATATGACTAGAGATAGAAAGAAATTTGTACCCCTGAAAGAGAAGAAGTATGGAACCGTTTTCTTTAGAAATGATGGATCTTCAAATGTTATAGGATTAGGTACCGTTAGTCTTAGAATCAAAGATTCTCTAGCCAAGAATGTTCTATTGGTTGAAAACATGAATCACAATCTTCTCAGTGGTTGACAAATGTGTGATCAAGGACACACAATGCTATTCAACTCCAAAAAATGTGAAATCAGGAAAGGCAGGTATGGTAAAATTGTGGCTACGACAAGTCGAGCTCTAAATGACATATATGTTTTGGATGAAGAAACTAAAGCATGTCTACTAACTAAAGAATATGAAAGTTGGTTATGGCACAAATGAATGGGTCACATAAACTTTGACAATCTTATCAGAATAAGAAAAAAGGAAGCAACACGAGAAATGCTGAAAATCTCAAAACCTTCCAACACACTATGTGAGGCCTATCAACATGGCAAGTAGACAAAATTCGAATTTAAAACAAAAGAACACTTTGCATCACATCCACTGGAATTGATACATACTGATCTATGTGGTCCTATGAGAACAAAAGGCTTAGATGGAGAATTATATTTCATGTTAATGATAGATGACTATAATAGGATGACAGTTGTTAGTTTCCTAAAGAAAAAATCTGAAGCATTTGAGTGCTTTAAGATCTACAAGGAGTTGGTCGAAAATGGAATTGATTTGAAAATAAAGTGTCTAAGGTCAGATAATGGCAGAGAATTCACTTCCAAATTATTTCAGCAATACTGTGACGAAAATGGAATAAAAAGACAATTTTCAACAACATGAACACCTCAGCAAAATGTTGTTGATGGAAGAGAGAACAGAACTGTACAAAAAGTGGGTAGAACAATGCTGAAGGACTCAAAATTGGATGAAAAATTCTTGGTTGAAGCAATTGATACAACAATCTTCATTATCAACAGAAGTCTTCTCAGAAATAATTGCAACAAGACCCCATATGAATTATGGAAAGGAAAATTGGCTAATGTAAAATATTTCAAAATATTCTAAAGAAAATGTTATATCAAAAGAGAAGATCAAAAGTTGGGTAAGTTTGAATCATGTGTTGATGAAGGTATATTTTTTGGTTACTCATGCAAAAGAAAGACCTATAAATGCTATTATATAAGACAAAAACAAATAATGGAGAGCATAAATGTCACATTTGATGAAGATGGTGTTCTAAATAATAATGACGAGGATCTAGAATCTTTGAAACTTGAGACAGAGACTAAAAAAGGTACAGAGAAAATTCTATAACAAAAGACAATTGTCAACTAGGAAGAAGTAAATAATGATCAACAATATATATAGGAACAACAACATGAAGCTCCTCCAAAGAGAAAAAAACAATGGATTCAAAAGAACCATCCATCAAATCAAATCATTGGTGACATAAATGAGGAATTGGAATAGGAGAAGGTCGACAACTTAGTTCATCACAACAAGCTCACGTTGCTTTTCTAGCAACCTTTGAGCCTAGTAGTTTTGAGGAAGCTAGCCAAAATGAACATTGGGTAGTAGTTATGAATGAAGAATTGGATCAAATCGAGAAGAATAACACTTGGGAATTAGTTCCATGACCAAAAGATAAAAATGTCATTGGGACTAAACAGGTGTTCAGGAAAAAATTGAATGAAGATGGATAGGTTACGAGAAACAAAGCAAGATTGGTTTGCAAAGGATATGCACAAGTGGAAGGAATTTATTTAGACGAAATATTTGCACTAGTTTCCAGAATGGAAGCCATCTGGATGTTTCTCACCTATGCATGTTCAAGAAAAATAGAAGTCTACCAAATGGATGTTATGTCAGCATTTCTAAATGGCGAATTAGAAGAATAAGTTTACATTGAATAACCTGAAGGTTTTCTACTATCAGAAAAAGAAGACTATGTTTGTAGGTTAAACAAGGCTCTGTATGGTCTCATGCAAGCTCCCAGAGCATAGTATGCTCATCTTGATGGATATCTACATCAACGAGGGTTCAAGAAAGGTATTGCTGATAGCAATCTTTATGTACAAATAGATAAAGATAATTTAACAATCGTTGAGGTATATGTGGATGATATAATCTTTGGTAGCAATGATGATCGACTAAGTAAGAAATTTGCTACAAAGATGAAAAGTGAGTTTGAGATGTATTTACTTGGTGAATTGACATACTTCTTAGGGCTTCAAATATCTCAGCAAGAGAAAGGAATATTTATATGTCAAGCCAAGTGCATCAAGGAAATGCTCAAGAAATTCAAAATGGAAGATTCCAAACCCATCCTTACTCCGATGGCAACAACTTGCAAATTGAGCATAGATGACTCATCTAAGGATGTGGATTAGAGGTTGTATAGATCTATGATTGGTAGTATTCTATATGTAACAACCTCCCGACCAGATGTAATGCAAGCAGTTGGACAAGTAGCAAGATTCCAGGCAGCACCAAAATAATCACATATTATTGTCATCAAAATAATTCTTCGATATCTAAAGGGCACAACAGAATATGGCTTGTGGTATCCCAAGGGCAACAATCTCATTATTCAATCTTTACAGATGCAGATTGGGTAGGAAGCATTGATGATCATAAGAGTACTAGTGGAGCAACATTCTCTCTAGGTGATTGTCTCGTATCATGGTTGAGTGAAAAGCAAACCTCGATCTCGTTATCTATAGGGAAATCAGAATACATTGCAGTGGAAGCGTGTTGTACTCAAGTCCTTTGGATGAAACAAACTTCGCAAGATCTTCAAGGAAATTTAGTGAACCTATTCCCATGTTCTGTGATAACACCAATGCCATCAGCATCTCCAAGAATATTTTCATGCATTAAAAAAAACACTATTCGATCAAATATCATTTTGTTAGAGAACAAGTCGCTGAAAAGAATATAAAACTTGAATATGTTGGTACAAAAGAAAAAATTATTGATATCTTCACTAAACCTTTACCTCATGAAGCATTTGAATATCTTTGCAAGAATCTTGGGATTCTCCCAAGCTCTCATTAGATTTTCCTTATTTAGAAAATAAAGGGGGAGTGGAAGTGTGTATAGGTCCATAGGATGGTTGTGGGTTAGGGGGAGTTACCCTTTTCCATTGATGTCAAAGGGGGAGAGAAGGTAGTAGGAAGAGGTGACATGATCGCAGGGGGAGAACTTGTGTTGCCATCAATGCCAAAGGAGGAGATTGTTGATGTAAATATGATTTGAGGTTGTCATTTATGTGAACCCAAGTAGAACCAAGGATGACCCTGATCTTCCATGGAAAATTAGGAATCAGCATTCATGGTTTCTCATCTCATAACCATTATAGGAATATTCTACTAAAAAATATCTTTCTATCAGTGTATAGCTCTCCTCATAATTCCTCACAGTTTGTAAGTTATTCAAGATTGAAGTTAGTAACCCCTATTAGTGGGCTAAAACCCCATGGGGTTGTGGCATGGAATTTATCGTTGATTTTGGTCATTGAATAGTCAACAATTAATAATTTTTTAAGCTCCTAAAATCCCTCCAACATCCTCTCTAGAAGCCCCTCTCAACTCTATAAAAGGAAACCTCATATATCCTCCAAAATTAGTGATCGTGGAATTTCCACTATAAAGTTAGTTCTGTGAAGTATTATATGCCCACACTAAAACCCATTTGTGTCGAAATATCAATGAAAGTCATGATGGAATTTTAGATCTTGGTTCCCTATATTGTTGGACATATGATCTGCGGAGGTTAGGGTTTCTGGAGGCTCCTAAATTTCATCTCAAAGAGGTGACCTTGGTAAAATCGTCATAACTCTCTCTCTGACAAGTGGATTGGAATTCTATAAAAAGTGGCAGATAGTGTACGGAATTTAGTTTTATGTGCATAAATTTCAGAGCTGAAGTAGGAAACAGTGACACATGGTACACCGTACAAGTTTTATCTACTGAACTAGTCCATAATTATGTCATTGTGATATATTGGGCATAACTTTGTCTTGAAGAATTCAAATCGGGTCAGACCTATGGCATTGGAAATAAGAATTAGAGGGCTACTAGAGGACCAAAGATCGCATATTGGGGATGTGAAATCATAGAGATACATCAGATTAAATATTGTTCTCCTAGAAGGCAAGAAAAAAAACTAAATCAAGTGTTGTCAAGGGCTGCAAAGGACCAGACTTTCTAGGGCAGTAAAGAGAAAGGTGCAGCAAAATGATGCAGCAGAGGTAAGATCCAGATAATTATATTTTGTATATGCATGTTCATATCTTAATTGCATTAGGTTCTTTGTATTCTAATTTTTTGTTTTTGCTTAGCACTGACATATGTTGTGCAGGATGAGGTAAGTTTTTCTATTATCATGTCATGGGTATTTCCTTGAGGAATTTTTGCAGGTATGATATATTCAACAAGAGAAGACTCAATTCATAATCTAATGCTCTGAAGAGTGAGAAAGAGTAGCATGACAAGATCAACAATCAAGGTGCATAACAACAGCAAGAAGTTCACTACATGAAGTCTTCAAGTGGGCAACACTTCATACATTCATTCTAAAAGTATCATTGTATAGAGTCATTTTAAAAGCATCATTGTAAAATTTGTACAAGTGTCTATCTACCAAGAGTTGAAAAGGCAGTGCTGAGAGGTCTATGATCATCATTAGGTGGTTTTGTCATAGTTAGGGTTATGGTCTAGTATGTTTTCTTCTTCTACATCAATCTATATCATTGTAAAGTGGACAATTTTCCCTAGTAGAGGAGTCCATTCTTCTTTTATTATTCTATAGGTAGGTAGGGTGGTGCTAGGCTAGTGCATGAAGTCACCAATAGGTTCAAGCCTATGAAAACTTCAGGGTGGTAGAGTGGCGATAGGGTGAATTGTAGCTCACTAGGTGTTAGGGAATCTATTTAGTTTACTACTAAAGAATCTCAGGCGTTGGAGTGTCCATCTAGCAGGAGCTGGAGAAGAATGTTTTTATAGTTTCTTGGAATTTGGAGCTTTCTTTTAAATTGGAGTTGAAGATTAAAGAATTATTAGAAAAGTGTTCAGGTGGTTTTCATCCCGGAGGGGGTTTCCACCTTAAAACCTGTGTGCATTTGTGTTCCTTTTATTTACTGCTATCATTGTACAAATGCTAATAATAATTGAATATTGACAAATGATGTGAAAGGTTAATAATAATAGTAATTGAAAGGAATATTGATTCACCCCCCACTACTCAGTATTTCCAACAATAAATGACAAGAGAACTTTGTCTGTTGGCACCTTTTAATTCTTGCTTTCCCTACTTAGGATAAAAGGAATATCAATCACATGTAATAAATTATTCATGGCACACATATTTCCCTTTTCATTATATCCTTAAAACTTAGGATAAAAATTATATATGAAAATATTTACCACTAATCTAATCTGCCTACCCTTAGCTAAACTAGCATTTTTATTTTTGTCTCTAGGGTGCACTTAGACTAGCAAACCCATTTTATTTTCTTTTATACATAATGAAAGGATTACCTAACCTATCCCTTATTTCTCCTATTGATCTAGATTAAACAGTTGGATCATTTTTATTTTCTACCTAACTAGTGGTTTACCCAGATTAAACTGTTGGGTAAGTCTTATTCTCTAGTCCAATTTACATAAATTTAAAGGAGTTTAACCATGCTTACACTATATTATCAAACTAAAGCTAGTGATTGTGGAATTTTGAACAAGTTGCACATAACCTTTTATTTTTCAGTAATGAAGAAAATCTATCTATGAGTAGTGGCATTTAGACTTGGAACACTTTCAGTACTATTCATTTTTTACTTTTATTTCTTTTGGTGGGGTTCAATCTTTTCTTATTTTTTCAATTTTTATTTGTTTTTCTCTTTGTCTTATTTATACCCTCTTTTCATTTTTTAATTCTTTCTTCTTTTATTTGGAAATCATTGGCAAATTGAAAAGTATTTACAAAATAAGATTCCTGAGATATAATACTCAATTACCTTGAGATCCTATAAATTATAGGACCCTAACAAAACCAGAAAAGGAATGGATCATTTTTTGTATATGTGTGTTGGGAGCCTACATTTACTATGGATCGTAGCACTCCAAATTTTTTTGTAACCATAACTATAAACCCTAATTGAAGGGTCTTTGTTACTCTATTTTGAGATGAGAAAGTACCCTACTCATATATATACACAGAAATATCCTCATCTTCGGGGGAGAACTTTTTATCTATTTTGTTAACACTCTACAATATTTTTTCCTTGTTTAACACCTATATTCAAGATTATTCATATCCATGATTATACATTAAAGGTGGGTTGTGATTCATAGTTAATTCACATGTCACTCATTGAGTGGGGAGACTCAATATGAGATGTTGAGCTAACGTGTGTGTGTGTGTCATTTGTCTTGGAATATTTATTCTAGAAATTATTCATTTCATTTCCTATAGAGCTATATTTGTAGAAAAATTAAGGTATTGTAGTCATGGAATTAGATTTACTTATGGTTGTAACCTTGGTAAAATAGAGCAAAGAAATTGATAGCATGGGAATAAGTCCCAAATGAATCTATCTTAGAAGGAACCACTAACTTAGCATAAAAAACCATATTGGTAATATTTTTTACTATGAATTAATTAATGTTGTTTGTCTTTTATTATTTGGGATTCGAGCTAGAATGGATTTACTTCCTTTATATTAATGAATGATGGGATTCGAGCTTGGAGATTTTCATGTCATGTGATATTTGGATGATAGGGACAAGCTGGATGTTTGGATGTTGAACTGGTGAGATAATGTGACACCCCATCAGTTAGCAGCACAAAGAAATCTAACAATTACAAGTAGAATAGGGAGTCAATTTGAATGAAGGACACTTTAATTTCCAATCGAATAAGGCACAAGTTGAAGAGGGAGTTGAGTCAACTAAAGGATTCCTTAATTTATAATCATTCAAGGGCCAAGTCAAAGAGGGAGTCAAGTGGACCAAAGGACACTTTATATTTCAGTTAGTCGAGCTCAAGTTCAAGAGTGACTCAAGTTAACCAAAAGACACTTTAATTTCCAGTTGGTCAAGCACCAAGTCAAAGAGGAATTTAATTTGACCGAATGAGACTTTAATTTTTGGTGATTCTCAATTCAAAGACGGTGTCCTATCTATAGAGCCTTATGTAGTTGAGAGCATTGTTTAGAAGAGAGATGCAACTAGTCGTTGATTCAATATTTAGTTGAGTCTACTAAAGAATTTTGTCTAAGGGGAAGTATGAGTCTAATCAACATCTAGTTAGATCAGCGTATTTAGCTTGTAACCAATCAAGAGTCTTATAGTCGAATTGGTATTCATATGTGCCTGAGAGTTGAAATCTAAAGGAACAATAAAAAAAAAAATTGGTTTTTGAGTACCAAAATTTATTGAATGCATTAAGGTTTGTTAGAGGTGTGATATGTTGTTATTGTTTATATAATAGGAGTTAAGGAAACATGAATGTGCATGGAAAAATGAATAGAACCTCTAAGAAGGTAGTTTTAGAGTGAAATTTTGTTCTCACCAAGTCAAACAACTAGTTTAATCTATATGTGAAGTAGAGGAATCTACGTGTTAAAAGTGATGGATGCAGATCTTCCCGAGAGGTAAGTCATTGCAATTGAGTAGAAGAACCTCTCATATTTTTATAGGGAACAAGAAGTATGGAATATAGACCCATTCCATAGTCTTGATAAAGAAAAATGACATAGCTATTGATACATTAAAAAAGGAAAAATTTCCATTGGAAAAAACATCGAATGATACCCATGGTATTTGAAAGTACTAATGATATTAAATAAAATGTAAAAGAAACACGAAGGAAGTTTGTCCCAATGAATAATTAAAAAGGGATGAATTCTGATAGGGCCAAGTTTGTGAAAGGGTTGATACTCCTAGAGGTTGTGCAAATAAGAACTAGAGGCTAGGGATGTAATGTGTTTGTCATAGATCTGAAGTTTTTATGAGAGTTTGATTAGGGAAAAGAGAGTATGAAGAGTGTTGAATGTTAGGAAAAATACTAAGAGGGGGCGTGAATCAATATTTTTAATTCACTTTAACTTTTCATTTCATATTTTGAATTTTGTATGCTATTTTCTTTATGTAACCAGGGAATGTACCCGACTTCAGCAAATGCAAATAATGCATATCCAAATTATTTAATTTATCATAACTTCCATCAGTGATTTATCTTAACCATTGAATTATTATTTCAGTAACCATTCAATATGCATTAAATAATTGATAAATCATAGCACATAAGAAACACACATAGAACACTAGAATTTTAGGTGGAAACCCAATTTGGGAGAAAACCATCATTGCCATTGTCCTTGTCTTCTTATTTCATTATAAAGAAAACCTTCATTACATTTTTCACTAGAACAAACTCTTACCAACATGTAGGCACCGACCTACATGAGGTTACAACCTCCACTAATTCTCCAGCACCCACTGGAAGGGATCTACAACCCCCTGCTCGTTTACTAGCTCCTATCGGATGGGAGCACCTAGCCCCTGAACACCTTTACCAGCTACCTCTGGAAGGAAGCTCTAACTACCTTAATAAAGGCTTGAACACTCAGCATCTCTCCATGGACCACACTTCATAATATTTCATACAAAATCCACCTGACTGAAAACATCAAAACTTGTGGGCCACCTTTCATCATATTTTCACACAGGACCCAAATCAATAATAATCCCATACCAAGTTCAATACTGAATCCGAAATATTATCGTTGAATCAACTAAATCACTATAACATCATCATGCTAAAAATTGAATCAACCATTTCAAATAGATCGGATCAATGCATAACCAAACCACAATAGATATAAACCATCCATATCAAGACATCATTGATAGACAATAGAAAAAATCATCATCAACTAGCACTGCAAAACTCGACTAGATCTAACTTAGAATATATATGTGACTGTTATTAAGCAGACCAACATATATACACACTTATCATGTGCAACACCCACATACATATCTCAATTTACTGAAGTGACATATTTCATAATATATATGCGGCTACCCAAAAATATATCCACATATGTATGTGAGAATTCAGAAACAAATCTACATACATATATGAAATTACTGAAACATACTTTCGCTACAACCTCAACAAATATTGTGCAAACTTTAATTTTTAATATTCATATCAAAGCATCATTATGACCATGAAAAAATAGATCAAGAAAGTATATTCATTATTCTTTACTACACTTTCAGATCTATTAGATCTGAGCCATCTCCTTGCCCATTGGTGCACACATGTTTTAGAATATATCACACATGAATAACTCATTACTTGCTCCCTTAACGCCTTGATCTCCATCTTCTTATATAATTTTAGCCTTAGCCAATACCTTAGGTAGATCCTTTGGCAATGTTGTTATTATTTGTTGATGAGATGAAATAAATGTTGTGATAACAATTACTATGGGCTAATACCATGGTAATGACCCTTGGTATCTAGATTATCATGGTTCAGATTATGTATGTGACTTTCACTTACAAGACTTGTGTATGTACGTGACCCTTCTTCCTAGGATCCACATATACTATCTCAAACTTCACATTTATCACCAATCTATAACATAAATACAATTTCTCTATCCATATCATCTATAGCATATGTACCAATTTGCATGAGTTCCACATCTTAAATGTTTACATCAAGTACAGCTTTATGAAGAAGGTTTCCATCAAGGACAACACATTAGCCATACTGCCAATAATATCCCCATTTAGACTGGTTTGCAACCACTTTGGTGTTTGGTCACCACCTATAAACACCTGAAAACACACCTGCAAAAACCAAGTCTTCTTTCCAAACACCAAGCTTATCTCCCCCTTTGACATCAAGGAAAAAGGGCAGAACTAGGTTGAATTAAATACTTCCCTTGTAGTGCTCATCTTTGTAGCTTTGATTTGTTGAATTTGAATCATGAATTTTTCATACTAACCATGCTCCCCCTGAGCATATGCTAGACCTTCTAAAGATATGTAATAAAAGTACAAGGCTTTATGACTCAAACAAATATGATCTTTCCTATCACCAATGACTCTTTTCTCCCATGATTCCATCAATCCCCCCAAAAAATCGAGTTTACATATTGGACCCAACTTTACATCAATGTACCAAATTAATGGGATTACATACATGACATGACTTGATCCCAATAGACCATACATGACTGAATTTTACAATGATTACAACATGGTTCTTTCCAATATGACCTTTATATCAATAGATATACATGACATCTATAACCATAAACAGGAAACTCAACAATGAAGTAGAAAATCCATGATAACATCAACAACCATCATGCTCCAAATGTGAATCATAATCATCTGATAGTAGCAACATAAATGATAGCAACATGAATAGTGTAATATGTACAATGTTAATGTCATCAACATGTGACCAGATGTGCAATGCTTCCAAGAATCACCAGGAAATTATAATATAAGATAGTGTAATAAAGTTATGTCATCAACTCATCTCCTTGACCTCATGTCATGAAGTTCAATGTGCTCTCTCCAAATATAGGAAGATCCATCATCCATTAGCAACAATGTCAATCTTTTGAACCTCAACACCAAAGGTAGTAGTCATATGTTCAAAAGACTACCTTCAGCATCAAAAATCATTGAGTAGAATAGAAATGATTAGCAGCATCAAAAACCAACATAGCAGACATATATTGATGCTTTAGCAAGGATAGGACACCATTAACAGGTTTACTAAATGAAACTAAAGCAATCATCCATAAGATCACTATATGGAATTCATGCATCATTGACAACCCATAACATTGACAACAACATATGTATCTTTAGTAGTAACCGTAGACAAAATCATACATTAGCAATGATATGTAGTCATCATAAACATCATCAAGTAACTGTTGGAAATTATATTGACAAGGGGGGTGAACAAGTATTATCAGATCAATAATTTAGGGGGCCATTCAAACGTATGAATTTCCAGGTAGTACTGACTAATTTCTCATGAATTTTTCATTTCCCAAACAAATTTATATACGCTACTTCTCTGAAGTGAAATTGTGTGTACACGCTACTGTGATTATTTAAACCACTGTATACATAGTGAACTTTTGATTTAGTTAATTTATCATGTGTTGACCTATAACTAGTGCATCAGTAACTTATTAAACAGTGCAGTAAAAACAGTAAAAACAGAATAAACCATCACACATAAGAAAAACATATGAACACCAAGATTTAAGGTGGAAACCTAATGTTGGTGAAAACCACCTGCTTCTATCATCGTTGTCTTCTTTTAATAATAATAAGATATGTTTACAATCTTGTACTGGTGCAGACTCATACCAGTATGCGGGCACCCACTTGCAGAAGGCTACAACCTTGTCTCATTTTCCAGCTTCCATTGGAAGGGAGCTACAACCCCCTATCTCTCGTACTAGCCAATAGGTTTACTAGTACGTAGGCATCTACCTACAGAAGGCTACAACCTTCTCTCTTCCTCTAGTGACCACGATTCATAAATTTTTAGACTAGATGCTCTTGGTACATAGCAATACACATGAAGGCCTCGTTTCATCAAATTTTCATCTAGACCTATCAGAAACTTTGAAATTCAAACTACATCAACCAATAATCAGTTAATTTGAACAATTAGATCACTGTCACCAGAACACTATGTTGAACCAAGAAACCTGCATCATCATCCAGAACCAACTGCAATCTCAAAAATCTTGCTTCAGAATGTATATGCTACTTTACTAAACTCAACCTACGTGTATATGCTACTTCCTTTAATCAAACCTGCGTATACCTTCAAAACTACCAAAACATAAAACTTCTAAATCAAGTTTATATCAACCAACAATATACTAAAAATCTATTGTCAATTTACATAAACTTACACAGGCAGTAGCAGAGATCACCCTTCTCACTTATACAATCAATCAATCAGATATTAAACTCCTTATGCATTCAATTTTATATTCAGATCTAAGAAGACTTCATTGACAGACAATAGTAAAACAAAAGTATTGATCAAATAGATCAGTCATCTCTAAACAATGTACTTTTCTTTTGCATCACTACCTGGAAGAGCTAAATTGGTGTGTATACATAACTTCACCATAGCAAACCAGTAGAAAAATCTGAAAATATTAACTCATAACTTCGTTGTTATTCTAGACTTCAGACAAACCCATATCATGACATTCAAAGAATAAAACAAGTGTACAAAATTAGATCTTTCCCAACCAATATCAGATCATTCAATGATAAGTCATTTCAAGTCTCATGATCCTGATCCAACATTGAATTCAAGGTGCACAAAATATTTAAGATCAAATCACCAACATACCCCTGCAACATAAAATATACTTCAGATAGAATTATTCCATAGAAACCCTTTTCACTTGCACACATTGACCTTATGCTCTTCTCCTCCTTATATAGTTTTAGGCATTTCCCAATACCTCGGACCAAAACAACTTAGGACCCGTGGTATTCTTTGGTGGGATGAAATGGTCCTTACTCTACTCAATATTGTGCATTAATACCATGGTATTGACCCCTAGTATTCTCTAGTCTTGAAATTCCTTTATTTTCCAACCTGCACGTGCTTTTCCTCTTACGGGAGTGTGTGTATACATATATGTTCTTTTTATTTTGTGGACCTGTGTGTATACTGTTAGGTTCCTATACCAATAGGTTTCATTTTTCATGATTGACAGTGGAAGGGCCAAATATGTTCATCTTTTGTGCTGCAAAGGTTCCATATTTTCTATGCAGATAGGCAGAATTAAAAAATGTGAAGAGGGTATGCCCTAAAAGAATTATCAAAGGGCAAAAAGAGTAAATTGGTCATAAAGAAAAATAAAAATGAACCCCAAAGAATGACCAGGAAAGTGGCTAGCCAAAATGCCATTTCTAGCTTCATGGATGGCCCAACAGTTCAATCTGGACCATGCCATGTTTTAAATTGCTTGTTGTAGACTAGAGAATGAATATCTGTCCAAACAGTTCAAGCTTGGCAGATCACTAGCTAGGTAGAGAAATTAAGGAGCCCAACTGCTTAATCTGGGCCCTTGGAAGAGATAAGGGTCGATTTAGATAGGAGGGCAGTCAAAAGAAAAGAGGATAATCAGGGTTGGCAAGTCTAAGTGCACCCATTCAAAAGGAAGAAAAAATGTTAGGTGTATTAGGCTAGGTAGGTAGTCTTGGGTTGCAGAAGCAAGGCTTTGATCACCTCATGTATTATCAGTCAGAGCTCATCTCATCAATCACAGAAAGGTCAAAGAAGATGTTTGGTGGCAGAAATATGGAAGCATATCTAACTCCCTTTCACCTCCCCCTCAAAGTTTCTTACTAACACCCCCTTGAGGACTTTGGGATCTTCCCAACAAGTCCTGCTTTCAGTTCATTTTTTGTAAAATATTAAGTCAAGTTATGACTTCCTTCCATGAAAAGAACCCACATTTCTTGTGTAAAATCACTCTTCCATATTCCATGCAATTCTTATGCCTAAGTTTCAGTCCATAGACTTAGTCTCTGCCCTACTCCTTCACCTCACAAACTCATATTAACTCCTAATTCTATTGCATAGCTCCCTAACTACTTTCCCATCCCTATTGCTACAAAAATTGTGTAAAAATTCCAAAAAATATATTAAATATCCCACCCTATGGCATTATAGCCATATAGTACAGTCTTGGGAAATAATAGTCCATCTGGGACTACTATTAACCCTTCCGCGTTCTAACCTGGAGTTAACTTAACATTTGGTTAAGTTAATAACCTCTTTCCCCACCCATTTACCATAAACTTTTCCATTCTACCCTTTCACGCTCATGGTTTAAAAGTCTTGGTTTAAATGTTTATTTAAACATTAGACACTACCGGTGCACATAACCCGCAAAACCCACATTTCCAAAGTTTTTGACCCTCCCCGGCGCGTGATTATTCTAATATATTGGGCGGGTCCCATCCCTAACCCCCTATCACCTTGCCTTCACCGTTATCCGTCCGATCTGATAAGCGATGAATCAATGGTGGGCGGTCAATTTGAAACCCCGATCCGTCGGAGGTTAACGTCCGGGGGATGGGTGGTTTCCCTACTGTACCCCCACCACGTGTCGCCTTCCCGGCGTGTTCGGAGGCCCCTCCCCCAATACCGCCTGTGCTCAAAGGTGGTGCGGGAGAAACCGGAAACCACCCTTCGCCGAATGACGTCAGCGCCACATCTTCGTGACGTCATCAACCTGCGTCGGCCCCTTGCTACCCCGTGTCACCGCCACGTCTTCATCTGAGTCATTGTCCACATCATCCCGTCGTACCCGGGGCCCACCGATGACGTCATGCTGACGTCATTTCAAAAAACGCCCAAAAGTGCCAAAAAGTCCCAATTCTCATAAAAACACGCAAAGTGACCGTTTTGGGTCATTTTCATTGGTTATTTTGGGAAGCTTTGTGTTCGTTGTTTACGCCGTTTTACCTCCAGAGTTCAAAATCTGACCAATTGAGCTACTGCCACCTTCGAATTCGGCTCCACCGTCCGCCATTGCACCAGCTCGACCACCCTAGGCGACTATAAACTAGGTATTTACAGAATTCCATCTGCTCATCCCTATTCTTCCCATTTTCTCCATTTCACTCGCTCAATTACCTGCAAATTCGCATATTAAAGACATCTCTTGCACCTGAATGCTGCTTAAAACCCATTTGAAAAAACCCCAGCTAAAAAGAACCCGGTGAACCCGCGCCCACCTGCAGTTTCACCATCAAAAAACGGTTTTTTAAGTTTGTATTGCTGGCAAATATTCGTATCTACCGTGCATTCACCCCTTTTTGCCAAATCCTCTGCAAAAAACTTCACTCATTCGGCTAAAATAATCCCTTTTCCCCTCTGCATTTGTCCGACAGTCCCTTAATCCAGAGAATTCTTTCAAGAGAAGAGAAACCTATCTGTACTCTGCAGAAATCTACCTCTTTCATCATAAATTCAGACAGTCAAGACTACTGCTCCACTTAACTCAGTCTCCAACTCATTTACAAATCCTCATAAGCAGTTATCCTCAGTTTGTTACTGCTCTAAAACTTCAGTCCAAAGATAACATCAAAAAAGTTTTATAATGGCCACTCCAACAACTCTTAGTGTCACTCCTATCAATCCACCAAACAGAGAGCTTGAAGCCATACCCCTAGCTGATAAAGATTACCCCATTCAAGATTTAGTTGGGGACAGGAATCATCTGCAAACCTTCTGCCAGTTGAGAAATAGTTTTTTGGGTAACTGTGACATGTATGGCATATGGGAGTCCAATTTACCTGTTTACTTCCTCCCCTCTGTGAATGTTTTTCTGGAGATTATTCGTCTGTGTGCTGAGAACTATGAGCCAAATCAGAGAGCTTTCAAGTCTCCATCTGGGAGCATACTCTTTTATATTACTCCTGATTCTATCAACCAGATGCTTAACTTCAAACAGACTCAGCTATTGTTCCCCTTCTCCATGAACTATTTGCTGGATGAAGGCTCCAAGCTTTCCAGCTCTGAGATTGCAAGAATTACCAAGACATTCATGAGGGCAGACTGCCAGCCTATAGGACCACCTCCATTCCTTTATGTCCATTTCAATGAGGTGGGAAAACTACTAGTTTATATGATCTCTTATGTGCTGGGTTTTAAACCAAGTGAGCACATTGATGAAACAGTGTTGGTTTTATTGTCTGCATATAGTTAAGGAGAGCCCCCTGCTTACAAGTATAACTATGCCAAGTTCATAGCCAATAAAATACATGATCAGCTAGTGAAGCTAGATAGGGAGGGAGTTTTTAAATATTCATCATATATCTACCATTTTTTCATGTATTACCAGTTGGAATGCTTCCAATGCCCCATTAAAAAGTTGGATTCTAAGGGGGAAAGAAGATCTGTCATCTTTTGGTCATCAGTTTCCCATGAGGTTCAAAACTCTCCATTTTCCTACTATGAGTTCATTGACCAATTTGTATACCCAGTCTCTCGTCTCCTAATGAGATCCCCTCCTCCTAGATTATCATATGACATACAGAAGATTTTGTAACTGTCCAAGAGTTATAAAATAGGTGATTGGTATCTCTATCAAGATCACACTGTCATTAGAATCTATGGCTGTGAGCTCTATCCTTGCAGGCTCCCAAGATATGTACCAATGAGACTGTTTGCGTTGGAGTACTATAGGCAACTCATCAATTCTGATCTCACTCATTTTCATAGTGCCAAAAAGAAATCTCACCTGAAATTCAAAGACCATCTAGGCCCTTCATTATGAACAAGAAAGAGGGTTGGCAAGATGCTGACCAAATATTGAGGGACAAATATAAGTTAAAAAGGAGCTTCTGGTGGGTCCCTTATGACCCGGAGGGTTTTATCAGTGCCAGAAGAGAGAAATATAGGCTGTTGGCCTATGACCATTGTAAATTTCCACAAATTGAACAATATGCAAACTAAGATGAGTGGGTGCAAGGCACATTAGTTGAGGAATTGACCCAAGAAGAAATTATGGAGAGAAATGTCAAAGATTTAGAAAAAACTCTTGACTTGGATTCTTCTGATCAGGTAACCTTCAAACTACCTCAGCAAGTCGGAGAAGGTCCATCCATAGCTGCAGCTTCACAAGCTGCCCAGCAATGGTCTACACCAGCAACAGGTACATCAAAAGGAAAAGAGCCAATGGATGCAGAGCAAGAAAATGTTGCAGAATAGCCTACCACCTCAAATGAGCAAACTCAAGAACAAACTCCTCCACAGCAAACAGAGGCACTACAAGTGCCAATTTTGCAAACTCCTATTAATGAAGAAAGAGGAAAGAAGCAAGACCGAGAGGACTCCACACCTGCTACTGGGTCTACTCAGCAACCTGAAGCCAAGAGGCAAAGAGTTGATTCTCCATTTGAGGAGGAAATTAGTGAGGACATCATAGAAAGTCCAAGAGGAGAAAAGGAAGCAAGCCAACACACACCAACTAGCTCCTTCCAACAAGAGCAAGAGAGGCAACATGGCATGGAAGTATCCTCCTCGATACAACAGAGCAAGCGGCCACCTAGTATCAAAACAAATTTCATGGAAATCAAAGCTCAGAATGAACTGTTAAGGGTACAATTATATGATCAATTCCTCAAAGCAACACCTACCAAACAGCAAAGATTGATGGCAGCATATGACTTCAAAGAAGAAAAAATGATTCTCAGCCATTTCAAGCCAAAGGTACAACAGCCCCAAACACCTGCAGATTATGTCAAGACAAGCCTAGAGGTCCTTGCCAAGGACATACACCCGATGGATCAAATAGAGTTGAATAAGCAAACGGGTGAGATGGTCTATGCCACCCTAGTAGATAAGGCCATGCTGGCCCATGAATTAAGAGAATCTTTGAAGAACACAAATACTCAGCTTGATTTGGAAAGAATGTCCTCCACAGCCAAAGACAACATAATAAAAACATTGGAGGACATTATTGTGGACCTAGGGCATGATCCCAAGGACCCTAAGGCTGTCAGGGTCCTTATGAAGAAAAAAGAAGATGACATTGCTGCCCTTAGAAAACAATTGGGATTGGCTCCTTCTATGCACGCACAAACTGCAGAGCTGGCACAAGAAAAAGAGGTTGAGGATGCAATGGATCTACTGATGAAAATGAATGAAAGAATAATTTAGATGGAGAAAGAATTGGAAAGAGTAGTGCAAGGCAAGCAGGGAGAGTCGACCTCCCAGCCACCTCAAGCAGTTCCTACTGATGTCCCTGTTCCTCCTACACAAGCAGCAGTGATCCCCCCTATCATCTAAGCATCCACAACAGCCTCATCCACCACAGATGCTACAGCAGCAGCAATGACTACAGTCCCTGAATCTAGCATGAGCATGGATGAAATGATGAAAGCTGTCAAGGAGCTAGAACTTCAGGCAACAGAGATAAAGGAGGCCAAGGAAAAGCTGGCCAAACTAGAGGTGAGCTACGATAAGTCCAAGGTGACAGTAGCTGAAAAAACAAGGGAGATTAAGGCCCTCAATGAAAAAATAAAGGCCCTGGAGAAGGAGCTGAATTTGGAGAAGACCCTGGCTGAAATAAAAAAGATTGTGTGGTCCAAAGTTGGCTAATCAATCACTAGACAATGGAAATCAATCCAAACCATCCATGACCAAATAGAATTAATAGGGCGGGCTCAAATTGAAAATCAGAAGGCTAGAGCATCATTAGGGAATATGCCTGAGCAGGCCAGCAAAATTATTCATTTCCTGAACACTCACACCAAGGAAGAGTTAGCAGCATTAGACATCAGCAACAGGACAGAAACTGTTCTAACAGCAAAAAAGGTGCTGACCCTTAGAAATTTTTTGCAAAGTTTGGAGAGAAAGTGTCAGGAAATGCAAGCAGAGGCAGACGATTACAAGCTGAGGATTGAAGCATTGCAAGGCAGAGGATTTCCCAGCCTATTGACCAGCGTTGGAAGACTGCTGACCTGTGAGCAGTATGCCACCAGGATGAGTAATTTTATTTCAAATCAGATCACAACATCCACAAGTACCTCAAAAGAAACAGGACCTCCATCAGGACAGAGCCTTTATGATAAGCTGGAAAATTTATTTTACATTGAGCATGAAATCAATCACTTGTTTGAGGTCCCACCCAAATTTTATAAGTATACCGAAGTAGATGAGACATTGATAAAGATACGAAGACATCAACTGCCTAAAGAAGATTGGTGGCAAGCAATGCTGGAGATTTTGCCAAAGTGATTTCTGTCCTTTCTCTTTTTCGTCAACCTCGGGTCATCTACAGGTCAGTAGAGTTGAGTATGTAGGCACCAGGTACAACATGAAGACAACATGCAGAGTAGGTTGGAGCAGTGACTCAGCAAAGTGCTGGGACAACAAGCCCAAAAGAGGAAAAAACGCAGATTTAGAAGCGCAGCCCCTGCCGACTCAGTTGGTCATAAAAGTCAAAATTCTCTGACAGGATGGACAACTAATACATTAATATTTACTGCAGCCTTTACTCTTTCAGCTACTATTCCTCAAGAGTTGGTAAAGAAGTTATGAGTTATTAACTCATCAACTAGATATTTTGTATCTTATTTTTTGTATATATACCTCCCCAAAAAACGTATTTAGGGTTGGTGATTTTCACTCTAAGAGCTGCGCTGTAAGTTTCATATTATCTAATACAAAGAGCTAATGAAGTTTATGATTTCTGCATTATCTGGATGTGAATGTGATGGACTGCGTTCTGCTACAGAATTCTTGTGTTGTCTAATGAAACAATAAGTTTTTCTAAACCATGTTTTGTCCTTTCTATGTTTGCTAAATTCACATGTATGTTCATGATCTCAGCAACAAAGAAAAAGAATAGCTCAAGACTTGTTTAACTGCACCCTTTGCTCAATCTTTGTTTCTAACCATGTTTTCTGCAGGATTGGTCATAAATATGAATTCTTAATTGCTCATATTTGCACTGATTCTTTCATTATGAATGTTGTTTAGGAATTCTTAATTGCTCCTAGATAATATTCTCACCTTTCCCTCTATCAGCATAGTGAAAGATCCTTAACTGCCTTTCATTCCCTGATTCCATGCCATCTATTCCTAAATTTGAAGATTTGTTTCATGGATACCTGTCTGGCTCTATAGTATTTCCTCTTCTCCAACAAGCACTTTCAGCTGTACACCAGAATTGACTCCACTGCCCAATGGTCTAAGTTATTCTGAAAACTACATATCAGTTCTATTTGAAATCATCATCGAACCAAATTCAAAACAAAATCCTGTGCTTTATAACTAGCCTAAAATTACACCAAAACAAAGTTAAATCATAAAGAGAGAGCCCTCTCTGGTTGCAGGTAGGCTAGGACCTGTAGCTGAAAGATTGGTTAGTGGTTACCTCAGCCGTATTCCCTTAGGAGTCAAAGGGAACAACCTGAGTGATAACATCATTGGCGACTCCACTGGGGAGCAGAACGAATTTTTTCAATTGCTGTCTATTCCTTAAAACTACAGATGAAGCCTGAATGTCAGCCAGGAAGCCTTTGAAACTATTCTTGCTTTGCATTTACAGGATTAAATAAAAGCTGCTTCAGTCAATCTTCATTTTAGTTTTAAGCTCTAAACAGTTGTTCCAAAAAAACTTGATCAATTCCTTCCTGAACTAGAAACATTCCCAGAAAAATACTAAAAACAACTTTGGAAGCTGGCTTCGAAGAAGAAAACTCGTTATACCAGGTCAAATCCTGACCCTGATCCTCCAGCTGTTTTTGACAATCCCAACTTAATCCCAAAGATCCTTAGAAAAAAAGAAAGAGATCTTACCGATTCTAGCCCTGAAGCAGTTCAGCAAAGTTATATCCCAACCCCCGCTAAACCTTCAGTCTGTCCTCACACTGCTCCTTCTTCTCCTTCTTCTTCATCCACCTCTCAAAGCACCTTCTCTACACCACCATCTACCACCCATATTTCTACCACAGTTACTGTTGTTCCAGCTGTTCCATTTCTTCCTGTTGTTCCATTGATCCCTGTCAATATGGCAAATAGATATGCCCCTTTACAGTTACCTAGAAATCCAGGGGCTATGCCTCAGGATTATCAAAGTAAGATCACTTATTTTGATGGTACAGGTACCTATACTGCCCTACAACATACAAAGAAAATGCAAGACTACTTTGAAAACTATGAGATAGACGCTGATGATGTAAGAATGAAAATTTTTGTCCAAAGTTTAACAAGTGAAGTAAGAACTTGGTTTAGAGCGCTTACTGCAAATTCCATAGCTGACCCAGAGGCCCTCTACCAGACATTTCTCCACAGATGGGAAAAGAAAAAAGATCCACTGCACATATTATCTGAGTATGACACCATAAAAAGAGGCCCCCAAGAAACTGTCCTAGACTATTGTGCAAGATTCAACAATGTTTACAATGCTATTCCTCAAAACCTTAGACCTCCACCTGACTTAGCTTTGATCAAATTCTATGATGGATTTGATTCTGACATGGCATATCAGCTAAGGGAAAGAGCCCCTCCGACCTTAGCAGACATGCAAAATATAGTTGTTAGTGTGGAGGCAAACCTAATTGCTAAAAGAAATAGGGCAAGAGCTGAAAGGAGAACTACTTTTAAAGATGAACCTTCAGCCTTTGAACAAAAATTGGATGCAATCATCAAAGGTATGGACAGACTTGGGGATAGGGTGGAAACCATTGAAAGAAATTCATCATGGGAAGGTCAACCAAGTGCTGCAAGGACCTGAGCTTTAGAAAGAATCAAAATCCAAATGTTGGAAGAGTTGGCCTTGATCAGGACATCAGACCTCCCTTTCAACAAAACTATGCCGAAGCATCAACATCTAGTGAACCAATTGAGGACCCTCAAGTCAACTTGATGGGCTTGGACAGTGAAAACCAAGTCTTTCTAACACAAGAAGATCAAGATGATCATGACATCAATCAATTTCAAACCAAATCAGGAGAGTCATTTGATTTTAGGGAAGGCTACGATGCCGCAGTCTATGAGGTTCACAAACAGTACAAATTAAGGAGCAGAACCATAGATGTGCCCGAAACGGTCAAACCAAAGGATACTAAACAGCCAAAGAAACTAAAAGATAAAGCTGCTCCTACAGAATCCTCAGATAAAATAAACCCAAACCCAAGAGAAGTCACTGTGGAAGACATATCAGATGTACAACCCTCAAAAAATCAGACATTTACAAGCCCTCACACAAAAGAAATTTCAAGCAGTATTCCTGAAAATATTCCCAAAACAGAGGTACCTTACAATAAAAGTCACAATCAAGAGAAGGTCAATGATGACCCAGCTGAAAAAGAAAAGCATGTTGTCCCCAACACAAAGCTGCAGATTGAAAAACCCTTTAACTTGGAAACAGAAATAGGTAAACTAAAGATAGCCATTCCTCTCTCAGAATTGGCCAAACATGAGATATACAAACAGCAAATCAATAGGTCCCTCCAAATACCAAACAATAGGGATGCTGTAAATATTTTAGATGATCAACCTGAATTACTTTTTGGTCCTGAGGTCAACGAAAAGATAGCAAGTGGAGGAGTTCCACCTTTTTATGTCAGCTTAAACATTCATGACAAGGTGTTACATAACGCAATGTTTGATTCAGGAGCCTCCCATAACCTCATGCCTAAATCTGTGATGGAAAAACTAGACCTAGACATCACCAGACCTTACAAAGATCTATTCTCATTTGATTCCATCCAGGTCAGATGTCTAGGACTAATCAAAGACCTGTGTGTATCCCTGGTCCAGTACCCAACTAAAACAATTCTGATGGATGTGGTGGTAGCTGACATTCCACCCAAATACGGTATGCTTTTATCAAGATCTTGGGGAGCCAAACTCCAAGGATATTTACAACTGGACATGTCCTATGCCACTATTTCAGTCTTTGGGCAACCAAAGAGATTATACCGTGAAACACTAATGAAATATGTGGTTAGCAGTCAGGGAAAGCCCCAAAACTTTCCCATCTATTCTATCCATTCTGATATGGATTCATTCATCTTGTTTAATGATGACATGTGTTCTCCGACTGATGATAAACCTTTGGAGTTAGAACAAAAAATCTGCATAAATGAAGAATCTGTTACCCAAAACCTAGGAACTGTTGAAATAATTGATGTAACTAGCATACAGATACATGAAAAACTACATGAAACAGAAAACTTAAGTTTGCCCACTCTGAAAATCATTGCAACTCCCAAAACTAACCACAAGCAAGAAATCTTATGGCACTTAGAGTTTGATGGCTCTGTAAACAAATTAGGAGCGGGGGCAGGGGTTTGGATTCACAACATGCAGAATGACCATGTTGAGGGTCATGCATATAGGTTGAATTTCAGGTGTACAAACAATATGGCCGAGTATGAAGCCCTTCTGCTAGGACTCAAGCTCATCAAAAACCTGGGTGCAACCAAAGTTTCAATTTTAGGAGACTCAGATCTAATCATACAGCAAATGAAGGGAAATTTTGTCACAAACCATCTTAGGATGAGGGCTTACAGAGAAGAAGCCATTGAAATACTTAACACTTTCTTAGAATTTCAGCTCACCAAAATCTCAAGAAAGCACAATTTACATGCACACAGCTTGGCAACCTTTGCCAACACATGCAAGCTACCATTAGAGCCCAACCACAATTTCACTGCTAAAGTCAAACATAGGCCTGCAGTCCCTGATAATGTCAAAAATTAGCAGATTTTTGAAAATGACACACAGATAAATAACTTCTTGACTCTAAAGGAGGAATTCTCTAACATCAACATTGATACCTGCACTGTGCATGATCAACAACAGACAAACAGAATTGAGCATAATTTATCAGCTCAAACAGCAGAACAGATTTTGCATCCAACTACTTTTGATGACAAAAATATACAACAGCTGAAACAAACAGATTTTGACGAAATAGCTGAGGCTGAAGCTGAAGTAATTGATCTAAAGGACAATTTTCTGCCCACAGGCTTAACCCCTTTGGAGGATTTATTCGATTCAAATGACATCTCAAGGAAGCCAAAAATACAACCACTGAATGCTGAAATTGAGGACTGCAACATTGGAACCACAGAAAATCCCAAAATGGTAAAACTCTCCAAAGCCTTGCCTGCTGATCAGAAATTGAAATACATTGACTTACTCAAGGAATTCCAAGATGTGTTTGCCTGGAGTTATGAGGACCTCAAATCCTATGATACCTCAGTCATCCAACATACTATACCCTTGAAAGAAAATCAAAGGCCTTTTAAACAGAAGCTCAGAAGAGTGAATCCTGTCCTTCTCCCTCTAATTGAAAAAGAAGTTAAATGTATGTATGAGGCAGGAATCATTGCTCCAATCAGGTTCTCAGAGTGGATTTCAAATCTGGTGCCTACTAGAAAGAAAACTGGAGAGATAAGACTGTGTGTTGATCTGAGGAATTTGAACAAAGTCTCTCTCAAAGACCATTATCCCTTACCAAAAATGGACCATATCTTACAAAGGGTAGTGAGAGCCTCTAGGATCTCATTGTTAGATGGATTCTCAGGATTCAATCAGATTTTAGTACACCCGGATGACCAAGACAAAACTGCCTTTACAACACCTTGGGGAACATTTAAATATGTCAAAATGCCTTTTGGACTTAAAAATGTAGGGGCCACTTTTCAAAGAGCAATGGACATAGCCTTTGCCAAAGAAATCCATGATTTCCTAGTCATATACCTTGATGATCTCACTGCCTTTTCAAAATTAGACCAAGAACACTTAGAACACTTAAGGCAAGTTTTCCTAATTTGCAGAAAATATGGCATATCTTTGAATCCAAAGAAATCACTGTTTGGCCTAGAGGAAGGCAAGCTCCTAGGTCATATAATTTCAAAAGATGGCATTAGGATCGACCCGGACAGAATTCAAGCTATCCTTCAAGTGCCTCATCCAAGAAACATCAAAGAATTACAAGCCTTTCTAGGGAAGATCAACTTCTTGAGAAGATTCATTCCTAATTTGGCCGAGCTGATTAGACTGTTAAACAATATGCTAAAGAAGGATTCTAAAGTCAAGTGGACCATGGAAGCTAAACAAGCCTTTGAGGACATCAAAAGAGCTTTGACAAATACACCAGTCCTCACAAGTCCCAGGTTTGATAGAGATTTCATCATTCTTTCCTTTGCTTCTGAAGACACAATCACTGTTGTCCTATTGAAAAAAGATGACCAAGGGTGTGAGAAGCCCATTGCCTTCTTTAGTAAAGCTCTTAGAGATGATCCCTTAAAATATCAGATCATGGAAAAGCAAGCTTATGCCCTGGTAAAGGCCATCAAAGATTTCAGAATTTACATTATATACTCTCATGTGATTGCCTATGTCCCAAATGTTGTGGTTAAAGACATTTTAACTCAAGAAGGGATTGAAGGCAAAAGGAGCAAATGGATTGCTAATATATTAGAATATGACATTGAAATCAAGCCTACAAAACTAATAAAAGGACAAGGGCTAGCCAAACTGATGAGTGAAACCAATTTTCAAGCCCTTGGTATCAATGAACTGGACAACGAACATGAGATGACGACTCCATAGATCAAACAAGCCTTTTTACAATCCCCTTGGTACACTGATATATGTTTCATATTGTTAAACCTGCAAGCTCCTCTAGGGTTGTCCAGAACTAAGAAAAGATTCTTGAAAATGAAAGCATCAAAGTTTTGTATTATAGACAATCTGTTGTTTTGGAGAAATCATGAAGGGATTTTACTTAATTGCCTAACATTAGATGAAACTGATAATGTCCTCAAGGGATTTCATGCAGGTGACTGTGGAGGACACTTATACTGGAAGTATACAACTGATAAAATTCTAAGGGCTAGATTTTATTGGCCCTCCCTATTTGCTGATGTGAAAAAATT
Organism: Pinus tabuliformis; assembly: GCA_031772625.1. Lineage (NCBI taxonomy): Eukaryota > Viridiplantae > Streptophyta > Pinopsida > Pinales > Pinaceae > Pinus > Pinus tabuliformis. The sequence goes on from CM062811.1 coordinate 1,072,503,712, forward strand.
TGTAATGTCTTTCCATAAATGCTAGATCTTTGAAGGCAAGAGAAAGCTATTACCTTTACCACTCAAACCTATTACAACTGAGAGACCATTCCAACAATGGGGGTTAGACTTCATTGGTGAAATCCACCCTTCATCCTCTGCCCAACATAGATGGATTTTGACTGCCACAGACTACTTTACCAAATGGATAGAAGCCATCCCTTGTAGGCAAGCCAATGATTCAATCATCATGCAATTTCTAGAAACCAACATCTTGTCTAGATTTGGCTGTCCCGAGAAAATTATCACAGACAATGCAGCTGCTTTCAAATCCAAAAGAATGATCAACTTCTACCACAAATACCACATTACCTTAGGCCATTCCACAGCCTATTATCCTCAAGGCAATGGCCTAGCTGAGTCCTCCAACAAAAGCCTCATCAACATCATCAAAAAGGTATTGGAGGAAAACAAAAAGAATTGGCATAAGAAGCTGGTAAATGCACTGTGGGCAGACAGATTGACCACTAAGAGATCCATTGGTACAAGTCCATATGAACTGGTTTATGGAATGGAGGCAAGGTTCCCTTCATCTTTGGGAATCCCTATAATCAAGTTGCTGCAAGAAATACAAGCTGAGCCTAATGATATTCAAAGAAGGATCAGTCAGACTATACACTTGCAGCAAACAAGAGAAGAAGTATATCAGAGAACATAGGTTCTACAAGATAAACTCAAGAAGATATTTGACAAGAGAACAAAGGCTGAAGATTTCTTCATAGGAAACAAAGTGTTGAGATGGGATTCTAGGAGGGAGGACAAAGGGAAACATGGGAAATTTGATTTTCTGTGGAAAGGACCTTATGTCATTTATGCTGTACAAGGTAATAACACATACTTTCTGAAGAGTTTGGATGGAACAGATACTGAGGAAGGCCCAGTCAATGGGCGAATGCTCAAGCATTATTTTGATCCCCTTTCATGAACATAGCACAACTATATATTGTACATAAATATTTGTAATTCCAGCATTTTATTTACAGCAGTATGATAAGGAAATAAATGCAGCAAATTTTGAAGAGGAAAATCAAGAAACTGCACCATTCTTTGATGTATATCTTGACTCTATCATAAGAAATCAAGAACAGCACTTGGGAAGTATACTGAGCATGATCAATACTCAGAGAAACCAGTAAAGACAGAGCTGTAATTTTGCACAGATCAGCTCATAAGGACTGCATACAGGATACAAAGGTTCAGATCATTGATATTCAAGAGAAGGAATTTTCAGGCTACAGAAAAAATTGGAAATAAGGCAATCTGACCTGCTGTTCTTGGCTTTTCATTCTAAAATACATCCCCAAGTGGAGCCACTGTTAGGTTCCTATACCAATAGGTTTCATTTTTCATGATTGACAATGGAAGGGCCAAATATGTTCATCTTTTATGCTGCAAAGGTTCCATATTTTCTATGCAGATAGGCAAAATTAAAAAATGTGAAGAGGGTATGCCCTAAAAGAATTATCAAAGGGCAAAAAGAGTGAATTGGTCATAAAGAAAAATAAAAATGAACCCCAAAGAATGATCAGGAAAGTGGCTAGCAAAAATGCCATTTCTAGCTTCATGGATGGCCCAACAGTTCAATCTGGACCATGCCATGTTTTAAATTTCTTGTTGTAGACTAGAGAATGAATATCTGTCCAAACAGTTCAAGCTTGGCAGATCACTAGCTAGGTAGAGAAATTAAGGAGCCCAACTGCTTAATCTGGGCCCTTGGAAGAGATAAGGGTCGATTTAGATAGGAGGGCAGTCAAAAGAAAAGAGGATAATCAGGGTTTGCAAGTCTAAGTGCACCCATTCAAAAGGAAGAAAAAATGTTAGGTGTATTAGGCTGGGTAGGTAGTCTGGGGTTGCAGAAGCAAGGCTTTGATCACCTCATGTATTATCAGTCAGAGCTCATCTCATCAATCACAGAAAGGTCAAAGCAGATGTTTGATGGCAGAAATATGGAAGCATGTCTAACTCCCTTTCACCTCCCCCTCAAAGTTTCTTACTAACATCCCCTTGAGGACTTTGCGATCTTCCCAACAAGTCCTGCTTTCAGTTCATTTTTTGTAAAATATTAAGTCAAGTTATGACTTCCTTCCATGAAAGGAAGCCACATTTCTTGTGTAAAATCACTCTTACATATTCCATGTAATTCTTATGCCTAAGTTTCAGTCCATAGACTTAGTCTCTGCCCTACTCCTTCACCTCACAAACTCATATTAACTCCTAATTCTATTGTATAGCTCCCTAACTACTTTCCCATCCCTATTGCTACAAAAATTGTGTAAAAATTCCAAAAAATATATTAAATATCCCACCCTATGGCATTATATCCATATAGTACAGTCTTGGGAAATAATAGTCCATCTGGGACTACTATTAACCCTTCCGCGTTCTAACCTGGAGTTAACTTGACATCTGGTTAAGTTAATAACCTCTTTCCCGACCCCTTTACCATAAACTTTTCCATTCTACCCTTTCGCGCTCATGGTTTAAAAGTCTTGGTTTAAATGTTTATTTAAACATTAGACACTACCGGCGCACATAACCCACATTTCCAAAGTTTTTGACCCTCCCCGGCGCGTGATTATTCTAATATATTGAGCGGGTCCCGTCCCTAACCCCCTATCACCTTGCCTTTACCATTATCCGTCTGTTCTGATAAGCGATGAATCAATGGTGGGCAGTCAATTTGAAACCCTGATCCGCCGGAGGTTAACGTCCGGGGGATGGGCGGTTTCCCTGCCGTACCCCTGCCACGTGTCGCCTTCCCGGCGTGTTCGAAGGCCCCTCCCCCAATACCGCCTATCCTCAAAGGTGGTGCAGGAGAAACCGGAAACCACCCTCCGCCGAATGACGTCAGCACCACGTCTTCGTGATGTCATCAACCTGCGTTGGCCCCCCGCTACCCCGTGTCACTGCCACGTCTTCATTCGAGTCAGCGTCCACGTCATCCCGCCATACCCGGGGCCCGTCGATGACGTCATGCTGACATCATTTCAAAAAACGCCCAAAAGCGCCAAAAAGTCCCAATTTTCATAAAAACACGCAAAGTGACCATTTTGGGTCATTTTCATTGGTTAGTTTGGGAAGCTCCGTGTTCGTTGTTTACGCCGTTTTACCTCCAGAGTTCAAAATCCGACCAATTGAGCTGCTGTCACCTTCGAATTCAGCTCCACCGTCCTCCATTGCACCAGCTCGACCACCCTCAGTGACTAAAAACCAGGTATTTTCTAAATTCCATTTGTTCATCCCTGTTCTTCCCATTTTCTCCATTTCACTTGCTCAATTACCTGCAAATTCGCATATTAAAGACACCTCTTGCACCTGAATGCTGCTTAAAACCCATTTGATAAACCCCCAGCTAAAAAGAACCCGGTGAACCCGCGCCCACCTCCAGTTTCACCATCAAAAAACGGTTTTTTAAGTTTGTATTGTCGGCAAATACTCGTATCTACCGTGCATTCACCCCTTTTTGTGAAATCCTCTGCAAAAAACTTCACTCATTTGGCTAAAATAATCCCTTTTCCCCTCTGCATTTGTCCCACAGTCCCGTAATCCACAGAATTCTTTCAAGAGAAGAGAAACCTATCTGTACTCTGCAGAAATCTACCTCTTTCATCATAAATTCAGACAGTCAAGACTACTACTCCACTTAACTCAGTCTCCAACTCATTTACAAATCCTCATAAGCAGTTATCCTCAGTTTGTTACTGCTCTAAAACTTCAGTCCAAAGATAACATCAAAAAAATTTATAATGGCCACTCCAACAGCTCTTAGTGTCACTCCTATCAATCCACCAAACAGAGAGCTTGAAGCCATACCCCTAGCTGATAAAGATTACCTCATGTTAGCCTCCTATACCAATAGGTTCTCATCTCTCATGATTGACAGTGGAAGTGCCAGAAATGTTCACCTTCCATGCTGCTAAGGTTCCATTTTTGTGAAAGAAGCAGACAATTTAAAAAATGTAAAGAGGGTATGCCTTAAAAGAAAAATCAAAGGGCAACAAAATGAATTGGTCAAAGAAAAAATAAAAGAAATGAACCCCAAAAAAAGACCAGGAAAGTGGCTAGTCCAAATTGCCACTACTTTGTGATGGGTGGTCCAACAGCTCAAGCTGGACCTCACCATGTTTTAAATTTCATGTTGTAGACTAGAGAGGAATTACCTGTTCAGACAGTTCAAGCTTGACAGGTGACTAGGTGGATAGAGAAAGAAAGGGGCGCAATTGCTTAATTTGGGCCCTGGGAAGTCAAAAGGGCAGACTTAGATAGGAGGGCAGCAAAAAGAAAAGAGAATTATCAGGGTTTGCAAGGCTAAGTGCACCCATACAAAGTGAAGAAAAAATGTTAGGCATAATAGGCAGGGTAGGCAGTTGAAGGTTGCAGAAAGCAAGACCCAAGCATATCACTTGGAATAAATCACAAGATGTCACCATCAGGAGAAAGGCAAGACCAGCGGCCTATTTGGCATACTACTAAAACCATCACTAACTTCCCTCCTCCCCTTCAAAGTTTCTTACTAACTTCCCTATGGGCACTGCAGGATCTGCCTGATCAGTCCTCCTTACACTCTTCATTTGTACAAACTTCATGTCATAAATGACTTCTTTCTTTGATAAGAAGCCACATTTCTTGTGTAAAATTCTTTTCATTTTGATCTACTTCCTAACTAAGTTTGATTCCTGAAAGGCTTAGTAACTACCACTTCCCATTCTCATTCCCCTCCCAGTACTAATTACTAACTGTATCTACATTAAATCCCCTATGTTCCCCTTTCCCTATTATTATAACACCATGGTGTATAAACCCCAAACAATGTATAAATATCCCCCCTCCAGCATTATAGCTGAATAGCTGGTCTAAGGGAGACATTATTCGACCAGGGACTATGGTCAACCCTGCTTTGGGAATTACTCTAACCCCTGGTTAGACTAATAGCCCACCCTAAACCTTCATTTCCCCTCTTTTCCAAAAAATTCATGAAAAACCCATTTCCCTTTGCTCAAACCTAAGTCTAACCCTTTGTTCAACCCCCGACAGATTAACCTATACCCCGAAAAACCCACAGAAACCCCCTTAACCAAAGTCTGATACCCAAATATTAAATTGAATATTTAAATCCGCCGGTGGGTCCCCCACAAACGTGCACGATGGGTCGGGGCACCCGCCAGCCGTCCATCATCCGCCGCCCCCGATCCAACGATGGGCGGGCATTTTCAAATCTCAACCCGTCTCCCTTTAACGTCCGGGGAGATGGCGATATTGGTGGCCGTATACAGGATGCGTGGCAATCGGTGGGGTTGTTCGGAGCCCCCTCCCCGATACCGCCTTCACCCAAAGGTGGTGCGGGGAGCCCGCTTACCACCTTCCCGATAACACCTCCCTCGTCACATCACCTCCACGTCATCATGATGTCACCTCCCCGATACCGCCCCCGCGCCACGTAGCCTCCACGTAACCTTGCCACCCCACACCGCCCACCACCATGTCCCGCCACGCTGGCCTCCAGCTCAGCGCCCACGTCACCCTCCGTACCCCGGGCCCGCCATGACGTCATGCCGACGTCATCGGCAGAAAAGCGCCAATGACCCATTTTGTCCAAATTTGTCGTTAAAAGTGCCCAAACTAGTCGTTTCATGTCATTTTCACGCGAAAGCGACACAGCCGTTGTTAGCCTATTCACCGCAAAACTGCCTCCAACCGCCAAATTCAAAGTTGCAGCCGCCACAACTTATCAATTCAGCTGCATTGTGCACCCGCTGTGCAACCCGAAGGTTTTCCGCACTGTTCATCCAGGTATTCACTACAATTCTCTTGTTTTGCCCCTATGCATGCCATTTCTCTGCAAATTCTCCATTAAGCACTTGTCAAATCCCAAATTCAAGACTGTCTACTACTTAAATTTGAACTAAAGCAACCTGCATTGCCCCAGCTCCATAATTTGATATTGAAATGATAAATTCACGGGCTAAAATTACAATTTCATCATCGAGCTGCCCGGCATTGTTCCATTTTGCCAAGTGCATGCCCAAAGCTGCATTTCACCAATTTGAATCCTGCACACCCTCTACAATTCATCCTCATCAATTCACAATCCCTGTGAATTTACCCAAGCAAGCAGAGACAGTCTAGCATAGCCTGCCTATTCCATTTGAAGGAAATTTCTAGCATAATCTGCATTCATTCTCTCACTTGAGCTTTGAGGAACCTTGCAAACCATTGCACTTACCTTGTTTTATTCAGAAATTACAAATGGCTGCCCCTGCACCCACAGCTTTCAGTGTTTCCCCCATAAATCCACCAAATGAAGACCTGGATTCCTTGCCTCTTGCTAACAGGGACTACCTCATCCAAGACTTTGTGGGTGATAGAGACCATCTGCAGACCTTCAGGGAATTGAGAGATGATTATTTAAATGGTAAGGATACATATGGGATATGGGAGTCAAATATGCCATACTACTTTCTCTCATCTGTTAACATTTTTCCAGAGATTATCCGCCTATGTGCTGAGAATTATGATGCAAACCACAGAGCTGTCAAGTCTCCATCTGGGAGCATCCTCTTTCAAATTAATGCTGAGTCCATCAACCAAATGCTCAGCTTCAAACAAACTCAGCTACTGTTCCCTTTCTCCATGAACTATCTGCTAGATACAGGTGCCAAGATGACCACTGATGACAGGAAAAAGATCACCCAGACATTTATGAGGCCTGACTTCCAGCCCACAAGGCCACCTCCCTACTTGTATGTCCATTTTACTGATGTAGGCAAACTTCTACTAGACATGATTTCATATTTGCTGGGCTATAAGACCAGTGAATTTGTTGATGAAACAGTGCTGGTATTACTATCTGCTTATAGCCTAGGCCAACCTCCTGCCTACAAATATAATTTTTCCAAGTTCATAGCCAACAAGATACATGAGCAGCTTTTCAAAGTAGACAGGGAGGGCATCTTCAAGTATTCATCTTTTATCTACCTCCTGTTCATGTACTACCAGTCTGAGGCTTTCCCATGCCACATTAAAAAGCTGGATTCTAAAGGAGAAAGAAGATCTGTTATCTTCTGGACATCTGTCTTCCACCAAGTGCAAAATTCACCGTATACATATTGTGAATTCATTGATCAATTTGTTTACCCAGTCTCTTGTTTGTTGATGAGGTCCCCTCCTCCCAGAATGTCATTTGAAATACAGAAAGTCCTGCAGCTCTCCAAGAATTATAAAATAGGTGATTGGTACCTATACCAGGATCATACAGTCATCAGAATCTATGGCTGTGAGCTCTGTCCATACAGGCTCCCAAAATATGTGCCCATGAGACTATTTGCCTTGGAGTATTATAGGCAGCTCATTCACTTTGATCTCACTCATTTTCACAGCTCCAAAAAGAAATCCCATCTCAAATTCAAGCACCACCTAGGCCCCTTCATTATGAATAAGAAAGAAGGATGGCAAGATGCTGAGCTAATCCTTAAAGATAATTACATGCTCTCAAAAAGCTTCCGGTGGGTCCCGTATGACCCTGAAGGCTTCATCACTGCTAGAAGAGTAAAGTACAGGCTGCTAGGCTATGAGCATTGCAAATATCCACACATTGAGCAGTATGCCAATCAGCAAGAATGGCTGCAAGACACTTTAATTGAAAAATTAACTGAAGAAGAGATAATGCAAAAGAATGTCAAGGATTTGGAAAAAACTCTTGACTTGGATTCTGTGTAGCAGGTGATCTTCAAGCCACCACATCCAGTGGGAGAAGGGACCTCGGCCACAACAACTGCACCAACCACACAGGCACCTTCTACAGCAGCACCAGGTACAGATAAAGGGAAAGGAATAATGGGTGCTGAAGAAGAAACAGTGAAAGAACAGCCTGCCTCCTCAATTGGGCAGCAACAAGAGCACACCCCTCCTCCACAAACAGAGCCACCAACAGCACCAATTTTGCAGACTCCAGCACATGAGGAGAGGGGTATAAAAAGAGACAGAGAAGAGTCCACTCCTGCTAGTGGATCCTCCCAGCAAACGGAGTCCAAAAGGCAAAGGGTTGACTCCCCAGAGGTAGAAAAAATCAGTGAAGAAGTCCTTGACAGCCCAAGGAAAGATGGGGAAGGCAGCCAGCAAACTGGTACAAGCTCCTTTCAGTAGGAGCAGGGAGTCCAGCTTGGCTTGGAGGTGTCATCCTCCTCTCAGCAGAGCAAGAAGCCTAAAAGCACTAAGGCTTCTTTCAAACAAATAAAGGCACAAAATGACTTGCTAAGGGTAGAAGTGTATAAACAGTTCCTAAATGCAACCCCAACCCAGTAAGAAAGGCTGATGTCTGTTTATGACCTTAAAGAGGAGAAGATGATCCTCAGTCACTTTAAGCCTAAAGTGTCGCAGCCTAAATCAGCTGCAGATTTTGTAAGGACAAGGGTGGAGGTCATGGCAAAGGACATTCACCCCATGGACCAAATAGAACTCCACAAGAGGACTGCAGAAATGGCCTATGCCACCTTAGTGGAAAGGGCAACCATGGCCCATGAATTAAAAGAATCACTGAAAAATACCAACATTCAGTTGGATTTTGAAAGAATGTCCTCCATGGCCAAGGACAACAGAATAAAATCATTAGAGGACATCATCATCGACTTAGGACATGATCCCAAGGACCCAAAGGGCGTGAGGGCCCTCATGAAGAAAAACGAAGATGACCTCAATGCATTGAAGAAAAGGTTAAAGCTGCTGCCTAACGAGCACCCTCAAACAACAGAATTACAGAAGGAAAAGGAGGCCGATGAGCAGCTGGATCTTATAATACAGCTCAACCAGAAGGTCCTCGATTTGGAGAAGGAGCTTGAAGGGGAACTACAAGACAAGCAGGGAAAATCCACATCCCAAGCTCCTCCAACTACTTCAACCACTGCAACAACAACAGAGGCAGCAGTAGCCCCTGTGACAACCACAGCTACAACAAAAGCAGCAACAACAACAGCTCCAGACTCCAGTACAAGCATGGAAGAATTGACTAAGGCTATTAAAGAAATGGAGCTTCAGGCCACTGAGATAAAGCAAGCCAAGGAAAAGTTGGCAGAGATAGAGACCAGGTATGATAAATCAAAGATGACTGTGGCAGAGCAAGCAAGAGAAATAAAGGCCCTCAAAGAAAAGATAAAGGCCTTGGAGAAAGAGCTTAATCTAGAAAGTGCCATGGCTGAAATAAAAAGAATTCTGTGGGCCAGAATTGACCAATCCATCACTAAACAATGGAAGTCAATTAAAACTGTGCATGAACAAATGGATTTAATTGGCCAAGCACAGATAGAAATTCAGAAGGCCAGAACAGTGCTGGGAAACAGGCCTGAGCAAGCCAATAGGATGATAGATTTTTTGAACAGGCAAACAAAGGAGGAATTGACAACCATCAACATTATTAACAGAACAGAGGCTGTCCTTACAACTAAAAAGGTGTTGACTCTCAGGAATTATGTACAGACTGTAGAGAGGAAATGCTATGAGATACAGGCTGAGGTGGATGAGTACAAGCTCAAAATGGGAGCACTGCAAGAAAAGGGACTGCCCAGCCTACTAAACAGCACAGGAAGACTGCTCCCCCGCGAGCAATATGCAAATAGGATGTCAACCTTTGTTGAAAATCAAATCACTGCATCTGGCAGTACTTCTGAGGAAATAGGGCCTCCAATAGGGCAAAGCCTATACAATAAACTTGAAGGTCTGTTTTTTATTGAAAATGAAGTAAATCACCTTTTTGAAATTCCTCCAAACTTTTACAGATATACAGAGGCAGATGAAACTTTAGTGAAGATTCGAAGACATCAAATGCCTAAGGAGGATTGGTGGCAGGCAATGCTTCAAATTTTGCCACAATAGCCTCAGTTGCTTAGTCCAGTCAGCTACAAATCAGCAAAAGTCAAATCAGCAGAATAAAGACAGCAGTTAAGGCAGCCGAAAGGTGACTCGGCAAAAGACAGCGGCGGCAAGCAAAAGAGATAAATACGCAATTTTTGGACAGCACATCCTCACCGACTCCAACAGCCACAAAGTCAACATTTTCTGACCATTTTTGACAGCTAAGGCACTGAAGAGTTACTACAACATTTACTCCCTCAGCTACAACGCTCCAGGAGTTGGCATAACATTAATGAAGCATTTACTCTTCAGTTAGATATTTTCCTATGTAACTTATGTATATATACCTCCCCTGGAAATGTATAAGGGGTTGGTGATTTTCATTCTGAGGCAAATGTATTGTATACTTTCAGACTATCTAATACAAAAGGCTGGAAAAGTTCAGTGATTTCCTGAGAAGTTTGATGTCTTGCTGATGCTATGTGTGTTGTTGCAGAATTCCTGTGCTGTCTAATGGACCAATAAGTTTTCTCTATCTATGTTTTGTCTTCTTATGTTTATCTAAATCATACACATCTTTCACTAATCTAGCAGTAGGGAAAAGGAATAGTACATGAAATGTTTGACTACACCTTGTGCTCAATCTCTTTTGCTGTAAATGTTTTCTTCAGAATTGACCATGAACATGAATTCTTAATTGCTCATGTTTTCATTAATTCTATAAATATGAATGTTATGTAGAAATTATTCACTGCTTCTAAATAACATTCTCACTGTTTTCCATACCAGTTTGTTGAAAGATTCTTAACTGCCTTTCATACCCTAGTTATTTCACATTTAATCACAGATTCAAAGGATTGTTTATCAGACACCTATCTGGCTCTGCAGCATCACTATGGCAACAACTCAGACATAACAAACTGATTTAGCTTCACTGACTCCACGCCCAATGGCCTAGAACACCCTGGTAAACACATATATATCTTGACTGAAGTCACCATCCAGCAAATTCCTAAACAAAACCTTGAGCAACATAACTAGCCTAAGAACTTATACAACAAAGTTAAATCATAAAGAGAGAGCCCTCTCTAGTCACAAGTAGGCTAGAACTTGTGACCAAAAGATTGGTTAGTGGTTACCTCGGCCGTATTCCCTTGGGAGTCAAAGGGAACAACCTGAGTGATAACATTATTGGCGACTCCACTGGGGACAGAACGTATTTTTCAACTGTTGCCTGTTTTTAGACAGTGGTTCCAAAAGCTTGAGCAGTCCCTTGAAATATTTCTAAAAATATCCTCAAAAATACCAAAAACAAGTTCAGAAGTTGGCTCCTAAGAAGAGAACTAGGCACACCAGGTCAAATCCTAACCCAAATCCCCCACCTGTTTTCGAGAATCCAAATTTGATCCATAAAACTCATAGGAACCAGAAGGAACCTGAACAGTCCCCTGAAAATAGCCCTGAGGCAGGTCAGCAAAGTTTTATTCCAACCCCTGTTAAGCCATCTGTTCACCTCCATACAACTCATTCCTCCCCCTCTTCATCATCCACTTCACAAAACATATTGTCTATAACCAACACACAAACTATTTTTGTTGTCCCAGTTGTTCCTCTTCTACCAGTTGTCCCACTTATCCCACCAAATATGACTAATCGCTATTCACCCCTTCAGTTGCCTGGCAATCCTGGGGCCATGCCTCAGGATTACCAAGGAAAAATTACTTATTTTGATGGAACCAGTACGTACACTACCTTACAACATACTAAGAAAATGCAAGACTACTTTGAGAACTATGAGATAGATGATGATGATGTAAGGATGAAAATCTTTGTCCAAAGTCTGACAGGTGAAGTAAGAACTTGGTTCAGGGCATTGGTTGCACATTCTATAGCTGATTCAGGTGCCCTTTATCAGTCCTTCCTCAACACATGGGAAAAGAAAAAGGACCCTCTACACATTCTATCTGAATATGATACCATAAAAAGAGGTCCACAAGAAACTGTCTTGGACTATTGCACTAGATTTAACACTATTTACAATGCCATTCCTCAAAACCTTAGAACCCCACCTGATTTAGCATTGATTAAGTTCCCTGATGGATTTGATGCTGATATGGAATATCAGCTAAGAGAAAGAGCCCCTGCAACTCTAGCAGACATGCAAAACATAGTTGTTAGTGTAGAGGCAAACCTGATTGTCAAAAGAAACTGGGCAAGAACTGAAATGAGAACTACTTTCAAAGAAGAACCCTCATCATTTGAGCAAAAGCTAGATGCAATCATCAAAGGGATGGATAGACTTGGAGATAGGGTGGAAACCATAGAAGGAAAATCATCATGGGAAGGTCAAACAAGCAATATTAGAAACCCAAACTTCAGAAAGAATAAAAATACTAATGTTGGAAGGACTGATCCTGACCAGCGTGTCAGACCCCCTTTTCAAGAGAATTATGCTGAGGCTTCAACATCTAGTGAACCTAGTGAAGACCCTCACATCAATCTAATGGGTTTGGATGGTGAAAATCAAGTCTTTTTAACACAAGAAGACCAAGAGGTTTACAATGACAGTGAATTCCAAACTAAGTCAGGAGAATCATTTGATTTCAAAGAAGGTTATGATGCAGCCGTGTATGAGGTACACAAACAGTACAAACTAAGGAGTAGAACAATAGATGTACCTACACCCATCAAACCAAAGGATAATAAACAACCAAAAAAGATCAATGAAAATACTACTCTCCCCAAATCAGTTAACAGCTCAAACTCACCTGCCACAGAAGTAACTGTGGAAGACATTTCAGAGCAACAGTCTTCTCAAAATCAGCCAGGTTTGCCCCACCAATCAAAGACAAAAGCAGATACTCCCCTAGGAAATAAACATGGCACCAATTTCACTCACAATGGACCCCACTATGAGCAGAATACACCTGATAACTCAGCCGAAAAGGAAAAATCTGCTGCACTAAATGCCAAAATTCAAATGGAAAAACCTTTCAACTTGGAAACAGAAATAAGCAAGCTAAAGATATCAGTTCCTCTTTCGGAATTAGCCAAACATGACATATACAGACAGCAGATCAACAAATCACTCCAAGTATCAGATAATAAAGATGTTGTGAATGTCCTAGATGACCAACCAGAATTGTTGTTTGGGCCTGAGGTTAATGGAAAAACAGAAAATGGAGGGGTACCACCCTTTTATGTCAGTCTGAACATTCATGACAAGGTCCTACATAATGCAATGTTTGATTCCGGGGCCTCACACAACTTAATGCCCAAATCTGTGATGGAAAAACTCGACTTAGATATCACAAGACCGTACAAGGATCTATTTTCATTTGATTCAAGCCAAGTCAGGTGTTTAGGCCTGATCAAAGACTTATGTGTCTCCCTAGTTCAATACCCAACCAAAACTATCTTGATGGATGTAGTGGTAGCTGATATACCCCCTAAGTATGGCATGCTCTTGTCCAGATTTTGGGGGGGCAAACTTCAAGGATCTCTGCAATTAGATATGTCCTATGCAACTATCTCAGTCTTTGGGCAGCCAAAGAGATTATACCGGGAAACTCTGATGAAATATGTGGTAAGAAGTCAAGATAAGCCTCAAAACTTTCCAATCTATTCGATACACTCAGACATGGATTCATTTATTCTCTATAATGCTGACATCTGTCACAAAGCTCATTCTGACCTATTAATGACAGTACAGACCGAGGAGTCAGATGAACAATGTACTTCCAAAGACCAGGGAACTGTGGAAATAGCTGACAAGAAGGCAAAGGAACAGGATACACCAAGTGACTTACAAGAAACCAACCTACCCATCATCCAACTTCCTACTGATCCCAACCCAAACCTTGATCATGAAACTTTATGGTGTCTAGAATTTGATGGATCTGTGAACAAGCCGAGAGCTGGAGCAGGAGTATGGATCCACAATATGCACAATGACCAAGCTGAGGGCCATGCATACAGATTAAACTTTCGGTGCACAAACAACATGGCTGAATATGAAGCCCTCCTGCTAGGTTTGAAACTCATAAAAAATCTAGGTGCAACCAAAATCTCAATCTTGGGAGATTCAGATCTAGTCATACAACAGATGAAAGGAAATTTCACCACAAATGATCTGAGGTTGAGAGCATACAAGGGGGCAGCTATTCAAATACTGGAGAGTTTCTCACAATCACAGTTGACTAAGATTTCCAGAGAACTCAACCTACATGCTCACAGCTTGGCAACCTTTGCCAGCACTTGCAAATTGCCTTTCAAAACCAATCATACATTTACAGCTGAAATTAAACATAGACCTTCAGTTCCGGATAACTTCAAGAATTGGCAAGTCTTTGAGAGTAACAAACAGATAAAAAACTTTCTCACTTTAAAGGAAGAATTTTCTGGCATGAACATTGACACTAGCACTAAAGAAGATCAACCACAGATCTGCCTAATCACACAGGAGATATCAGCTGAAACAACTGATTTAGTTTTGCATCCTACCACCTTTGACAAAGAAACTATACAGGAGCTGAAACAATCAGATGAAGAATAAATGGTTGAGGCAGAAGATGAGGTAATTGACCTAAAGGACAATTTTCTGCCCATAGGACTAACCCCTTTGGAGGATCTGTTCGATTCAAATGATATCTCTAGAAAACCGAAAATGAAACCACTAAATGCTGAAATAGAGGATTGTAACATTGGGACTCATGAAAATCCCAAAATGGTCAAACTATCCAAAGCATTACCACCTGAGCAGAAACTGAAATACATTGAGTTATTTAAAGAGTTCCAAGATGTCTTTGCCTGGAGTTATGAGGACCTCAAATCCTATGATACATCAGTTATCCAACACACTATCCCTCTAAAGGAAAATCAAAAGTCTTTCAAATAGAAGCTCGGGAGAGTCAATCCAGTCCTTCTCCCCCTTATTGAAAAAGAGGTTAAACGTATGTATGAAGTTGGGATCATCGCCCCAATCAGATTCTCAGAGTGGATTTCAAACCTAGTGCCCACTAGGAAAAAGACAGGGGAAATCCGACTGTGTGTTGACCTTAGGAATCTGAACAAAGTATCCCTCAAAGACCATTATCCCTTACCTAAAATGGACCACATTCTGCAAAGGGTAGTGGGAGCTGCTAGGATCTCTTTACTAGATGGTTTCTCAGGATTCAATCAAATTCTAGTACACCTGGATGATCAAGACAAAACTGCCTTTACAACACCTTGGGGAATATTCAAATATGTCAAAATGCCATTTGGACTCAAAAATGCAGGGGCCACATTCCAAAGAGCAATGGATATTTCCTTTGCTAAGGAAATTCATGACTTCCTAGTAGTCTATCTTGATGATCTAACCGCCTTTTCAAAATCAGATCAAGAACACTTAGAACACTTGAGGCGGGTTTTCATAATTTGCAGAAAGTATGGCATATCACTGAACCCAAAGAAGTCACTATTTGGGCTGGAAGAAGGTAAACTCCTGGGGCATATAATCTCAAAATATGGAATTAGGATTGACCCAGACAGAATTCAAGCTATCCTACAAGTACCACATCCAAGAAACATCAAAGAATTACAAAGCTTTCTAGGAAAGATCAACTTCTTGAGGAGATTCATTCCCAATCTGGCTGAACTCATTAGACTGCTAAACAATATGCTGAAAAAGGATTCCAAGGTCAAATGGACTATGGAAGCTAAGCAAGCCTTTGAGGATATCAAAAGAGCATTGACAAACACACCAGTCCTAACAAGCCCTAGATTTGATCAAGATTTTATCATATTCTCTTTTGCTTCTGAGCATACAATTGCTGCTGTTTTGCTACAAAAAGATGACCAAGGCTGTGAAAAACCCATTGCATTTTTCAGTAGAGCCCTTAGGGATGCTCCTTTGAAATATCAGATCATGGAAAAACAAGCCTATGCCTTGGTAAAAGCCATCAAGGAATTCAGAATCTACATTCTTTACTCTCATATAATTGCCTATGTTCCTAATGCAGTGATCAAAGATATTCTAACCCAAGAAGGAATTGAAGGCAAGAGGGGCAAATGGATTGCCAATATCTTAGAATATGACATTGAGATTAAACCTACCAAACTGATAAAAGGACAAGGCCTAGCCAAACTAATGACTGAAACCAATTTTCAAGCCCTTGACATTAATGAACTAGACAACGAACAGGAGATGGCGACTCCACAGATCAACCAAGCCTTTATGCAATCTCCATGGTATGCTGATATATGTTTTGTATTATTAAACCTGCAAGCTCCTCCAGGGTTGTCCAGAACCAAGAAAAGATTCTTGAAAATGAAAGCATCAAAGTTTTGTATTATTGACAATGTTTTATTTTGGAGAAATCATGAAGGAATCTTACTCAATTGTTTAACAGTAGATGAAACTGACAATGTACTCAAAGAACTTCATGCAGGTGACTGTGGAGGACACTTGTACTGGAAATCCACAGCTGATAAAATCCTAAGAGCTGGATTTTATTAGCCCTCCTTGTTTACTGATGTGAAGAAATTTGTAATGTCTTGCCACAAGTGCCAAATTTTTGAGGGCAAGAGGAAGCTACTTCCCTTACCACTCAAACCAATTTCAACTGAGAGACCATTCTAGCAATGGGGTTTAGACTTCATTGGTGAAATTCACCCTTCATCCTCTAGCCAGCATAGGTGGATTCTCACTGCCACATATTATTTTACCAAATGGATAGAGGCCATCCCTTGCAGACAGGCCAATGATTCCATTATCATACAATTCCTAGAAACCAACATCTTGTCCAGGTTTGGCTGTCCAGACAAAATCATCACAGACAATGCTGCAGCTTTCAAGTCCAACAAAATGATTAATTTTTGTCACAAGTATCACATGACCCTAGGTCATTCCACTACTTATTATCCTCAAGGTAATGGCCTAGTTGAATCTTCCAATAAAAGTCTCATCAACATCATTAAAAAAGTTTTGGAAGAAAACAAAAAGAATTGGCATAAGAAGCCGGTAAATGCACTGTGGGCAGGTAGATTGACCACCAAGAGATCAATTGGCATGAGTCCATATGAACTGTTTTATGGGCTGGAAGCAAAGTTTCCTACATCTCTAGCAATTCCAGTGATCAAGTTGCTGCAAGAAATACAAGCTGAGCCCAATGACATTCAGAGAAGGATTAATCAAACAATTCATTTACAGCAAACAAGAGAAGAAGTCTATCAAAGGACCCAAGTTCTACAAGAAAAAATCAAAAGAATATTTGACAAAAGAACCAAAGCTGAAGATTTCTATATAGGAAATAAAGTGTTAAGATGGGATTCCAGAAGAGAGGACAAAGGCAAACATGGTAAGTTTGATTTTTTATGGAAGGGACCCTATGTCATCTATGCTATACAAGGAAACAATACCTATTTTCTAAGAAGTTTGGATGGCTCAAACACTGAGGAAGGCCCAGTAAATGGGAGAATGCTTAAGCATTATTTTGACTCCCTTAATTAAACACTGAACAGGCATGTATAGTACATAAATATTTGTATTTCAGTATTTTCAGTTACAGCAGATGAATAAAAAAGTGAGTGCATCATATTTTGAGAAGACCAGGATATTACACTATGTTCTTTTTTGGAAAATGAGTGACCCTGGCAATTAGCAAGCAAGGAAAACATAGGGTAGTTATCAAATCATGAAGAGAAAGTTTGAGAAACAGGTAAAAAATAGATCTGCAATTTCACAGCAAATTAGCTTACTGGGTGCTACCTGCAACTATTTAGGGTCCTATCCATTGGGCTCCAACAACAGAGAAATTCAGCCAGCAGCAAGGGAGTAGAAACTCAGGCAATCTAACCTGTTGTTCTTGACTTTTCACCTGGAAAAGCCATCCCCAAGTGGAGCCACTGTTAGCCTCCTATACCAATAGGTTCTCATCTCTCATGATTGACAGTGGAAGTGCCAAAAATGTTCACCTTCCATGCTGCTAAGGTTCCATTTTTGTGAAAGAAGCAGACAATTTAAAAAATGTAAAGAGGGTATGCCTTAAAAGAAAAATCAAAGGGCAACAAAATGAATTGGTCAAAGAAAAAATAAAATAAATGAACCCCAAACAAAGACCAGGAAAGTCGCTAGTCCAAATTGCCACTACTTTGTGATGGGTGGTCCAACAGCTTAAGCTGGACCTCACCATGTTTTAAATTTCATGTTGTAGACTAGAGAGGAATTACCTGTTCAAACAGTTCAAGCTTGACAGATGACTAGGTGGATAGAGAAAGAAAGGGGCCCAACTGCTTAATCTGGGCCCTGGGAAGTCATAAGGGCAGACTTAGATAGGAGGGCAGCAAAAATAAAAGAGAATTATCAGGGTTTGCAAGGCTAAGTGCACCCATACAAAGTGAAGAAAAAATGTTAGGCATAATAGGCAGGGTAGGCAGTTGAAGGTTGCAGAAAGCAAGACCCAAGCATATCACTTGGAATAAATCACAAGATGTCACCATCAGGAGAAAGGCAAGACCAGCGGCCTATTTGGCATACTACTAAAACCATCACTAACTTCCCTCCTCCCCTTCAAAGTTTCTTACTAACTTCCCTATGGGCACTGCAGGATCTGCCTTATCAGTCCTCCTTACACTCTTCATTTGTACAAACTTCATGTCATAAATGACTTCTTTCTTTGATAAGAAGCCACATTTCTTGTGTAAAATTCTTTTCATTTTGATCTACTTCCTAACTAAGTTTGATTCCTGAAAGGCTTAGTAACTACCACTTCCCATTCTCATTCCCCTCCCAGTACTAATTACTAACTGTATCTACATTAAATCCCCTATGTTCCCCTTTCCCTATTATTATAACACCATGGTGTATAAACCCCAAACAATGTATAAATATCCCCCCTCCAGCATTATAGCTGAATAGCTGGTCTAAGGGAGACATTAGTCCACCAGGGACTATGGTCAACCCTGCTTTGGGAATTACTCTAACCCCTGGTTAGACTAATAGCCCACCCTAAACCTTCATTTCCCCTCCTTTCCAAAAAATTCATGAAAAACCCATTTCCCTTTGCTCAAACCTAAGTCTAACCCTTTGTTCAACTCCCGACAGATTAACCTATACCCCAAAAAACCCACAGAAACCCCCTTAACCAAAGTATGATACCCAAATATTAAATTGAATATTTAAATCCGTCGGTGGGTCCCCCCCAAACATGCACGATGGATCGGGGCGCCCGCCAGCCGTCCATCATCCGCCGCCCCCGATCCAACGATGGGCGGGCATTTTCAAATCTCAACCCGTCTCCCTTTAACGTCCAGGGAGATGGCGGTATTGGTGGCCGTATATAGGACGCGTGGCAATCGGTGGGGTTGTTCGGAGCCCCCGCCCCGATACCGCCTTCGCCAAAAGGTGGTGCGGGGAGACCGCTTACCACCTTCCCGATACCACCTCCCTCGTCGCATCACCTCCACGTCATCATGACGTCACCGCCCGCCACCATGTCCCGCCACGCTGGCCTCCAGCTCAGTGCCCACATCACCCTCCGTACCCCGGGCCCGCCATGATGTCATGCCGACGTCATCGGCGGAAAAGCCCCAATGACCCTTTTTGTCCAAATTTGTCATTGAAAGCACCCAAACTAGTCGTTTTATGTCATTTTCACGCGAAAGCGACACAGCCATTGTTAGCCTGTTCACAGCGAAACTGCCTCCGACCGCCAAATTCAAAGTTGCAGCCGCCACAACTTATCAATTCAGCTGCATTGTGCACCCGTTGTGCAGCCCGAAGGTTTTCCGCACTGTTCATCCAGGTACTCACCGCAGTTCTCTTGTTTTGCCCCTATGCATGCCATTTCTCTACAAATTCTCCATTAAGCACTTGTCAAATCCCAAATTCAAGACTGTCTACTACTTAAATTTGAACTAAAGCAACCTGCATTGCCCCAGCTCCGTAATTTGATATTGAAATGATAAATTCACGGGCTAAAATTACAATTTCATCCTCGAGCTGCCCGACATTGTTCCATTTTTCCGAGTGCATGCCCAAAGCTGCATTTCACCAATTTGAATCCTGCACACCCTCTGCAATTCATCCTCATCAATTCACAATCCCTGTGAATTTACCCAAGCAAGCAGAGACAGTCCAGCATAGCCGGCCTATTCCATTTGAAGGAAATTTCTAGCATAATCTGCATTCATTCTCTCAGTTGAGCTTTGAGGAACCTTGCAAACCATTGCACATACCTTGTTTTATTCAGAAATTACAAATGGCTGCCCCTGCACCCACAGCTTTCAGTGTTGCCCCCATAAATCCACCAAATAAAGACCTGGAGTCCTTGCCTCTTGCTGATAGGGACTACCTCATCCAAGACTTTGTGGGTGATAGAGACCATCTGCAGACCTTCAGGGAATTGAGAGATGATTATTTAAATGGTAAGGATACATATGGGATATGGGAGTCAAATCTGCCATACTACTTTCTCCCATCTGTTAACTTTTTTCCAGAGATTATCCGCCTATGTGCTGAGAATTATGATGCAAACCACAGAGCTGTCAATTCTCCATCTGGGAGCATCCTCTTTCACATTAATGCTGAGTCCATCAACCAAATGCTCAACTTCAAACAAACTCAGCTGCTGTTCCCTTTCTCCATGAACTATCTGCTAGATACAGGTGCCAAGATGACCACTGATGACAGGTAAAATATCACCTAGACATTTATGAGGCCTGACTGCCAGCCCACAAGGCCGCCTCCCTACTTGTATGTCCATTTTACTAATGTAGGCAAACTTCTACTGGACATGATTTCATATATGCTGGACTATAAGACCAGTGAATTTGTTGATGAAACAATGCTGGTATTACTATCTGCTTATAGCCCAGGCCAACCTCCTGCCTACAAATATAATTTTGCCAAGTTCATAGCCAACAAGATACATGAGCAGCTTTTCAAAGTAGATAGGGAGGGCATCTTCAAGTATTCATCTTTTATCTACCACCTGTTCATGTACTACCAGTCTGAGGCTTTCCCATGCCACATTAAAAAGCTGGATTCTAAAGGAGAAAGAAGATCCATTATCTTCTAGACATTTGTCTTCCACCAAGTGCAAAATTTACCATATACATATTGTGAATTCATTGATCAATTTGTTTACCCAGTCTCTTGTTTGTTGATGAGGTCCCCTCCTCCCAGAATGTCATTTGAAATACAGAAAGTCCTGTAGCTCTCCAAGAATTATAAAATAGGTGATTGGTACCTATACCAGGATCATACAGTCATCAGAATCTATGGCTGTGAGCTCTGTCCATACAGGCTCCCAAAATATGTGCCCATGAGACTGTTTGCCTTGGAGTATTATAGGCAGCTCATTCACTCTGATCTCACTCATTTTCACAGCTCCAAAAGGAAAGCCCATCTCAAATTCAAGGACCACCTAGGTCCCTTCATTATTAATAAGAAAGAAGGATGGCAAGATGCTGAGCTAATCCTTAAAGATAAGTACATGCTCTCAAGAAGCTTCCGGTGGGTCCCCTATGACCCTGAAGGCTTCATCGCTGCTAGAAGAGTAAAGTACAGGCTGCTAGGCTATGAGCATTGCAAATATCCACACAGTGAGCAGTATGCCAATCAGCAAGAATGGCTGCAAGACACTTTAATTGAAAAATTAACTGAAGAAGAGATAATGCAAAAGAATGTCAAGGATTTGGAAAAAACTCTTGACTTGGATTCTAAGCAGCAGGTGATCTTCAAGCCACCACATCCAGTGGGAGAAGGGACCTCGGCCACAACAACTGCGCCAACCACACAGGCACCTGCTACAACAGCACCAGGTACAGATAAAGGGAAAAAAATAATGGGTGCTGAAGAAGAAACAGTGAAAGAACAGCCTGCCTCCTCAATTGGGAAGCAACAAGAGCACACCCCTCCTCCACAAACAGAGCCACCAACAGCACCAATTTTGCAGACTCCAGCACATGAGTAGAGGGGTATAAAAAGAGACAGAGAAGAGTCCACTCCTGCTAGTGGATCCTCCCAGCAACCGGAGTCCAAAAGGCAAAGGGTTGACTCCCCAGAGGTAGAAGAAATCGGCGAAGAAGTCCTTGACAACCCAAGGAAATATGGGGAAGGTAGCCAGCAAACAGGTACAAGCTCCTTTCAGCAGGATCAGGGAGTCCAGCTTGGCTTGGAGGTGTCATCCTCCTCTCAGCAGAGCAAGAAGCCTAAAATCACTAAGGCTTCTTTCAAACAAATAAAGGCACAAAATGACTTGCTAAGGGTAGAAGTGTATAAACAGTTCCTAAATGCAACCCCAGCCCAGCAAGAAAGGTTGATGTCTGTTTATGACCTTAAAGAGGAGAAGATGATCCTCAGTCACTTTAAGCCTAAAGTGCCACAGCCTAAATCAGCTACAAATTTTGTAAGGACAAGGGTGGAGGTCATCGCAAAGGACATTCACCCCATGGACCAAATAGAACTCCACAAGCAGACTGGAGAAATGGTCTATGCCACCTTAGTGGACAGGGAAACCATGGCCCATGAATTAAAAGAATCACTGAAAAATACCAACATTCAGTTGGATTTTGAAAGAATGTCCTCCATGGCCAAGGACAACAAAATAAAATCATTAGAGGACATCATCATCGACTTAGGACATGATCCCAAGGACCCAAAGGGCGTGAGGGCCCTCGTGAAGAAAAAAGAAGATGACCTCAATGCATTGAAGAAAAGGTTAAAGCTGCTGCCTACTGAGCACCCTCAAACAACAGAATTACAGAAGGAAAAGGAGGTCGATGAGCAGCTGGATCTTATAATACAGCTCAACCAGAAGGTCCTCGATTTGGAGAAGGAGCTTGAAGGGGCAGTACAAGACAAGCAGGGAGAATCTACATCCCAAGCTTCTCCAACTACTTCAACCACTGCAACAACAACAGAGGCAGCAGTAGCCTCTGTGACAACCACAGCTACAACAGAAGTAGCAATAACAACAGCTCCAGACTCCAGTACAAGCATGGAAGAATTGACTAAGGCTATTAAAGAAATGGAGCTCCAGGCCACTGAGATAAAGCAAGCCAAGGAAAAGTTGGCAGAGATAGAGACCAAGTATGATAAATCAAAGATGACTATGGCAGAGCAAGCAAGAGAAATAAAGGCCCTCAAAGAAAAGATAAAGGCCTTGGAGAAAGAGCTTAATCTAGAAAGTGCCATGGCTGAAATAAAAAGAATTATGTGGGCCAGAATTGACCAATCCATCACTAAACAATGGAAGTCAATTAAAACTGTGCATGAACAAATGGATTTAATTGGCCAAGCACAGATAGAAATTCAGAAGGCCAGAAAAGTGCTGGGAAACAGACCTGAGCAGGCCAATAGGATGATAGATTTTTTGAACAGGCAAACAAAGGAGGAACTGGCAGCCATCAACATTATTAACAGAATAGAGGCTGTCCTTACAGCTAAAAAGGTGCTGACTCTCAGGAATTATGTACAGACTGTAGAGAGGAAATGCTATGAGATACAGGCTGAGATGGATGAGTACAAGCTCAAAATGCGAGCACTGCAAGCAAAGGGACTGCCCAGCCTACCAAACAGCACAGGAAGACTGCTCCCCCATGAGCAATATGCAAACAGGATGTCAACCTTTGTTGAAAATCAAATCACTGCATCTGGCAGTACTTCTGAGGAAACAGGGCCTCCAACAGGGCAAAGCCTATACAATAAACTTGAAGGTCTATTTTTTATTTAAAATGAAGTAAATCACCTTTTTGAAATTCCTCCAAACTTTTACAGATATACAGAGGCAGATGAAACTTTAGTGAAGATTCGAAGACATCAAATGCCTAAGGAGGATTGGTGGCAGGAAATGCTTCAAATTTTGCCACAATAGCCTCAGTTGCTTAGTCCAGTCAGCTACAAATCAGCAAAAGTCAAATCAGCAGAATAAAGACAGCAGTGAAGGCAGCCGAAAGGTGACTCGGCAAAAGACAGCGGCAGCAAGCAAAAGAGATAAATACGCAATTTTTGGACAGCACATCCTCAACCGACTCCAACAGCCACAAAGTCAACATTTTCTGACCATTTTTGACAGGTAAGGCACTGAAGAGTTACTACAGCATTTACTCCCTCAGCTACAACGCTCGAGGAGTTGGCATAACATTAATGAAGCATTTACTCTTCAACTAGATATTTTCCTATGTAACTTATGTATATATACCTCCCCTGGCAACGTATAAGGGGTTGGTGATTTTCATTCTGAGGCAAATGTATTATATATTTTCAGACTATCTAATACAAAAGGCTGGAAAAGTTCAGTGATTTCCTGAGAAGTTTGATGTCTTGCTGATACTATGCGTGCTGTTGCAGAATTCTTGTGCTGTCTAATGGACCAATAAGTTTTCTCTATCTATGTTTTGTCTTCTTATGTTTATCTAAATGATACACATCTTTCACTAATCTAGCAGTAGGGAAAAGGAATAGTACAGGAAATGTTTGACTACACCTTGTGCTCAATCTCTTTTGCTGTAAATGTTTTCTTCAGAATTGACCATGAACATGAATTCTTAATTGCTCATGTTTTCATTAATTCTATAAATATGAATGTTATGTAGAAATTCTTCATTGCTTCTAAATAACATTCTCACTGTTTTCCATACCAGTTTGTTGAAAGATTCTTAACTGCCTTTCATACCCTGGTTATTTCACATTTAATCACAGATTCAAAGGATTGTTTCTCAGACACCTATCTGGCTCTGCAGCATCACTATGGCACCAACTCAGACATAAAAAACTGATTTAGCTTCACTGACTCCATGCCCAATGGCCTAGAACACCTTGGTAAACACATATATATCTTGACTGAAGTCTCCATCCAGCAAATTCGTAAACAAAACCTTGAGCAACATAACTAGCCTAAGAACTTATACAACAAAGTTAAATCATAAAGAGAGAGCCCTCTCTAGTCACAAGTAGGCTAGAACTTGTGACCAAAAGATTGGTTAGTGGTTACTTCGGTCGTATTCCCTTGGGAGTCAAAGGGAACAACCTGAGTGATAACACCTCATTCAAGATTTAGTTTGGGACAGGAATCATCTGCAAACCTTCTGCCAATTGAGAAACAATTTTTTGAGTAACTGTGACATGTATGGCATATGGGAGTCCAATTTGCCTATTTACTTCCTCCCCTCTGTGAATGTTTTTCCAGAGATTATCCGTCTGTGTTCTGAGAACTATGAGCCAAATCAGAGAGCTGTCAAGTCTCCATCTGGGAGCATACTCTTTTATATTACTCCTAATTCTATCAACCAGATGCTTAACTTCAAACAAACTCAGCTATTGTTCCCATTCTCCATGAACTATTTGCTGGATGAAGGCTCCAAGCTTTCCAGCTCTGAGATTGCAAGAATTACCAAGACATTCATGAGGGCAGACTGCCAGCCTACAGGACCACCTCCATTCCTTTATGTCCATTTCAATGAGGTGGGAAAACTACTAGTTGATATGATCTCTTATGTGTTGGGTTTTAAAACAAGTGAGCACATTGATGAAATGGTGTTGGTTTTATTGTCTGGATATAGTTCAGGACAACCCCCT
Organism: Pinus tabuliformis; assembly: GCA_031772625.1. NCBI lineage: Eukaryota > Viridiplantae > Streptophyta > Pinopsida > Pinales > Pinaceae > Pinus > Pinus tabuliformis. The sequence continues at coordinate 1,072,529,156 of CM062811.1, forward strand.
ACTTACAAGTATAAATATGCCAAGTTCATAGCCAATAAAATACATGATCAGCTAGTGAAGTTGGATAGAGAGGGAGTTTTTAAATATTCATCATATATCTACCATTTGTTCATGTATTACCATTCGGAATGCTTCCAATGCCCCATTAAAAAGTTGGATTCTAAGGGGGAAAGAAGGTCTGTCATCTTTTGGTCATCAGTTTTCCATGAGGTTCAAAACTCTCCATTTTCCTACTATGAGTTCATTGACAAATTTGTATACCTAGTCTCTTGTCTCCTAATGAGATCCCCTCCTCCTAGATTATCATATGACATACAGAAGATTTTGCAGTTGTCCAAGAGTTATAAAATAGGTGATTGGTATCTCTATCAAGATCACACTGTCATTAGAATCTATGGTTGTGAGCTCTGTCCTTACAGGCTCCCAAGATATGTACCAATGAGACTGTTTGCCTTGGAGTACTATAGGAAACTCATCAATTCTGATCTCACTCATTTTCATAGTGCCAAAAAGAAAGCTCACCTGAAATTCAAAGACCATCTAGGCCGCTTCATTATGAACAAGAAAGAGGGTTGGCAAGATGCTGACCAAATATTGAGGGACAAATATAAGTTAAAAAGGAGCTTCTGGTGGGTCCCTTATGACCCGAAGGGTTTTATCAGTGCCAGAAGAGTGAAATATAGGCTGTTGGCCTATGACCATTGTAAATTTCCACAAATTGAACAATATGCAAACCAAGATGAGTGGGTGCAAGGCACATTAGTTGAGGAATTGACCCAAGAAGAAATTATGGAGAGAAATGTCAAAGATTTAAGAAAAACTCTTGACTTGGATTCTTCTGATCAGGTAACCTTCAAACTACCTCAGCAAGTCGGCGAAGGTCCATCCATAGCTGCAGCTTCACAAGCTGCCCAGCAACAGGTACATCAAAAGGAAAAGAGCCAATGGATGCAGAGCAAGAAAAGGTTGCAGAACAACCTACCACCTCAAAGGAGCCAACTCAAGAACAAACTCCTCCACAGCAAACAGAGGCACTACAAGTGCCAATTTTGCAAACTCCTATTAATGAAGAAAGAGGAAAGAAGCGAGACCGAGAGGACTCCACGCCTGCTACTGGATCTACTCAGCAACCTGAAGCCAAGAGGCAAAGAGTTGATTCTCCACTTGAGGAGGAAATTAGTGAGGACATCATAGAAAGTCCAAGAGGAGAAAAGGAAGCAAGCCAACACACACCAACTAGCTCCTTCCAACAAGAGCAAGAGAGGCAATAGGGCATGGAAGTATCCTCCTCGATACAACAGAGCAAGCGGCCACCTAGTATCAAAACAGCTTTCATGGAAATCAAAGCTCAAAATGAACTGTTAAGGGTACAATTATATGATCAATTCCTCAAAGCAACACCTACCAAACAGCAAAGATTGATGGAAGAATATGAATTCAAAGAAGAAAAAACGATTCTCAGCCATTTCAAGACAAAGGTACAACAACCCCAAACACCTGCAGATTATGTCAAGACAAGCCTAGAGGTCCTTGCCAAGGACATACACCCGATGGATCAAATAGAGCTGCATAAGCAAACGGGTGAGATGGTCTATGCCACCCTGGTAGATAAGGCCATGCTGGCCCATGAATTAAAAGAATCTTTGAAGAACACAAATACTCAGCTTGATTTGGAAAGAATGTCTTCCACAGCAAAAGACAACAGAATAAAAACATTGGAGGACATTATTGTGGACCTAGGGCATGATCCCAAGGACCCTAAGGCTGTCAGGGCCCTTATGAAGAAAAAAGAAGATGACATTGTTGCCCTTAGAAAACAATTGGGATTGGCTCCTTCTATGCACGCACAAACTGCAGAGCTGGCACAAGAAAAAGAGGCTGAGGATACAATGGATCTACTGATGAAAATGAATGAAAGAATAATTCAGATGGAGAAAGAATTGGAAAGAGCAGTGCAAGGCAAGCAGGGAGAGTCAATCTCCTAGCCACCTCAAGCAGTTCCTACTGATGTCCCTATTCCTCCTACACAAGCAGCATTGATCCCCCCTATCATCCCAGCATCCACAACAGCCTCATCCACCACATATTCTACAACAGTAGCAACGACTACAGTCCCTAAATCTAGCATGAGCATGGATGAAATGATGAAAGCTGTTAAGGAGCTAGAACTTCATGCAACAAAGATAAAGGAGGCCAAGGAAAAGCTAGCCAAACTAGAGGTGAGCTACGATAAGTCCAAGGTGACAGTAGCTGAAAAAACAAGGGAGATTAAGGCCCTCAATGACAAAATAAAAGCCCTGGAGAAGGAGCTGAATTTGGAGAAGACCTTGGCTGAAATAAAAAAGATTTTGTGGTCCAAAGTTAGCCAATCAATCACTAGACAATGGAAATCAATCCAAACCATCCATGAGCAAATAGAATTAATAGGGCGGGCTCAAATTGAAAATCAGAAGGCTAAAGCAGCATTAGGGAATATGCCTGTGCAGGTTAGCAAAATGATTCATTTCCTGAACACTCACACCAAGGAAGAGTTAGCAGCATTAGACATCAACAGCAGGACAGAAACTGTTCTAACAGCAAAAAAGGTGCTGACCCTTAGAAATTCCGTGCAAAGTTTGGAGAGAAAGTATCAAGAAATGCAAGTAGATGTAGATGATTACAAGCTGAGGATTGAAGCATTGCAAGGCAGAGGATTTCCCAGCCTATTGACCACCGCTGGAAGACTGCTGACCCGTGAGCAGTATGCCACCAGGATGAGTAATTTTATTTCAAATCAGATCACAGCATCCACAAGTACCTCAGAAGAAACAGGACCTCCATTAGGACAGAGCCTTTATGATAAGCTGGAAAATTTATTTTACATTGAGCATGAAATCAATCACTTGTTTGAGGTCCCACCCAATTTTTACAAGTATACCGAAGCATATGAGACATTGATAAAGATACGAAGACATCAACTGCCTAAAGAAGATTGGTGGAAAGCAATGCTGGAGATTTTGCCAAAGTGATTTCGGTCCTTTCTCTCTTTGGTCAACCTCAGGTCATCTACAGGTCAGTAGAGTTGAGTACGCAGGCACCAGGTACAACATGAAGACAACAGGCAGAGTAGGTTGGAGCAGTGACTCAGCAAAGTGCTGGGACAGCAAGCCCAAAAAAGGAAAAAATGCAGATTTAAAAGCGCAGCCCCAGCCGACTCAGTTGGTCATAAAAGTCAAAATTCTCTGACAGGATGGATAGCTAATACATTAATATTTACTGTAGCCTTTACTCTTTCAGCTACTATTCCTCAAGAGTTGGTAAAGAAGTTATGAGTTATTAACTCATCAACTAGATATTTTGTATCTTATTTTTTTTATATATACCTCCCCACAAAACATATTTGGGGTTGGTGATTTTCGCTCTAAGAGCTGCGCTGTAAGTTTCAGATTATCTAATACAAAGAGCTGATGAAGTTTATGATTTCTACACTATCTGGATGTGAATGTGATGGACTACGTTCTGCTATAGAATTCCTGTGTTGTCTAATGAAACAATAAGTTTTTCTAAACCATGTTTTGTCCTTTCTATGTTTGCTAAATTCACATGTATGTTCATGATCTCAGCAACAGAGAAAAAGAATAGCTCAGGACTTGTTTAACTGCACCCTTTGCTCAATCTCTGTTTCTAACCATGTTTTCTGCAGGATTGGTCATAAATATGAATTCTTAATTGCTCATATTTGCACTAATTCTTTCATTATGAATGTTGTTTAGGAATTATTAATTGCTCCTAGATAATATTCTCACCTTTCCCTCTATCAGCATAGTGAAAGATCCTTAACTGCCTTTCATTCCCTGATTCCATGCCATCTATTCCTAAATTTGAAGATTTTTTTCATGGATACCTATATGACTCTCTAGTATTTCCTCTTCTCCAACAAGAACTTTCAGCTGTACACCAGCATTGACTCCACTACCCAATGGTCTAATTTATTCTGAAAACTGCATATCAGTTCTATTTGAAATCATCATCCAACCAAATTCAAAACAAAATCCTGTGCTTTATAACTAGCCTAAAATTACACCAAAACAAAGTTAAATCATAAAGAGAGAGCCCTCTCTGGTTGTAGGTAGGCTAGGACCTATAGCTGAAAGATTGGTTAGTGGTTACCTCGGCCGTATTCCCTTAGGAGTCAAAGGTAACAACCTGGGTGATAACATATACATTGTTTTGACTAAGTGGACCTGCGTATACATCTTAAAATACTTTTCACCGTCCTTTACCTTCAACTTCTTCATTCTAATTAATAGACTTTAGTTCCATCTTCTTGTTCTTCTATACCAATGCCCTGTTACATCTGAATGGATCTATTACACTTTGGGTTGTCTTTCATCAAAATTGAACTGACCTATGAGTGAGTTTCCATCAAGGAAAACATTTGTACCATAATGCCAACAATATCCCCCTTTAGACTTGATGGAAACCATGCTGGTGTTGATTACTGTAAGCTATAGAAACTATTAGAGATAACAAGAAACACCAAAATACTCCCCCTTTTTGACATCAAGGGCAAAGGGCGGACCAAGTTATTCTCCCCCCTTTGATATACATTATTTTTTCCATGCTCCCCCTAAGTACATGCTGAGTCTACAAAGATATGTTTCAAAAGAATAACATGACTCTATAACTCAACTAAGTGAGTATGACCTCCCTATGACCAATGACCCATACATACATAAATCATCCAACCAAGTGGGTATACACCATTTGTTTATACATGACAGAAATACAACAATTATTACATCATCAATCCCATGCAAAGTGGGGATACAAAATACATCATATGTCGAATAAGACTTATTGAAATATAGATCATGACAGAAGAAGTCATATCACACCCTAGATCTTTACAAGACTTATGCAACAAATGATATAAGTATCTAAAGCCATAGTTGAACTCAACAAACATGATGCCAACAATGTTGAATGTGTATGAAGGCTAATGCTCCCCATGAACCTATTCTACCTGTGCATTGTAAACAAGCCATTCATCAAGTCATCTTTGTGAGTCAGATAAAAACCAATGAACAAAGCATATCATCGGACTGTAATCATCAATATCAAACAGAGAACCCATATGAGAGTCTGACCCACTATTTTTATGTTAGAAAAACATATACGCTCTTTCAGCCATAGAATCCCGCATGTATATGCGACTATACTTCATGAAACCCACGTATAATAACCTTCCTCTGAAAACTGGATTTAATAGAAGGATGATGTAGCAACTACTCCTAGCTTTTGTCTACAATATTAAAATATTTCTCTGGGAAGCATTTTAGTGAATATATCAACAACCTTCTCTTTGGAGGGAACATACTCCAATTTAACCTTTTGTTCAAGCACTTGTTCTCGTAGAAAATGGTACTTAATGGGTATGTGCTTGGTCTTGGAGTGCATGATAAAAATTTTTGAAATACTAATGCCACTTGTGTTATCACATAGAATGGAGATGGGTGGAGTACATGTGATATGAATGTCTTTCAATGTTTGCATCATCCAAAGTATTTGTGTGCAACAAGATGCAGTAGCCACATATTCTACTTCAGCTGTAGATAAGGCAACCAAACTTTATTTCTTGTTGAACCATGACATTAACCGAGGACCCATATAAAAGTCACCTCCACCAGTTCTCTTTTGGTCATCAACATTTCCTGCCCAATCTGCATATATATATGTATGAAGAGTAAGGTTTGTATCTTTAGGATACCATAGTCCAAAGTCCTGAGTTCCTTGAAGATATTTGAAAATTCTTTAGACTGCCTAAAGATGTGATTCCTTTCTATTTGCTTGGAACCTTCCAACAATTCCTACTGCATGCATGATATCAGGTCTGGTACCTATTAGATAAAGCAAACTTCCAATCATAGATGTGTAAGCTGGTTTGTTTACTGTTGGTGATTCATCGTTAGAACTGAGACTGCGTCCTATTACTATTGGAGTACATACTGGTTCAGAATCTCCCATTCTGTACTTATTCAACATCTGCTTGAAATATTTGTTTTGTGAAAGAAAGATACCATCTTTTGTTTGTTGTACTTGTAGACCAAGAAAATAAGTAAGTTCACCAAGGACATTTCAAATTCTTGCTACATTACAAAAGAAAAATTCCAACTCATGGATTCTTCATTGCTACCAAATATGATATCATCAACATAAACAACAATAATTAGCAGTTTATCATTTTCAACCTTTGTGTATAAATTGCTATCTGCAGAACCTTTTGTGAAACCTTGTTGTTGTAGATATTTTTCAAGGTGGTAATACCAAGCCCTTGGAGCCTGTTTCATACCATAGAGAGCCTTTTTAAGCTTGCATATGAGTTTTGCATCATTTCCAAGAAAGAATCCTTCTGGCTATTCAATAAAAACTTCTTCTTCTAAATCTCCATTAAGGAAGGTTGATTTTACATCCATCTGATATACTTTGAATTTTCGAAAACTAGAAATAGAAAGAAACATCCTTATGGCTTCAAGTCTGGCAATAGGTGCAAAGGTTTCTTCAAAATCTATACCTTCTTATTGATCATACCCTTTACAAATAAGTCTGGCCTTGTTTCTAATAACTTTTCCATGTTCATTCAACTTGTTCTTAAATATCCATTTTGTTCCTATAACATTTTTATCATGAGGTCTAGGAACTAACTCCCAAGTATCGTTCTTTTCAATTTGGTCAAGTTCTTCATCCATGGACTTGACCCAACATTCACCTTTGCGGGCTTCATTTACATTCTGAGGTTCAGTGGAGGATAGTAATGCTAGATAGCTTGAGGTCCCTGTAAGATTTCTTCTTGTCTTTACACCAGCTCCCTTTTCTCCTAGAATTTGAGATTCTGGATTATTCTTCTGGACATAACTAGATGGAGTCTTTTCCCTATCTGTTGTATCCTCTTCTGGTGGTTCATTGGTTTCTTCTTCTATATCATTTTGATTTGATGCAGGAAAGCATTCCCCAACGTCCTCACTATCATATTCCCATATTGATTTCATTTGTTCCGGATTTCTACATGCTTCATCAACTACAACATCAATGCTTTCAACAATTTTCCGATGTCTTTTATTATAACATTTGTATCCTTTACTTTTGGATGAATAACCAAGAAGAATTCATTCGTCTACTCTAGGTTCAAACTTACCATTTTTCATCAGTCCTTTTGATGAAACATTTGCTTCCAAACACTCTAAAGTGTTTTACAATAGGAGGCTTACCATACCAAATTGCATATGGAGTTTGATCGCTATTTATCCGAACATTTACTTTGTTGAGAATAGTCACAACAACAAATGTAGCGTCACACTAGAAGGTTGCAGGAGTTTCAGATTCATCAAGCATTACCTGAGCCATTTGTTGAAATGTTCTATTCATTATTTCCACCACGCCATTTTGTCGAGGAGTTCTTGTGACAGAGAATTTCCTCTTTATTCCATGTTGTTCACAAAAGTCAAAGAATTTGTCTGAAATGAATTCTCCCCCTCGATAAGATCTGGGAAATTTTATTTCTCAATTTGATTCATTTTCAACTAAAGCTTTGAAGGATTTAAACTTTTCAAATGCTTCATCTTTATGCTTTAGTAGGCCTATCCAACACATCCTAGAAAAATCATCGTTAAATAAAATAAAGTATTCTTCTCCACGAGGTGACTTTTTCCTTGTTGGTCCACATAAATCAGTATGGATGAGTTCAAGAGGCTTACTTGTTGATCCTTTTTTTCATTGAAGTGAACTCTGGTTTGCTTACCGACTTGACATGGTTTGCATATGGTATTTTTTGGGATGTTGATAATTGGAAGATCACAAAGTGCCTTGAGCCTACATGCTTTTTTAATTTGAGAAAAGCTTAGATGTCCCAATTTTCTATGCCGTAGCTAGTTTTTATCAGTTTTTCTTAGATATCATTGTTGTCATCCTCCTTTGAGTATGTATAAGTTGTTTGGAGTTCTTGTTCCTTTGATCATGGTCTTTCCTGTATCAAGCCCATGAACCACACATCCGTTTGATTGAAACACAACTTCATTTCCTTGATCACACTTTTGATTGACACTCAATAGGTTATGCTTTAAACCATCTACATACATGACATTTCAAGCTTTAACCTTTTCTTTCAAGAAGACTAAACCTTTACCTTTAATGACAGCTGGAGTTTCATTTCCAAATTAGAAATTCTTTTCCTTTTCTAAAGCATTATATGAATTAAGTTTCTCTTTATCAGCTATCATGTGTTTGGAGCATCCGTTGTCGATGTACCACTGATTTTCTTGCCCTTCTGCATACAAATCTATGCCACATCTTTCTAATTGAGATTCCTTATTTCTCCATATCTTGGGATTTAATGATGTTTTCTCCTTTTTAAGTGATGGCCGAAATTTTCTCCTACATTCAGATTCTTCATGACCAAATGATCCAAATGGATCCTAGAAAACCTCTAAGTCTTCAAAATCTTCTAAACTTCCGCATAAGAAAAACCTTTAAAGAAGGCAGATAACACTATCGGGAGGCAAAAACATAGAGAAATCATTAAAAAACAAAGTATCGACAGTTTAAAGTAACTATGAATTGGAGCTGTCGGATCTGGCTGATCAACGGTCCAGATCCGATCGGTGAAACGCAATCGGCAGTGGCAAAGGGAGGCTATCAGCGAAGACCACAAGTAATACGCAACAGTGATCAATGGGGTCAACGAGGACTATCGATGAAGTGTATAGATCAACGGTCCTAGTTGCATCGTAGTATCGCTATTGGCAAATGCAAGGGAGCACTTGCAATGGCCCGGGGTATGTGCGATGTGTGATTTCGATCAATTGCATCGCAACATCACATTGGAACATTTCAATGGAGCGGGGCTGATAATAACCATGACTACGATAGCTAGACCCAATAAAACTATAGACTATATTTGATAATATTTCAAGTCCGGAAATAACACTTTTTCAGTGTAAATCACATTTTCATTAAATAAATGAAATATAAGGGATAAAGCACCGATGCAATATTATGGACCCGAAAGGGTTTATTAATGTTGTTGAATACTATTTTCAAGTCCGATATGAGTGGGATTTCAACCTTTAATGTATTTTTTAATACAAAGGAAATAGGCAGGATTTCAAGTAGGCCGTGGGTAGTAAATGGTTTGGTACGCACTCCACCTGATCCCATACAATGGCTGCCACATGTCCAGGATGAGTAGAGAGAAAACCACCTCATCGGGTGGTTAACCCCTATATGAAAGGGCTGCCCGAAATGAACCATATCCATTGGATCTAGATCTCCCAGATCAATGGTGGAGGTGTGATGTCGACATATAGATGGACCTGATAGGAGTATAAGGTGGATTTATGGATAGTTGAAGTCTGATAAATAGCGTTTGGTGAAATTTTCCTATGTTTGAACATATTTCTCTGTGTAAATAGAGAACGACGATTTCAAAGGATCTCAAAGGCCCGATGACCAATCCATTATAGTATAGGTGGCCACCATCCATTGAAGCATTTAGAAATGATTGCTAATGCTCCAAAAAGGATCTGAGTGGACAGAGGTTGGGGAGCCAAAGAGCCTGAGAAGGTGAAATGAACAGACAGCACTGATTTGCTTTAAAAGCCATAGACAGAGAGTAAACAAGGACAAGCATTGTTGAGACAGAGCAATAGAGATAGAGAGTCAATGAGGAGAGTTTGCGTACTCAGAAGATACTTAGGGGATCCAAGTAAAGCCTTATTGTTTTTTATCTATTGTGTGAGGCTTAAATTGAGCTCACTGTTGTAAAACTCTGTTTTTGAAGACATAATAGAGAGGTCACCACTAGAGGCTGGACCAAGAGACATAGCCCAGGAGTGTTGGGTGAACTCCTTATTAAACTTGTTTTGTTTATGTGTGTTGTCTATTATGTTCTTTAACTGCTTCATTGTCTATGTATTTTTCAATCTTATCGATCCATTGCACAAAGTAACATAGGAAAATCCATACACATGAGTCTGTAATACCTTAATAATTGTCTAAGATCTCAATATCAGATCAAGTGGTATTAGAGCTTTAGGTTGCTAAGGTTACACAATCTTGTGCTGGATTGTTGAATGCTAACTATGTCAAAGCTCAAATTAGGAGAAGGAGAACTGGTTGATACTAACCCAAAAATAGGAAGAGCCTATCCTAGGAGAAAAATAGCAGAAGAAATTCCCTTGGAATCAGACTCTTAGTTCATGGACAGTTTGATAACCATGAGAGGGAGGCTATCAGCGGAGACCACAAGTAATACGCAACAGTGATCAATGGGGTCAACGAGGACTATCAATGAAGTGTACAGATCAACGGTCCCAGTTGCATCGTAGTATCGCTATTGGCAAATGCAAAGGAGCACTTGCAATGGCCCGGGGTATGTGCGATGTGTGATTGCGATCAATTGCATCGCAACATCACATTGGAACATTTCAATGGAGCGGGGCCGATAATAACCATGACGACGATAGCTAGACCCAATAAAACTATCGACTATATTTGATAATATTTCAAGTCCGGAAACAATGCTTTTTCAGTGTAAATCACATTTTCATTAAATAAATGAAATATAAGGGATAAAGCACTGATGCAATATTACGGACCCGAAAGGGTTTATTAATGTTGTTGAATACTATTTTCAAGTCCGATATGAGTGGGATTTCAATGTTTAATGTATTTTTTAATACAAAGGAAATAGGCAGGATTTCAAGTAGGCCGTGGGTAGTAAATGGTTTGGTACACACTCCACCTAATCCCATACAATGGCTGCCACGTGTCCAGGATGAGTAGAGAGAAAACCACCTCATCGGGTGGTTAACCCCTATATGAAAGGGCTGCCCGAAATGAACCATATCCGTTGGATCTGGATCTCCTAGATCAATGGTGGAGGTGTGATGCCGACATATAGATGGACCCGATAGGAGTATAAGGTGGATTTATGGATAGTTGAAGTCCGATAAACAGCGTTTGGTGAAATTTTCCTATGTTTGAACGTATTTCTCTGTGTAAATAGATAACGACGATTTCAAAGGATCTCAAAGGCCCGATGACCAATCCATTATAGTATAGGTGGCCACCATCCATGGAAGCATTTAGCAATGATTGCTAGTGCTCAAAAAGGGATCTGAGTGGACAGAGGTTGGGGAGCCAGAGAGCCTGAGAAGGTGAAATGAACAGACAGCACTGATTGGCTTTAAAAACCATAGACAGAGAGTAAACAAGGACAAGCATTGTTGAGACAGAGCAATAGAGATAGAGAGTCAATGAGGAGAGTCTGTGTACTTAGAAGATACTTAGGGGATCCAAGTAAAGCCTTATTGTTTCTTATCTATTGTGTGAGGCTTAAATTGAGCTCATTGTTGTAAAACTCTATTTTTGAAGACATAATAGAGAGGTCACCACTAGAGGCTGGACCAGGAGACATAGCCCAAGAGTGTTGGGTGAACTCCTTATTAAACTTGTTGTGCTTATGTGTGTTGTCTATTATGTTCTTTAACTGCTTCATTGTCTATGTATTTTTCAATCTTATCGATCCATTGCACAAAGTAACATAGGAAAATCCATGCACATGAGTCTGTAATACCTTAATAATTGTCTAAGATCTCAATATCAGATCAAGTGGTATTAGAGCTTTAGGTTGCTAAGGTTAGACACGTTTGTGCTGGATTGTTGAATGCTATCTAGGTCAAAGCTCAAATTAGGAGAAGGATAACTGGTTGATACTAACCCAAAAATAGGAAGAGTCTATCTTAGGAGAAAAATGGCAGAAGAAATTCCCTTGGAATCAGACTCTTAGTTCATGGACAGTTTCATAAACACGAGAGCCATGGTAGAAGAGATGTATCGAGAATTTAAGAAAGGTCGAAGTGAAGATACTTCAACCTCCAAACAAGACAAAGGAATAGAGGAACCTCTTCTAGATGGCCATTCAGAAGGCAAAGGGAAAGGGAAAGAGCCTCCTCTATCAACACCTCCTTCTAGCCCTTTGATTAAATTAGATGTAAAATTTGATTTGCCAATATATGATGGAGAATTAAATGAAGAAAAGCTAGATAACTAGATTATATAGATTGATGTATATTGCAGGGTGCAGAACATCGATTCAGAAAGGAGAAAGATTTAGCTGGCCAGCCTTCGCCTTGGAGGAACTGCCCTAGTGTGGTGGGAAGACAAGACACAAGCTGATTTGAAGAAGCATGGTAAAATTCTTTCTACTTGGAGTGAATTTGTTTCTGCCATTAAAAAAAATTCTATCCACTAGCTTATATGCAGTAAGAAATGATGAGTTGGAAAAATCTTCACCAACTAAAGGGGCAAAGTGTACAAAGCTATACCCAGGAATTTAGAAAAACAACTTTATTTCTAGGCATTTCTCTAGACTCACCTCAAACTTTGCTAAAGTATATAGGTGGTCTACATAGCTATTTGAGGCACACCATTCTCATGTTTAACACTACTAGCATAGATGAGGTATCAGTTCAGGCTACACAACTAGAGGCTAGAGGCAAGAATGTGAACCCAGAGATTGGGGGATCATCAAATCACACTACAAGCAAGAACAAGGAAAAGAGGAAGTAGAAATGGAAAGAGAGGAAGGAAAACATTATACAGAAAGACAAACCTTCGTGCACTCATTGCAAGAAGGATGGACATGATGATGAACATTGCTAGTCTTTTCATCTGGAGCTGAAACCCGAGAAGTTCGATGGCAAGAAGAAGAATACTGTTGCTGCTATTCAAAAAGATTTGGGGTCAGACTTAGGTGATGAAACAACAATCACAGCCACAGGTATAAAAGGTAAAAATTCTAAAGCATTTACTAGTAATTCTACACAATCTATTGATTATGAAGAAAATGAGAGGAAAAGACATGAGCTTTTTCATATTAGAGTTATTTCCAAGCATCAAAAGATTGATATTTTATTTGATAGTGGTTCACAAATAAACTTGATTTTCGAAGCAACTGTAAAGAAGTTGGGACTACTAACCACACCTCACAAGAAGCCATATCCATTAGGATGGGTATGTGATAAAGCAAAACAACAAGTGACTAGACAATGTAAACTTAAGTTTGTTTTTGGGTCAACTTTTGTAGATGAGGTTACATTTGAAGGTTGTGATGCTAAACAAAAAGCTGATTTAGAAAGAGTTGTTTCAAAATATGATATCCTATTTCAATAACCTAAAGGTCTTCCACCCAAAAGGGAAATTGTACATGATATTCATTTGCAGCAAGATGCTCCATTGCCTAACATCAAAATGTACAGGTTATCTGCTTTAGAGAATGCAAAGATCAAGAAGCAGGTAGAGAAGCTGCTCGACAAAGGGTTGATAAGGCCAAGCACATCACCATGTGGATCTCCAATCATATTGGTGAGAAAGAAAGATGGTTCGTGGAGGATGTGCATTGACTACAGAGCACTGAATAAAATAACGATCAAGAATCATTATCCTCTTCCTCACATAGATGATCTATTAGATCAGCTGAAAGAAGTTGTTTACTTTTCCAAGTTGGACTTGCGTAGTGGCTACCATTAGGTCAGAGTTGCAGAACAAGATGCATGGAAGACTGCTTTCAAAACAAAGCAAGGGCTGTATGAATGGCTGGTTATGCCTTTTGGCTTAACTAATGCTCCTGCCACTTTCATGAGAGTAATAAATGATGTACTCAAGCCTTTTATTGATGATTTTGTAATTGTATATTTAGATGATATTATTATTTTCAGTAAACCATGGGAAGAACATTTGAAGCATGTAAAGCAGACTCTAGATGTTTTGAAAAGAGAAAATCTCTATGTTAAATTATCAACATGTGAATTTCGTAAAACATCTTTCAATTATTTGGGTCATATTGCAGGGGGTGGTGAATTGAAGATAGATCCGTCTAAGGTTGAAGTCATTGTCAATTGGCCTAAACCCAAATCTGCTACGGAAGTTAGTAGCTTCCTAGGAGTAGCACAATATTGGAGAAAGTTTATTGCTAACTTTTCCTTGATTGTAGCTCCCTTACATGCTTTAACAGGATTGAACAAGGTGTTTCAGTGGGGAGGCAAACAACAGAAAGCCTTCGACACCTTGAAAGAAAAGATTAGTACAACACCAGTACTAGCATTTCCAGATCTTCATAGACCATTTGAGATTGAAATAGATGCCAGTGACTATACCATGGGAGCAGTGTTGATGCAACATAGTAAACCCATATGTTATCATTCTAAGACATTTAATTCTGTAGTAGTTAATTATCCTATCTATGACAAAGAATTGTATGCATTAGTACAGAGTGTGAAAATGTGGAAACATCACCTATTGGGCAAACAAAAAATTATACATATCGATCATCAACCACTTCAATATTTACACTCACAAACTAAACTGCAGCAATCAAGACACTATAGGTGGATGGGTTTTCTACAACAGTTTCATCTTGTCATCAGATAGAAGAAAGGCATACACAATAAGGTTGTAGATATGTTATCCAGAACAATCATAAATGCATCTACTATACTTAAGCATAATTCAGTATTGCATGAAAGCTACATTGAAGAATATTCTCAAGATGTAGATTTTAAAGATGTCTATGCAACTTTAAGTCATGGCAACCAAGTAGAAGAATTGGATTATCATGTTAAAGACCAACTCTTGTATCATTTGGGAAAGTTATGCATTCCTCAAATTGAAAGAGTTAACATAATGCGAGAAGAACATACTTCTTTAATATCAAGTCATTTTGGTGTAAGTAAAACAATTGCATAGCTAAAAAGATTCTGTTATTGGCCAAGAATGCATGAAACAGTTTCTAGATATATTAAAGGGTGTACCATGTGTGCTAAGAGCAAGCCCAGCAATAGAAAACTAGGCTTGTACACTCCACTTCCTTCTCATCCTTTGGAAAGTGTTTCCATGGACTTTGTTGGGGGACTACGAAAATCTAGAAAAGGTCATGACTATTTATATGTTATTGTGGACAGGTTCAGCAAAATGTGTTTTTTAATACCTTGTAACAAGAAGATTACAACTGAACAAACAACAAAGTTTTTCTTTCAACATGTATGGGTTCATTTTGGGTTACCCACTTCTATTGTCTCTGATCGAGATTCCTGATTTGTTGGGAAGTTTTGGTTAAGTCTATGGGAGTTAATGGACACCAGATTGAAGAAGAGAACAACATTTCATCCACAAACAGATGGCCAAACAGAGGTGGTCAACAGGACAGTGATCCAATTGCTCAGGGGCTATTGCAGCAAACATCCCAAGCTTTGGGATGAACATTTGTGTTATGTGAAACATGCTTACAACCGTGCTAAACATTCTTCTACACAAAGGTCTCCTTTTGAGACTTGTTTTGGTTTTATACCAAGGTCTCCCTTGGATTTTTTCTTTAGTAAAGACATAACAGTTGATGGACACAGTGATGTGGACAAAGCAACCACTTTCATTGAACAGATCCAAGAAATTTACCAGGCAGTGCAAGAACATCTGGAAAGGAGCCCAGCCAAGTATAAGGCAAGGCATGATAAGCATCTAATTGAGCATAGCTTCCAAGTTGGTGATCAAGTCTTGTTGTACATCAGCAAAGACAAAATGCAAGGTGAAGGTAAGAAGCTGAAGCCAATAAGGTATGGGCCTTAGATACTTGAGAAAATTGGTGAGAACACTTTTCACCTTGATTTTCCAGCTTACATGCACATCTATTCAGTAGTTAATGCAAAGAAATTGAGACTATTTGAACCTTCATTGATTGAAGATCCTGAAGAGCAAAGTCAGTTGCCTTCTATTGATGATATGTTGCCTGAATATCTCAATGAGTTGCAGGAAGATACAGTTCTGGACAAGAAGGTGAGAACTACAAGTAGAGGGGATGTTGAGTACCTCAGAATTGGACTCAAAGGTTCAAAACCAAGTAGTGTGTTATCACTCAGATTTTCCTTGAAGTTGTTGGAAGAAGGAAAGGGTTCCGAGGTAACCACAAACCAATCTTTTAAGTACAGGTTCTAGCCAACCTATACTCAAAGAGGGCTCTCTCTTTATGATTTAGCTTTGTTTTTGGGATATTAGGCTATTCATGATAGCTTGGGGGGTTGTGATTTTGTTTGCTGGTAGAATTCAGGAGCAGATGGATAGAACAAGGTATTTCAAGCTATTGGGCTATGGAGTCAACTGAAGATGGCTTAAATGGATCAAGTTGATTTAACAAAGGAGAGTTTAATAGGGCAAGATAGCTAAGCAAAAGACAAAAGATAGCTTAAAATGGGTGAAGTGGTCTTGAACAGGGAGGAAGGGCAACTGAGAATCCTTCAATAGGGTTCAAGATGATGAAAAGGGGGTGCTCATTAACAAAAAGCAATTAAGTATTCTTTGTTAAATGGTCACAGTGATAAACTATGAAAGTATGGAGCACTTAAGAATTCCCTACCTATAATAGCCTGGAAGAAAACATTAAGAATATAAACAATTTTAAAGACAGAATGCAGTAAAGCTTTTTCTGAAATATAACTTTCCATTTATCATTCAGATATGAAACACATCCGAATATTTATTAAACCAGAAAAATTGTAAAAACACAAGATATAGAATACTTATTTTTTTCTCGTTTGACACAGGTGTCCTATAAAAATCCTTTGCTTTATTACTTTGTTTAGCCAGCCATACAAAAGTTGTTTAACAACACTTCAATTCCAAAAGTACATTGTCTATAGAAATGTCTTAGAATCCACACCTAATACTTTGAATGAGGAAGTATTTATACAAATGTTTACATCAAAATATCTCCTAACTAAGAGAGAGATATTCTAGGAAAACTAAATATATTTTACATGAATATAGAGACAGATGATCTCGAATGTAGAAACAGATTGTGAACTGATTGTTGTTGTCCCTGTTTTTGTTGAAGGAACTAGAGGCAAGTCCTATGAATGTGAATCTTGCTGTCATGCTAGTAACTCTATGCTGGACATCTAATTTTATCTTTTCACTAATACTTTTTCACCTGTATCTTATACTCTTTACCTGTTCACCATTGTTCACCCTTTTTACAAAAATTTACTGTGGTAATTATTACTCTTTACCTCACTTAAGTCATGGTAATTTACAGGATGTCAGTCATGTTGGACCACCAATCATATTTTGGTATTATTGTTCTTGTCAGCTTCCTGTAGATTTCAACTGCTTCAGTATATTTCAAAAAATTGGGTTGCACTGGGAATAGGTGTTTCACTTCATGTTCAATGTAAAAAAGGTTCTCCAAACCATCATAGAGAACTTTCCCTGTGTGCAATGCCTTGACTATAGATGAACTAGCCTAATGGTCAACTTGCTGATGTAATTTATTGATGTAGTCTATCTGAACCATTAGCTTATCATTGATGACTAAATGACTTGGGAGCCCTTTACTTTGTAAGATGCCAAATTTCCTCATGAACTCTTCAATATCTTCCTACATGCTTTGACATCTTCGTTCCAGACCTTGCATCAGATTTCTCTTGGTCAATACTTTCTTTATTTTGAGGATGGTAGCAATCCTATCCTCAATGTTTAATTGCTCCAACTGTTGCCTATTTCTACTATTTAGAAAATTGATTAACTGGATTGCCTCTTCAGGCTTTCTACCCAATTCCTCTCTGGTCCTTTGAACTTCTTCGAGAGCAGGCTTAACCAAATCAATTTGTTCAAAAATAATTTGAATTGATGACCAAATATCATTGATGGAATCAATGATATTGGTCCACAATATCCTCCTGATCTCTGTTAAAGGCCTATCAAATGTCAGGTCCTTCTCTAAGGCTTTGATTTGTTGGGCCATGCCTTTGTTTTTCCTTATCTCTTCTGCATAATTGATCTTTGATATTTCATATTTCTGCTCCAAAGTAGTGAATTTCTCTTTCACTTTTTGCAGTTTTGTGACTTGGAGTTTCATCTCCTCCATGGACTTAATCAAGTCCTCTATGCTCTGTGTTGGTGTATCTGTCTATGATGTACCTGTTACCTATAAGGGTGCAGCTGTTGCCAAAGGAATATTTGGTGCTAAAGCTGATGCCAATGTAGAAGGGACTGTTGTTGAAACTATAGGAACTACAGTCTGGGACTGTGTGTCAACTCACTCTACCTTGACTGTACTGATTTTTCCAATTCCTACTCTATCTCTTTTAATTGTTCATTTAGCTTAAGGACCAAGTCCGTAAGCTCTTCTTCATTTTTCTTCTCAATCACTTCAGCAGTCTGAAGGTGAATGAGTGGTGGCAATTTCAATTGTTTCCTAAGTGCAGTTATATCTTCATTCTTCTTTTTTATTAGGCTCTCTGCTGCCTTGACATCCTTTGGGTCATAGCCCAACTCAATAATTAACTCCTCCAATGATTTGATTCTGTTTTCTTTTGCCTGTGAGGAGGCATTTTCTAGTTGCAATTGGGCAATAGTGTTGCTCAGTGAATTTTGCAACCTATGTGCCATCATTACCTTGCTAGTCAGTGTAGAATAGACCATCTCCCATATTTGTTTGTGCAGTTCTATCTGGTCTATGGGGTGGATGTCTTTAACGATGACTTCAAATTCAGTCTTGAGATAATCTGCCAAATATTTTGGCTGCAGCACTGTGGGCTTTAGAAAGCTCATTTGCATTTTTCCCTCTTTGATGTCAAAGGTAGTCATCAATCTGGTTTGGTTTGAATGGGCCATCTTTAAATACTGAGCATAGGCTTGGGCCTTCAGTTGCTCATTCTTTGTCTTGATTTCTTTAAATTTTCCCTTTATATCTATAACTTTCTCAAAAGAATACCTGATAGACGAAACTTCTATACTCTATTGTCTTTCTAGTTCTTGCCTCTGTGAACTTGAGGGTGTCCCACCAGTGTGTAAACTATACGTTCCTTCCTTTCTCATGATCTCTGTAGTTTCTCCAATGAACTCTTCCTCTGAATAAGGATTCAACCTTTTCCTCTTAGCAAAGGTTTGATCTGTAGGTCTGGTAGAAGGGGTAGCTACTTCCCTATCTCTTTTCAAGTTCTTTTCCTCATTCAGAGGAGTCTGTACTACTGGGGGATTTCCCATGTTAATCTGAACTGGATGTGGTTGTGGTGGATCTAACTCTACTGATATCTCAGGCTGCTCTGATTTCTCTAGTTGTTCTATTGTAGCTGGTTGTTCTGATGTAGCTGGTTGTTCTGCTGTTAAGGAAACTTGGTTCCTAAGTTTCCTTTTGCGAAGGCTCTACTATGGGAGCACTAGTTTCCTAGGCTGGTCTTTGGGAAGACTCTGCTGCCACTTGTTCAAAAGAGTCCAGGTCAAGTCTCTTCTCCAAATCTTTCATCACATTTTCAACCTCAATCTAATCACTATCTTGTTCTATCAAAGTCCCTTCCCTCCATTCATTCAAATTTTCATATTGTTCTATCTCAGGGATTCTGTGATGGATATAGGGTGACAATTTATGTTTCATTCTTCTGTCACAAATGAAACTGTGAGGATCATATGTCCAAGCAAATCTTTTGTTTAGTTTCAATGTTGTTTCAATGATTTATTCTGCCCTTTTCCCTGTTTCTCTATTGTTGCACACAAATGGGCCTAAGTGGTCTTTGATCCTCAATTGGGCTTTCTTCTTTGCCTTGGTGAAATGAATTTGGTCAGAGTTTAATATTTTCCTGTAATATTCCAAGGCAAACAATCTCATAGGGACATACTTAGGCAGCTTGAAAGGAGGGATCTCACAACCATAGATTCGGATTTTAGTGTTATTCTGGTACAAGTACCAGTCACCTATCTTGTACTACTTTGACACTTGAAGGATTCTCTTGATATCATCACTGATTCTTATGGGAGGATGTCCTCTCAGCATGGTCGTTACAAGATAGAAAAATTGATCTATGAATTCATTGTATGAATAGGGAGAAGTGTATGAGTAGTGGAAGATGGAAGTCTAGAAAATGACTGATGTGGGATTACCTCTGGTATCAAGCTTATTAAAAAAGAATGGGTATTTTTCAGTTTGGTAATATAGGAAGAGGTGATACAAGACTGTGGAATACTTGAACACTCTCTCATTTTCCAATCTCATGAACTGATCATGGATTTTGTTAGCTATGAATGCAGCATAGTCATACGTGGCAGTAGGGGGCTAGCCAGGGGTGAAGATAGTCATATAAGCAAAGGTCATTTCATCCACATATTCATTGGTTGTGAAACCAAGAATATAGGCAATCATGGTAATAATATCACTCCCTAAGCTTGTAAAAGCACTTGTCATGTAGGGTGGAGGGTTTTCTGAAATGTATTATTCTAACATGAACATTTGGCAAACTCTGGCGATCTCTGAGCTAGATAGTTTGGAAGATTTGTCAAGTAAATTAGCAATAGACAGAGGGGTAAGGTTCTGACTAGGTTGCAACTGCAATATTTCATTGATGGAGTCTGCTGTAATGGTAAAAAGGATTTGCTGGTTAGGGGACATTACAGCTCTGAGATTAGGGTTATAATTGGCATGGCACTGGTGAACAATGTCTGGGAAAATGTGCACAGAAGGGAATTGGTATTTTGGGAGATTTGATTCCCACAGACCAATATTGTCAACATTATTGAGGTAAAGGTTCCGGTATTTACAATGCAGTCTCAAGGGGGAGTCATCAAATGTGAGATCTTTTATTTGAAAATCTTTATCTGCTAAGGGCAAATAATCCAAATCTCTATGAGGAGTAGTGATAGGAGGTACATTGAGGGCTACGGGGGTTTCCATTTCTGGTTCTTGTCGATTTAGAGATGGAAATGGGGTTTTTGAGTAAAGTTGGTGAAAACAGAGGGTCCTGGGAGTTTTTAACTTTAAGTTTTGCAACTGAATTACACTAAAGTTTGGGGTTTTCAATGTAATCACAGAGGAAATTAAGTATTTACAGGGTTTCTAGAAGGAAACGGGTAAACACCTATTTATGGAGTGATTGGCAATGGAGTACTGGTTCAGTGGGTGCAAATGGTGGACTGAAGCGGTGTCGATTTGCAATTTTCGGGGTAGTTGATGGTTGGAGTACAAGCTGGTCGAATTCACATTCTGGTTGCATGCATGAGTTTTTAGAATAAGGACGGAAAATAGATTAACTTTGTTTTTTATGCAAAGTCAAATTTTTTTGGCGGGTTTCATGATATGGACAGGTGACGTCAGTGGGGAGGCATCTTGATGTTTTGTCGTTAGTGAGAGACGGTAAGCGGGTTTCATCACACCACTTTTGGAGGGTAAGTGGTATTTGGGGGAGCAGTTTGATTTCATACATCTTTCGACATGTAGCATCGGCACTATTCATGAAACTGCTCACATCGGGCGCTAAAGGTCGACAAAAATGCCCTCCCGATATGAGCAAAGGTTGTTGGATCTGAAGGATCCGATCGGATGGTGGTTGGGGTAATGATGTGACTAATGGATAATAGGGGCGAGCCCAATATTAAGTAAAGGATTTAATCATATGGGGGGTGATTTGATTGGTTAGGAGAGTTATTAATTAGTCCGGATGACTAAATTAATCCTCACTAAATGGTGGCGGGGTTGGTTTCTTAATCAACTACAGATTAGTTAATTAATCCCATTTATTATTTGTTTTATGGTTATACTTAACCATCGGGGCGAGATATGTAAATATTGGGTTTTTAATAATAATACGGGCTCGAGTAGCTTTCTTTTATTTGGGAATTATATAATAAAACATTAATGGTTAATATGACCAAATGAATGGAAAAGCACTAAGTCCAATGTTTTTCGAAAGTATTTCCTCATATAACATATTGACTTAGGTTAAAGTGTATAAAAGGGTTTTTATGAAGATTTATTTCAATTTCCCTAAGTAAAATAGGATTTTACTTAGGAAACGTTTTATCAAAGGAATGAGTGATATTATGGGGGAGTAATGTTGATGAAAGGGACTTAAGTACTTTAGGCATTTCTAATTATTAGACCGAGTATCTGGTCCCTCCAAAATTCAGAGAAATGCTCCAAGCCCCTCTAACTTTGGCAATTACCTTTAGCACTTAGGGAATTAGTGAAGATTTTAGGGGAATGAGTGGGGAGGTTAATTATTGTGACTTTGAATGTTGATGTGCCTTGCGTGTGATACATGCCTTGCCTAGTGGTGAAATTAAAAGATTTAAGCATTGTACTTAACCATTTCATGCAACCATCATCTACTTACCCTACCTACTTTATCCTAGCACTTTCATTTCTTTATTGGGGTGCACTTAGACTGGAAAACCCTTATCAAACTTTCTTTTCTTTTACATATGAATTCCTATCTAAGTCTACACTTATTACATTGAAGGGCTCAGATTAAACTGTTGAGCTCCTTTCTCACTCTACCTATCTATTTATCTGCCAAGATTAGACTGTTTGGTCAGATATTTATTCTCTATATCTAAAACATGAAATTGAAAACATGGAATAACCAAGTTTAAACTGTTTGGTTACCATGGATTGTGACGTAGGTCACAAGTTGCACACAATCTTTATTATACATAAAAGTAAATGGTACTGGCATTTAGACTTGCACACTTCCATGGTCTTTTATTTTTTTGGGGGTTCATATTCTTTCATTTTTTTGACCTCTTCTTTATTCTTTTTACCCTTTTATTCTTTTTCCAGGGTATACCCTCTTTACATTTTTTATTTTTTTATTTTTTTCAAATGTGGAAAACCTTTGCAACAAGTAAAGTTATGAACATATTTCAAAGCTAAACCAAGTCAATCATGATATATGACACCTATTGGTATAGGGGCATAACACAGTGCAAGATAGATAGAGATTGAACAAGTGAGGAAGCTATATCCTCACTTGATTGATGCTTAAAAACCAACTTTTGGTGGTCCAAAATGTTTTTCAATGGGAAGGCGTGATCCAAATGGATCCTAGAAAACCTCTAAGTCTTCAAAATCTTCTAAATTGTCGCCTAAGGAAAACCTTTAAAGAAGGTGGATAACACTATCGGGAGGCAAAAACATAGAGAAATCATTGAAAAAAAGAGTATCAATGGTTTAAAGAAACTTTAAATTGGAGCCATCGGATTTGGCTGATCAATGGTCCAGATCCAATCAGCGAAGCACAATCAGCGGTGGAAAAGGGAGGCTATCAATGGAGACCACAAGAAATACGTGACAGCGATTAGTGGGGTCAATGAGGACCATTGATCAAGCACGTAGATCGATGGCCCTAGTTGCATCGTAGTATCACTATCGGCAAATGCAAAGGAGCGCTTACAACAACCCAAGGTATGTGCAATGTGCGATTGCAATGAATTGCATCGCAACATCGTATTAGAAAATTTCAATGGAGCGGGGCCGATAATAACCATGACTGCGATAGATGGACCCAATAAAACTATGGACTATATTTGATAATATTTCAAGTCCGGAAACAACGCTTTTTTAGTGTAAATCACATTTTCGTTAAACAAACGAAATACAAGGGATAAAGCTTCAATGCGATATTACGGACCTGAAAGGGTTTATTAATGTTGTTGAATACTATTTTCAAGTCTGATATGAGTGGGATTTCAGTGTTTAATGTATTTTTTAATACAAAGGATACAAGCAGGATTTCGGGTAGGCCATGGGTGGTAAATGGTTTGGGCTGGGCTGGGCTCAATCCCATACAATGGTTGCCACATGTCCAAGTTGAGGAGAGAGAAAACCACCCTCATCGAGCGGTTAACCCCCGTATGAAAGGGCTGCCCGAAATGAACCATAGTCGTTGGATCTAGATCTCCCAAATCAACAGTGGAGGTCTGATGCCGACATACAGATGGACCCGATAGGAGTATAAGGCGGATTTATGGATATTTGAAGTCCGATAAATAGCGTTTGGTAGAATTTTCCTATGTTTCAACATATTTCTCTGTGTAAACAGAGAACGACAATTTCGAAGTATTTCAAAGGCCCGATGACCAATTCGTTATAGTACAGGTGGCCACCATCCTTGGAAGCATTTAGCAATGATTTCTAATGCTCTAAAAGGGATCTAAGTGGATAGATGTCGAGGAGCTAGAGAGCCCGAGAAGGTGAAATGAACAGATAATGTCGATTGGCTTTAAAAGCCACAGACAGAGAGCAAATAGGGACAAGCAGTGCTGAGATAGAGCAATAGAGACAAAGAGTTAGTGAAGAGATTCTGTGTACTCAGAAGAGGCTTGGGGGATCCAAGTAAAGCCTTATTGTTTTGTATCTATTGTGTGAGGCTCAAATTGAGCTCACTATTATAAAACTCTATTTTTGAAGACATAATAGAGAGGTCAGCACTAAAGGTTGGACCAGGAGACGTAGCCCAGGAGTGTTGGGTGAATTCCTTATTAAACTTGATGTGTTTATGTGTGTTGTCTATTATGTTCTTTAACTACTTCATTTTCTATGTATTTCACAATCTTATCGATCCATTGCACGAAGTAACATAGGCAGATCCATGCACATGAGTATGTAATACCTTAATAATTATCTAAGATCTCAATATCAAATCACCAAAGTTGTTACACATCAAACATTCTACTTCATTTTCAATAGGAGAAAAGTTATTATAATAAATTTTCTTGATTCCTGTTACACTCCCTTGATTTCGTGCTTTTGTAATCATGATGGTTTTGTAAGCAACACATTGAGCAATGTTATTCTCAAAGTTATGACATGAAAAGCATTGCCCATTAAAGAAGTGTTTGCAATCATAGAATCTTTTGGCATTATTTACCTATTGGTTGGAGCTTCTACTAATATTCATCCTTGGAGTAAATTGGGTATGATTTACCTGAGGAGTAATTTTATGCCTTTCCTGATGATTGACATATTGTTCACTGGTCTTTGTTGCATCAAGATAGCTTCTGGTGGAGGTTGACGACTTCTATGATTGAGATGATTCTTCAGTATATCCAAGACCTATCTTTATCAAAGGAGAACGATGAACTTTGATGATTTCATTTAAAGTTTTAGATCCTTTAGAAAATCTAAGATTAAGAGATCTTGTCTTCTCAAGTTCTTTGCTTAGACCCACAATTTCAGATTCTAGATTTTCATTGTGTTTTTCTCTTTCAGTGAGTTGGTGTGTGTTGGGCACGGGATCCCCCCAAGTAAAGTTCTGGGGCTTAAAACCCAATTTTTGACTAAGTCTGATGTAAAGACTCCGCGATTTGTGGGCACAGAGCACAAAGTTGTAATTGAGTCATAGGGTTGTCTGTGCTTACTTTTGTAATGTAATGTCGGCTTGAAATATCTACCCATGGTTCGGAGACCATGGGATTGTATAAATAGAGTGAAGCTCTAAGTGTAAAGATAGAGAAAAGGAATCTAAGATCAAAGAATAAAAGAGATGATGAGGCATTGAGTCTAAGTGTAAAGTCAAGTCTTTGGGTAATAGAGTAGGAGAAGGCTCTGTAGTTGAGTGTGCAGAGGCATAGTAGTCCACAACTGAGTGTGTGGACCCCTACAGCTGAGTGTACAAGGCAGGTTGAGTCTATAACTGATTGAAGAATTAATAAGAGAAGTTTTATGTTATTTTTGTGTATCTTTCTCTTTTTGTGCATTAAAGTATATTTGGTATGAATTGCAAGTTTACTGTTTATTTGTTGCACGAACTTATATGAATGTGTTGAATAAGTGAATATAAGATAAAGTATCTATTTACATGAAGATAACTAACGGTTATAAGAATATAAGTAAGATCCGAGGTGTAACTTGGGGAAATAGCGCAGATCGTTACTTTAGCAGCGTCAAAGCTCCTCAGCCCCTAGTTAGGGCTACGCGAAGGCGAGTATAACAGGGCGTGAAGGCCTCATAGGTTAGGAAATTTTGTGAAGTGATCTGCACAAATATATTCATAGTTGGACTAAATCAACCCCTCATACATCTCAAGGGTGAGGAAACTTGGTTCCAACATCCCCCCCATACTGCTTCAGGTGAGACCTCAGTCTGTGCTCCACAAGCTATTATTGAAAGGGCCAGTAGTACAGGGATTTGTTTGGCTAAATAACTCCAAACCTAGGTCAGGCCCCATCAAACCAACAAATAATTCCATTGCTAGGACCAGAATCTACATAGAGATGTCTGATGTTGTATCATTGGAATCCAACTAAGAAAGAAATTGAAGGTTGGTTGGACAGGAGAATTCACGAGTTTGTGACGCAGGAGAACAAGAATATGTGACTATTAAAGGAATAGTTTTTAGACTGCTACATGTATATAGATATCCATGAAATTTTCTTTGCATCTTTCCCTACTGAGCTATACGAGTGGATTGCGAAGCTAGAAGATAGCCAAGGAAGGTGGAAGCTTGACAATCCTATTGTGTGGACCCCAGAGTTGGTGTGCAGATTGGAAGCATCAGAGGATAAGATCACACATGCTATTGATCACTAGCTTGATCAGATTATAGGAGTATTCATTACTAAGTTCACGTTAGATACATCAGTTAGCTATAGTGAGGCAAAGCGACGCTTTCTCAAAGGACCGCGAGGTAAGTACGTAAAGTCTTTGAATACTTGGATTAAAATTTTATTGCGTGAAAAGAGGGTTATTCAATTAGCTTGATGTCCAGAGCCACGTGAAGTGGAAAAACCTACAAAAATGAAGGAAGTAAGGGACCAGAGAATAACCCTTTGATTTCACCTCTGCCAGGGGACGACGAAGAGCTTGCGAAGGTCTTGCTGCAAAGTGTGATCAATTTGATAAGTCAGAGGATTCCACGCATACCACCCCCTCCCACACCACCACCAACTTCACCGCCTTGGCCTCCGTCTTTTCCCATACCACCTTCGCCACCACTGCGAGCCAATATGGCCAGCGTGTTAAAGTTTCCTATGTTCAAGGGGGTAGGAAATGAAGATCTGGACTAGTTTTGGTTTGTGATAAGAGCCATATGGGAAGTGTAAGGAGCTAGATATGATAATAAAAAGAAAGCGATGCTAGTCAGTTCTCTGCAGGATCACGCTTTGACCTGGTATATTAAGCATTCTAATGATAATTCGAATGCAGGGATCGCAAATATCCAAATTGCACTGAACAGAGAATTTAGTAGGCTGAAGTCAGAGGCATAATCGATCATTGGATTCAAAGAGATCACAATGCTACCAGGCGAGACTCCTTGGAAGTTGGATTAGAGATTGAAGTGCACAATTCGCGAAGCTAATATGACTTTGACTGATGGACAACACCGTGAATGGTTTGTAGCATCGCTAATGCCACATATGAGGAACGCACTATCACAACAGAGGTTAATGACTCAGGCAGAAACCCTAGAGTTCGTGATGAGGCTACATGAGACCCCGATACGAGATCCTAACCTGGGAGTTCAGTAGATCTAGATGCAGTTGAAAAACTTATGCCTTGAGATGTAGAGTCTAAAACAGGATAGGACTACCTGACCAGAAGTGCGTGAAAAGGTACGGTGCATTAAATGTAAGGGTTAGGGTCATGACAAGGACCACTGCCTAGTGTTCATGAATTACCTCATGGGAGGAGGACCGATGCCGTTAAGACTAGAGGCACAAGCAAGACCTAGTGTGGTGCCTGCTTTATGGTGCATGATTTGTAAAATAGGAGGAAAGCATGCTACGGACAACTACCATTTGTTACAAGAGTACACACAAAATTTGCAATAGTTGTATTGTAACTTTTGTAGATCGGTTGGACATGATCGGTGCACTTGTAGAAGCTATGAGCTGATGATGGATAGAACTCCCACCTATAGGGTTCAGGCCAAAATGCGGCCCCTTGACCAAAACACAGTAGTGGCACAAACCAGATTTCAGGGGCGCGGACGAGGCCAAGGTGGAGGAGGACCTAGAAGAGGTCACAGACAGCTAATATGCTACAATTGCAGAGGACCAGGACATTATGCCTATGATTGTATGAATCAAATGCATCCATCATGCCTGTATTGCACCTTTTTTGGTCATAAGATAGAGGATTGTCCTATGCTGATAGCTAGGCTACGCGATAAAGGAGCACTACGACCTCCCCTGACTCAAAACCTATAGATGATGAGGTCTGAGCCGCACGAGGAAGATACAAATGTGAACATTGTGCTCCGAAGTGGAATTATGATGGGATATCATAAGGGAAAACAACTCGAAGATAGTACTTGGGTTCGCAAGGCTCCAACGAAAGAAGCAGAGTTTGATTTGGAGTGTGATAAGGAAACTTTCATGGAAGCTAAGAAGAGATTTGCTAATGCTTCCACTTCAGGAAGCAAAGATAGATTGGAGCCGGAAATGGACCCATGTATGCTTATGAAATTCCTAGAAACATGCATGAAGCTACTGCGTGACAGTAAGGCTATAAAGGGATTGCATGAACTCATTAATAGATGCGTTGGGACTACGTTAGGAGGGCTGCGTGTAGTCTGGAAGATTGGAAAGCATCTGACAAGGACGGGAAGAGAAATGAGGTTGACTGCGTAAATTGGAGAATATGAGATGGACCAAGTAATTGTGGATTTAGGATTGGATGCAAACGTTCTGCTGAAGCAGACATGGGAGTGCATGGGAAGGCCTATGCTATAGCTACGAATGGAAAACCAGCAAAAAATAATACCTATGGGGAGATTGCAGGGAATCATTGTGGATATTGAAGGGGCAAGCTCGCTAGCAGACTTTGAAGTGATTGAGATTGTTGATGACATCAATCCCTACCCCGCGCTCTTAGGAATTGATTGGATCACTGACATGAATAGGGTAATTAATCTGAAGAAGCGCAATATGAGTTTTGAGAAAAAGTGTCTGCTCATAGTCGTACCTTTGGACCCTGCAGAAGGATTGCGCTACATAGAGCTGGTGCATGACTATGAAAGCGACAACGATTTGGACTACATCTACAAGATAACCATGTGAGAGCAAGACTGGGTAAATCCCACTGCGGATGGATGAATCTCATGGGAGTGCAAAAGCTCTTGTACGTCGGATTCAGATGAAGAGATAAAGCGATGGCAAAATTGGTTACACAAGGTAACCACACTAAACTATAACATGATGACAAGATCACTGCGCTACGTATCAATAGAAGTGAGAGATTTTCCTACCTATGATGGATTAGGTGAGGTAGATGCTTTCTTTGATAGATTCGAAAGGGAGGTGCCAGAAAAGAAACGTTTCTAGGGATTGAAGTGGGTACTACGTGCTACGCCCACAACATGGTGGGGTACACACCAAGGAAGCTTTAAGGACTAGCGTGAATGTAGGAGAATGATGCACATGCGTTTTAGGAAGCCCAAGATACACCTAACAAATAAATACAATGTACGGGATGGTCTACGCGTGCACCTGTCTAGGTGGGTACAGGCATATGGTAAACAACTTGCGCAGATGCACATGGACTTCATGTTGGGGAACATGGTCAATAAGCATGTGCTAGGGGGAAAATTGTGTGAACGGTCCCTCAAGTTGGAGTGATAGAATGTGGAAAGAATGAGTGTGCATAAGGTTATCCATGCATAAGCATTTAACGAAGTGTGCGAAGCACTGAACAAGGTATACAATGCGTAGCGAAGTGATTGGGACCTGTGTGTACTAGTAGTTTGGTGGGATTATAGGAGAATGTGCAAGAAACTGATGAGAAGGATGCCTTCTAGGCTGACATATGAAGCAAATGTTGTAATACAAATGGAGTTTATTATGCCTAGTCTGCGCATAACAGCACCTGTGGATATCACAGTTCACGAAGCCTTAGAAGAATGGATCGCGTAGCTGAATGAAGAAGAACGCTTGGGACCTGATGAAGAGATACAACGGGGTAATCTTAGGCTCCAAGAACTCATGAATGATAGAACTCGGTTAAGGGAGAAAAGCGCTATGGTGGAAGCAGAAGTCAAGAAGCTTGAGGAAGGAATAAAGAAGGATTTTCTCGATAAGAAAACTACGGTAATAAAACATGATGTGCATGATTACGTTGAAAAATTTGGGGACTACCACTAAGAGTTGATCAGCTTGAAGCCTTGGATTGGACCTTATATTAGTAGAAGGATCACTGATGGTGGTACAATGCAGATGGGGAAGTGCACGACGCAGACAGTGATCGATAGTCGATTGAAGCTGTATACAAGTGGCTCGGTCACCTGACTAGTCATGGGAAGCATAGTGTTAGCACTCCAAGCAATTGAAAGGAGGCGCAGGACTATAAACTACTCTGCTTGAGAGCTGCGCGATGTCAGGGCTATGCGCAGGAGCGAAGTGTCATGGGGTTCGCGACAACACAAGGGTAGCTGCACTGCCGGGTGGGTTGACTAGAAAGTGACCGTTATAGTCACTATTCACGATATGATGCTTGGTTTGAGATGAAATGGAGCGGGCGGTAGGCATTTAAGGCGAGTTTTATGGGCAAGATTTGGGAAAATTTTCCGCCAAGGAAGCATTAATGGACCAGATTTTGGGGGGAATTCAAAAGGAATTATAAATTGCAAAGGGTTGCCCAGCAAACAACACTTGGTCATTTGAGAATTGAGCTATCATGCGCCCAGATTATTCTGAACCAAGAACTGTTTGACTTGTTGAGAGCATTGTTTGAGTCCCCAATTGAGCAGTTGAGAGATTTTTGGACAAACCAAATGGCAGTTTCTGAAGAAGCCAGGGAAATTAGAGAAATTACCATCAAAGAGGCCGCACAAGCCATGACAGTGGAGGATGCCCCTAAGAGCACTGGGATAGTTGCAAAAATCACTAAATCAGTGCGCATGCTGAGACCCAAGAAAGATAAGTAGCCCATGATTTTGGTGCACATGTCCCTTCGAAACCAAATAAGAACTAAATTGACCATGGAAGAAAAATGGAAGGTGGTTAATGTGGAAACCGATGAGGAGGTGGAAGAGCTTGAGGATATCCTGATAGAACAGGATGAGGACAAAGACATGGAGGAAGAAACTGAGGGTGCGGACCCTCCAACCAGGCTGCCTGCATATTGTTCCTCTACAAAAGGGGAAGGAAAAGGTGCCTAAGGACCTAGATGAAAGCAAGAGCTCTTTGTAAACTTTGTTGCTACCTGACGATATCATTTTTGAAGGAGCACACTTTGAATGGGTGCTGAGTCTGAAGTTTGAAGATTAGGATCTCGCAGAGCATGAAAAGTTCCCACACTTAAAAACCACGCAGCTCATGAATCCGAAGAAAAACACTATGGTGGGAATTGTAGAATTGGAGTCGCACAAGTGGTTGCAAGGGGTAGAGAAAGCAAGGTTGTTGAACCTACTCTAGGTGCCGCATTACCATCGTGCCCCAATAACTATGTTTGTCATCAGATAACTGCGTTTCCTAGTGCATGATTTGTGTTTGTGGCTGGAGGAGCCCATCCCCATCATGGACCACCTAATGCATAAAATTACTTGACTCCTTTGTAAAGGGGAAGACCCAGCAGACATTTCAGAGGGTAAAAGTAGTGATTTGGCCATTGCAGATGCCATGAAGAATAGATATAAGCTAGAGAAGAAAAAGAGGGAAGTGTGATCTCCAGTACCAAAAACAAGGCATTGCGAGTTGCGACTCAGATACTAGCGGGTAAGGTCATGTGGAAGTGCCGCATGGATGAGGTTCCCGCGCTGGTGGTCCCAGTTGTTGAGCAGTGCGTAGAAGGGGTCCCGTTTAACTGGTCTGAATTCTTATGCAAGGATTTCCTGGAGAATTGTTGCGAGGTACAGGAATAGGGGAAGACCTTCCACCATGCATGGCTTCTGCTATCCATAGTGCTGGTGCCTAGGGAATTTCCTGAGGACAACCAATTCCCCCTAATTGAGAGGGATCTCCCAGAGGCCGCAAAGTACACTTCCCTATGGGCCACTAAAGACGTGCGTAGGACATGAGACAATAAAATATTCTAGGTGTTCATGGAGATGAACATCAGAATGGGGATTAACTGCAAGCTGCGGTTATCACCCACTATCTATAACATCTTACAAATCTTCGTGGAGTTTAAGGCAGGCTTCCATCACATTTACATGAGGGCGAGCAACGACCCCATGAAAAAGTGGAACGGACTACTATACCTGGACATAGATGATGTTATCTTCAATTTACATGAGGCGTGGCCATCAGAGTGGCATTCTCTAGCCCTCTCCACTACAGAAACAGAAATGTATGTTGCACAAAGAAAGAAGGAGGAGAAAAAACTACGAATGGCGCAGTTGGCAGAGAAGAGAAGAAAAGAGGCACCAACAGCACAGGCACAGGAGGTGCGGGACACTGTGAAGGACAAAGTAGAAGCACATAAGGCAACATAGAAGGAGCGCGAGGTCAAAAGTCACATTTTCCTGAATAGTATCAAGAAATGGAGACAGAGGTAGAGGAGGGTGGTGTAGACCTACAAACAATGACAACACAGTTAAAGCACCAGCATCTGAGAGAGCAGGTGGGGCCACGAAGGAAGTCGAAAGCATCTAAGACTTCTTTCGACCCGATCACCCTCACTGAGGGAGATTGACACGATATAGGGGAGACGGTGCATGAGGTCACCATGGAGGCCCTCTAGCAGTTGGTGGAGGAAAATCAGATTGTGTTGGGGGGCCTCCAGGCATAGATCCAGCAGTAGGACCGACCACGACTAAGGAAATGTTGCACGCCTGCACGACCAACATGATAGTATTGCCATAAGGGGCACTGGTTACAGAAAATGAGGCCAACAAGCTTATGGTCAGTGCATTGAAAGGGGTAGGAATCACATGGTTGCACTCCCTCAAGAGACGCTCTATGTCCTACAGGATGGAGTGACTCCAGAACTGTGGGCTAGGGAGGGCCACGCACTATAGGTGTTCAGTGAACAAAGAATCCACATGGAGTAACTAAGCCTGTAGCATGATGAGGTTGTGGCGCAAAACTGACAAATGGTGCAGGTGGTTGAGGAAGCCTGCCAGATGGTCTCTGAGTTGGCCATCCCAGCAGAGGCCCACATCCAGAGGTTAGCAGCAAGAGTGCCCAAGGCACGACAAGAGATGGCCAAGGTCAACTAGAGTTGAACATTTAGATAGAAAAACTGCAGTTGAAGGCACAACCTTCAACTCCTCTAGAGGTAAGGGAATAGCGTGCCAGCGACATTACATCGGGGATGGAGGAGATCAACAGTGCAGTGAAGGACTGCACCAAAATGTTGGAAGAATCGTTCGAAGTCCTTACCACTCTGCAGGAGGACCTGAACATACAACACTTAGAAATAGATTTGCATGAGCTATAGCATTAGTATGATAATGTCAGGGATCACGTAGATGGTGGCCCTTACACAGAGGCTTGCGCGGATGCAACAGGCCAAAGTGCTTAAGGAGCAGGTAGATGCAGTGTGACATAGAGAAGTGGTTTTGAAGGCACGTGTCAAGCCTTGGATCGACAAGGCCTTCGTCATCACAGCAATGATTGCAGGCAAGCTCACATAGATGCAGGGAATGCAGGAGCAGATACAGGGAGGCAGTTCAGATACCGAGGTCTCTGAACAACGCATCCAATAGATATATCAGGCAGCCGCTCAGTGCGCTGCCGACCTTGCAGCAGTCCGAGCAGAGTTGGGAGGTCTCTCCATGAAGATATCTGCACTAATAGAGTGACTCTAGGGCTAGTCACGATGTTTGTGTTGGGGGCTTGTTGAGCGTGAGATCCCCCCAAGGCACGATTTCAGGCTTAAAACCCAAGTTTTGACAAAGTCAGATGTAAAGACTCCACGATTTGTAGGCGTGAACTTGTAATTGAGTCATAGGGTTGTCCGCCCTTACTTTTGTAATGTAATGTCAGCTTGAAAGATCTACCCATGGTTCGCAGACCATGGGATAGTATAAATAGAGCGAGGCTCTAACTGTAAAGACATAGAAAAGGAATCTAAGATTGAAGAATAAAAGAGATGATGAAGCATTGAGTCTAAGTGTAAATTTGAGTCTTTGGGTAGTAGAGTAGGAGAAGGTTGTGCAACTGAGTTCGTAGAGGCCTAATAGTCCGCAGCTGAGTGTACGGACACCTGCAGCTGAGTGCATAGGGCAGGTTGACTCTATAACTGATTGAAGCATTAATAAGAGAATTTTTACATTATTTATATGTATCTTTTTCTATTTTATGCATTAAATTATATTGGGTATGAATTGCAAGTTTACTCTTTATTTTCTGCACGAACTTATATGAATGTGTTGAATAAGTGAATATAAGATAAAGTATTTGTTTATGCGAAGATAACTAACTGTTGTAAGAAGATAAGTAAGATCCATGGTGTAACTTGGGAGATAGCGCAAATTGCTACTTTAGCAGCATGAAAGCTCCTCAACCCCTAGTTAGGGCTATGTGAACGTGAGTATAACAGGGCACGAAGGCCTCGCAGGTCAGGAAAGTGCGGGAAGTGACCTGCGTGAAGATATTCATAGTTTGACTAAATCAACCCCTCAGACATCTCAAGGGTGTGGAAACTTGCTTCTAGCATCCCCCCCATACTTCTTCGGGAAAGACCTCAGTACGCTCTTCGTGGGCTGTTTCCAAAAGGGCTAGTAGTACAAGGATTTATTTGGCTAAATAACTCTGAACCTCGGTCAGGCCCCATCAAGCCAACAGTGTGTCAATGTATCGATGATCATATTATTTTCTTCTAAACAAATTTAAGAGTTTAGTATTTCTTCAATAAAGTCTTCCTCTTCTAAGGCATCCAAAAAATCATCATTGTCATAAGCCATGAGTAGTCTATAATCTTGGTCAGTTTCATATTCATCACTATTGGATAAGCCATCACTATCTTCATGTGTATAATAAATCCTTCTATTCACAACCTATTTTCTATTTCCTTTTGCATATTCCTTTCCCTTTTCATATTTATCTTTATGAGGACATTTGGCAGCATAATGGCTGACTCTACCACAAGCGAAGCATTTGAAAGGTAGCTTACCTCTGAATCTTCTGGAAACCCGTTGAAGCTTCTTGACAAAATTGACCTCATCTTCTTCTTCTGAAATGTGTTGTGATTCATTGTTCTCTTCCTTTCCTTTTCCGTTTACCGACGCTTTAAAAGCAACTTATCTCATATTTGATGGACCTCCTTTTCTCATTTCAAAGGCAGTTAGGATTCCATGGAGTTGAGTCATAGTAATAGATTGGATATCCTATTTTTCTTCTATGGTAGACACTTTTGATTCAAATTTAGAGGACAAACATATCAAATTTTCTCAACTAAAGTAGCTTCCTTTATCTCTTCACCTAGATTCTTCATACAATTAACAATCTCATCTATACATAAAAAGTAACTAGAAACACTCTCATCACTATGCATCCTAAGAGTTTCGTACTGAATTATGAGAGTTTGAAGCTTAGCACGTTTTACCTAAGAGTCTCCTTCATACCTCTGAATGATTTTGTCCCATATCTCTTTGGTTTTCTTGAGCTTCATGACTTTGACAAATTATGATTTTGACAGACTTCCCAATATCATATTGACAACATTAGAATTGGTTTCGTATAACTCCTTACTTGTAGAGTCTATAGGAATTGATGTTGGAAATTGATATCCTCCTTCCAAAATATCCCAAACATCGGCTCCAAGTGATTGTAGATAGGCTCTAGTTCTTATTTTCCAATATACTAAGTTGCTCCCATTGAAGATTAGTGGTCTGATGGATCCCATGCCTTTGTGATTATTCATCTTGAAAGATCTTCCTTCAAGCAATCAAGCTTCTTTTGAAGGACTTGCTCTAATACCAATTGTTGAAAATAATACTGAGAGGGGGGGTGAATCAGTATTATCCGATCAATAAAATTTCATTTCCCAAATAGATTTATATACGATACTTCTATTAAGTGAACTGGCGTGTACACATTACTGTGATTAGTGAAACCAGCATATACACAATGAACTTGTGATTTAGTTAATTTATCATGTCTTTATCTATAACCAGTGCATCAGTAACTTATTAAAGAGTGCAGTAAAAATAGTATAAACCATAACACATAAGCAACACACCTGAACACCAATATTTAGGGTGGGAACCCAATGTGGGTGAAAACCACCTGCTGTTGTTGTCTCTATCTTCTTTTAATAATAAGAAAATATGTTTACAATCTTGTATTGGTACAGACTCATACCAGTACGTAGGCACCCACCTATAGAAAGCTACAACCTTCTCTAATTTTCAAACTTCTATTGGAAGGGAGCTACAATCCCCTAGCTCTTGTACTGGCCAATGAGTTTACTAGTATGTAAGTGTCGGCCTATGGAAGGCTATGACCTTCTCTCTTCCTCTAGGGGCCACGTTTCATAAATTTTCATACTGGATGCTCCTAGTACACAACAATACACATGAAGGCCTCATTTCATCAAATTTTCATACTGGACCTATCAGAAACTATGAAATTTATACTGCATCAACCAACAATCAGTTAATCTGAAAAATCAAATCACTGTCACTAGAACACTATGTTGAACCCAAAAACCTACATCATCATTCAAAACAAGTTGCAATCTCAAAAGTCATGCATTAGAATGTATACGCTAGTTTACTGAACTCAACCTACGTGTATACGCTACTTCCTTTAATCAAACCTATGTATACCTTCAAAACTACTAAAACATAGAACTTTTGAGTCAAGTCTATACCAACCAGCAATATATTGAACATCTACTATCAATTTACAAAACCTTACACAGGCAGTAGCAGAGATCACCCTTCTCACTTATACAATCAATCAATCAGATATCAAACTCCTTATGCATTCAGTTTTACATTCAGATCTAACAAGACTTCATTGACAGACAGCATTAAAACAACATTACTGATCAAATAGATCAGTCATCTTGGAAGAATATACTTTTCTTTTGCATACACTACTTGGAAGAGCTAAACTGGTGTGTATACACAACTTTAGCAAAGCAAACCATCGTACAAATCTGCAAATATTAACTCATAACTTTGCTACTATTCCAGACTTCATACAAACCCAGATCATGACATTCAAAGAATAAAACAGGAGTACATAAATAGATCTGGCCATACCAATATCATATCATTCACTGACAAGTCATTTCAAGTCTCATGATCTTGATCCAACATTGAATTCAAGGTGCACAAAATATTTGAGATCAAATCATCAACATAGCCCCTGCAACATAAAATATACTATAGATAGAAGTATTCCTTAGAAACCTTTTCACTTGCACACATTGGCCTTATGATCTTCTCCTCCTTATATAGTTTTAGGCCTTTCTCAATACCTCGAACCAAAACCACCATGGACCCTTGGTATTCTTGGGCGGGATCAAATAGTAATTACTCCGCTCAATATTGTGGGATAATACCATGGTATTGACCCCTCATTTTCTCTACTCTTGAAATTCCTTGATTTTCCAACATGCACATGCTTTTCCTCTTATGGGAGTGCGTGTATATGTATACTCACCTTTTGTTCTGTGGACCTACGTGTATACATTGTTTTGACTAAGTGGACCTGCATATACATCTTAAAATGATTGTCACCATCCTTTACCTTCAACTTCTTCATTCTAATTAGTAGAATTTGTTTCCATCTTCATGTTATTCTGTACCAATGCCTTGTTACATCTGAATGGATCTATTACATTGTGGGTTTCCTTTCATCAAAACTGAACTGACCCGTGAGTGAGTTTCCATTAGGGACAACACTTGTATCACAATGCCAATAGTGACAAGGAGTTCTTAAGAGATCATAATGCCAAAAATGAACTATTAGAATCATAGGAGTTTCTCCCCCTGAACCTGTTCCAACACTAGACCATCAATTCTAATCACATTATATCCATCTCATCAATCAACAAATCCACCAAAGAACCATTTTAGCAGCAACAACATAATATTTTACAATAACTCATAACCTTATCATGAATCATCATTCCTAAGAAGCATATAGGAATTATTAACAGTCTACAAAAAACCAATATCAAAACCAGAAAGCCAATAATAACCATTGGAATCATATGAGGAGCTCCCCCTAAATTCGTGCCTTTTTTTTATTCATCTTAGAGAAACATATGTGACTGTGTAGATAAAAAACAATGTATAAACTATTTATCTCTGGTATTACACCAAGAGTGCTCCAACTCCTAAGGGCTCCTCAACTCTATTTATCAATTCGGGATTCGTACAAAATTCGAGGTGACACTACTATATGCATAGTAGATGGGATTCCACTCATGCCACCCTCAACTAGGAAATTTGATTAATAATACTCCAAGACCATTCCTCCTACTGAATTATAATGAAAACTAGCTAATGAAGGTGAAATTTAGAGGCTACCTCTAACTATGAGAAGGGGCATGCTATTAACTTCGACTTGCAAATGCTATTAAATCAAGTCATGAAAAGACAAGAGCTACGCTACTTGTAGAAAGGAAAGTACATTATCTTGCAATCAACCATCTAGGTATCAAATCTACTTGCAGACAAGAATCTAACCTACCAACTCATAACTCAGTATTTTATGTATCATCTATCTAGCTCACACTTGCATATCAATTGATGTTCTATTTGTGCCAAATCTTTGATAAAGAAACTAATGCTATTCTATTTTGCAGTGAAGGAAAATGAAGGTTTGGAGTCGCCTACGAGATGCTGTTGATCATGGAGTCATATCTGGGGGTCAAAATCCTTCTAATCTAAGTCCAAATTGAATAAAAGGTCAAAACTAGTGAAGAAACAGGCTGCTACAGGTGTGCTATAGGAAGCTGCTACAAGTGCCATGTATTTCTCTAGGAAGGCCTGTAATGCTATAGGAAGGATTTCGATAAGGTTTAGTAGGTGGAAATGATGGTTAAGGGTATGGAAATTTGGGTGGACGTTGAGGTAAATGAATGGAGGGTGGAAAAACCCCCTATCCAATCTCAAAGCCTTTTGAAGGCCTATTTTTCCCTAGGGGAGATGCTCATGGTCGTTTAGGAAAATGATCTCATGAACAGAACTTTTAGGATAGAATTTTGGAATCATAAGAGAAGGTGAGGAAGTTCAAGATGGAGGTGGTAAAGGTGCCCTTTCCTGTAGATCCAAACATCCTTGTAATCATCACATGCATATATCCATTTAACATTGACAAAATGAAACAACTAATAGTGTAAAGGATGAGATGTTATCTAATCTATGCAAAAACTATGATCTAATCAATAAATAAACTCCTACTCTACAAAAATGACATGAAAACAAGGTAACCAACATCAATCTTCTTCCAAGAAATCATAAACATAATATTTTTGGACTGTGGTTGTAAATCCTTCTATTCATGCTCCCATGAGAGAGATGAGGTAGAGGTTGCAATCACATATTTTTGATGGATTATTCTCTAATAAAATTTAAGAAAATAATAAACTTTGAACTAAAAAGAGATACAAATACACAAGAGGGACCTAAGCCACTGGGGTTGGGCACAATCCCAAGAGCCTCAGCACTCTCAAACTAACTTAGTGATGAACCAATAAGCAACTTCTCATTTTCATTTCATTAACGTCTAATACATCACATAACAGTAAAAAGTAATAGTGTCAAGCACTTTAGCTCAATAGCTACCTATATGAAAACAAAACTCGAATCCTAATAAGCTATTTTACATATTTATTTATACAAGAGGGTAGATACTAGAATCGCCCTAGAAAAAGGAATATTTGTCTCCCAAAACTCGAGAATGGTGGATCTTGTTCCTCATTAACTACACTTACTTGGCTGCCAATGAAGTTGAGATCATGAGGGAGAGAGTGTTGTGATCTTGGGCTAATTGAAGGAGTTAAAGAGGTGGACAACCCCTAGAATCTCGTTGAAAATAGCAACAAGAAATGCTAAAAATAGAATTGCTAAAAATAGCACTGCTATAAATAGCAGTTCAGCCAGTGTTGATCTTAGCAACAATGGATGGAAAAATGGAAGTGCTAAAAATAGAAGTCTATAAATAGCATTTCGGGATACCTTCCTATTTTAGTCAGTCCCTAAACTAAAATAGTGAAGTAAAATTCGATTTTGATCTTAGCAGCAGTTTGTAAAATAATTAATTAATTCATCTTGAGTTAATTAGTTAAGGAAAATCAAACTTGAAGTCTATGTGGGGACATGCAACAGTTTGTCCATTAATTGAGGATTTTATCCATCAGTTAAAGGATAAGGATGAGTTGTAATTATGAGTTGTAATTAGTTGACGTAGTTAACTGAGTCAAGTCCAGTTATATTAATTCAAACAGTTTGTTGAATTAATGTAAGTTCAGTAGTTAATGATTGCATGCATGTAACTACTGCAGTTCAGATAGCTAAGTATTCTCTCATAAATAACTCATGCATGTCAGTTCAGATAGAAACCTAGTTGAGATCAGATGGATGGGCAGTGTACTATCAGTTGCTAGAATATTCCATTGTGAATATTCCTTGCATGTAGAAAGAATTCTTTCCTTAAAGATTGCTTAGTTACTTCTTCAGGTTTAGTGAGTGTGATGAGGCCAATTCACACATGTGACATCCATTGGACCCCAAGAAAAACTCCGCAATGAAATAGGAGGCTTGGAGGGCTTGTGTTATGAAAACAGCTCAAGAAAAGATAGAAAAGATACATCAATGCCTTAGAATTCAGCCTCTTCGAGGGGGCAACCTACTTTACATTACGTAAATGAACCATTATTGGATGATAAAAATGAAAAGACCTCCTTTCTATATATAGGAGTCTAAGGGGTCATAACATAATCAGAGCCGATATAACAATAATAATGTAAGGGAACAATAATAACAATAGTGGGCTTCTATGGGGCACAATAGTAACAATATGGTCACTACATGGGTACATCAATATAATAAGTGGGTTGTACTAATAACAATAAGGGGTTACACTAGTAGTATAGGGGCCTAACATGCCCCTCTCCTTCAAAAAGCATTGTCCTCAATGCTTGAGTAGTTCTTGATGCTTCTGTATAAAATTCTTGTCCTCCCATGTGGAATCTTTAGCAGGTAAGTTCTTCCACTTGATGAGATACTCTAAAATTGATCGATTTCGTAGCTGTCAGGTTCTTGTTTCTGTGACTGCTCCAGGTTCCAATATGATTTTTCCTTCCTCCTCAATTTCTGGCAATATTGTTTGAATTGGGATCTTTTGCAACTTTTGAATAAGTGGCCATACTTCTTCGTCCTTCTTCAATTCATCCCTTGCTTCGTTTATCCAATCTGCTTGGATAATAGAAATAGCACAAAACAATGCTTCCACATCCTCATACTTGAAGAGTCTTCCCATTCGATAAGGTCGCCATTTTTTAAGTGCATGTAGTATTGCCAACATTTCCTTCTTATAAATAGCTTGCTTGAGATGTAGCAATAAAAATACCCTATCACCTACATCAAAACATTTTTCACTACGATGTTGATCTACTTGTTGTTTCGTTTGATTTTGCACCAAAGTGGCACTATCTTTTAAAATTTGGAGAACTTGTTGTTGATGCTCGACGTGATCTTTCACTACTTGAACCTTTTTTTCTTCTTGATATGTCCTTCTATATTTAGAGTTTTAGGAGTGGTAATTTCTTCCAATCCATTACAAGATATGGTCGGATTCATTTCTTGATGCTTGATGTGATCTTTCACTTCTTGAACATTTTTGTTCTTGATATGTCCTTCTATCTTGATAGTTTGAGGAGTGGTAATTTCGACCAATGAATTACAAGATATGGTTGGATTCATTTCTTCTTTCTCGATGTGATCTTTCACTTCTTGCACCTTTTTCTTCTTGATATGTCCTTCTATCTTGAGAGTTTGAGGAGTGGTAATTCTTGCCATTTCTTTACAAGATATGATCTGATTCATTTCTTCTTTCTCTGGGGTGGGGTCCTGGCGTATATCTTCTTCTTTTGTTGTTTCTTGATCCTTTTCTTCCTCCTCTTCATATTCTATGTAAAATAATTTCTTCTCAGCGCACTTATGACCTTTAGTGCATTTGCTATCACAATTGTAGCAAAGCCCTTTTTCTCTTTTTTCTTCTAATTGTTGTGGTGTAACGCTTATAGGTTGTGGAAGGCTAGGAGAAACAACACTTCCATATTTATAGTTGTGAGGGGTATGC
Source organism: Pinus tabuliformis (assembly GCA_031772625.1). Lineage (NCBI taxonomy): Eukaryota > Viridiplantae > Streptophyta > Pinopsida > Pinales > Pinaceae > Pinus > Pinus tabuliformis. The sequence goes on from CM062811.1 coordinate 1,072,571,156, forward strand.
TTCTTGGTTTCCATAATTTTTCTTTCCACTATGTCACAAAGCCCTTTTACTCTTTCCAATTGTTGTGGTGTTGCTCTAAAGAAGGTGTTGCTCTTTATATCCTCATAATGTGCTATCATTTCCTCCTTGAAGATTGACCACGTAACAAGTTGTTTACCAGAACAAAGCCCTTCATACCATAAAAATTGATCTGGTTCTAAATATGAAGATGCAATACATACCTTTTGTAATAGTGGGACACCATGTAGATCAAAATATTGCTCCATCTGAAGTATCCAATTTACCGGATCCTTGCCATCAAACTTCCTCATCTTGCTTTTTCTTGATTTTAGGAGCTCGATCTTGAAATGACTGTAACTTTGTACTTTCGGATCTTTAAGTTCTAAAATTACGACTTGTATTAGCCCTCTGTGTCCTTTTTCTAATGCCTCTAGTCTAATCCAAATTGGATTCTCCAAGAAAGAGTTATGCACAATCTCCCAACATAACCTGATTATAGACCTTTCAAGAAGAGTGAACTTGTATGAAGTCCCACGTGTCACTGTTTCAACCTTTTACTCTGAAAAATATCTACAAGAAACTACAATCTGTCCTCTTTCTGCAGCTTCTTACGAAATTTCAATCCGATGCTCAGAGAGAAAGTTATGACGATCTTCCCCAAGTCACCTGTTTGGAATGAAATTCAGGAGTCTGCAAGAAGACCAACTTCCTCAGATCATATCTCTACAAATATAGCATGAATAGCTCTGAAATTTGGATCCAAGATTCAACGTGATTTCTTCTCAAATGGGTTTTTTTTTATTTTCTAAAACATAGTAGAAAAAGAGTTATAGAGAAAATTCCACGATGACCTATTTGGAGCAGCGAAACCCTAGAATCCAAAGCTCTGATACCAAATGTTATGAAACCAGCTCAAGAAAAGATAGAAAAGATAGATCAATGCCTTAGAATTCAGCCTCTTCGAGGGGGAAACCTCCTTTACATTATATAAATGAACCATTCTTGGATGATACAAATGAAAAGACCTCCTTTCTATAAATAGGAGTCTAAGGGGTCATAACATAATCAGAGCCGACATAACAATAATAATGTAAGGGCACAATAATAACAATAGTGGGCTTCTATGGGGCACAATAGTAACAATATGGTCACTACATGGGTACATCAATATAAGAAGTGGGTTGTACTAATAACAATAAGGGGTTACACTAGTAGTATAGGGGCCTAACAGCTTGAGGAGGACATATACAATATCTATTCAGTCTGTGAGTTGTATTGTTTGATTGCAGAGAGAGCAGGACAGCTTGAGAGCTCATTATTTTTGTAACTTGAACAAGATTTCCACTTGTATTATAATAAAAATTTGGGGTTTTAGGCTGAGGCTTTCCCCGTGATATTTCTTCTGTGTTATGTGTGATTGATTTCTCATCCTTAGTTATATGTGTTCTCTTGATCTTGCTCAATTAGATTAAGCTTCCGCAAAGTGTTGTAGAATAAGATCTTCTATTGTGTTTTAGCATATTGCATAATTTGTTGATCTATAGTGGGAATTTCTACATGGTATCAAAGCAAAGGTGATGAAAGCGAAGAACAGTATACAGGAAGGAGAAGTTCGAATTTTGGGTCTTGAATATAGAAATCGAGTTATTATCACATCTCTATTTCACCTATGGAATTTGGTGGTTTAAGACTCGAGTATGCCCTTGATGTCAACTCAAATTATATAGCCTAGAAGGATCGCATGGAGGCAGTGTTAGAGGATAATGGTCTAAAGGACTTCATTGATCAAGGAGCCCCAAGCTGACTGATGCTACTCAACTAGTGGAATGGAAGAAATGTGTGGATAGAGCAAGGAGAATCCTCCTAGAGGGAGTTTGAGATCACATTGTCTCGAGCCTCCATGGGAAGGAGACTCCACTTTCGATGTGAAAAACATTGAAAGATTTATATCAGAACAATAGCGATCAGAGGAAGCTGGTGATGAAAGACAAGATTCGTAAGATCAAGTGTGAAAAGGGTGACACGATCTCTAGATATCTTAATAAGCTCACCACCTGCAGGGATGAGCTTGGAAGTGTAGGGATCATGATCACTGACGATGACATGGTGAGTCTTGCACTCCTCGGTCTCCCTAAGAGCTAGCATAGCTACCAAGACTTGGTTAACGGAGAGAAAAACTACCAGATTGGGAACGACTTTGGTTGGATTTGATGCAGGAGGAAAAAAGGAGAAGAACCAGAGATGGATCCTCATCGAGGCAAGATGATGAAGAAAATCTAGCCTTAGCGAGTAAGGTGAGGAAAGGGAAAGGGAAGGCATCCCATCCAAAACTTGGTTCTTCCCGTTGTTATCACTTAGAATTGCAGTCAATGTAATTGCAGTCAATGTATGTAATGTTGTCCAAAAAATTTCATAGTCAAAAAGAGTTGTCTAGTGGTTATGTTCCTATGTGTGTTACTTAGGAATAATGTTTTAAAAAGGTATTGATGTGAGTCATTTTCAAAAAACGTTTATCATCCTTCATCATAATTGTTTAAGGCATGTCTTGTCTTGTTTGCGTCATTGGTCGTTTGCGCAGTTTCGCAGCGCAGTCTGATTGGCCAATTTGGCAGCGCAATGATGTTTCTGTTTTTTCGTAGCGTGTCATCTTTCAGCCATTTCGTAGCGCATTTCGTTAATTTTAAACTGTCTGCGCTACTAAATCGGGGATTCGGGGATTTTGCAGCGCGTTTTCTTGAAATGTCAAGTATGGGGGGATGAGTCATTAGGTCCGTCCATTTGTTGTCAGTTGATGTCCTCTCCAGGTCATTATGGGTCATCATTCCGCCATGAGGTTCAGAACCACGCACATAAACATCATTCAAAGTGATTTTATGATGTATGGTAGTGTCATAATATTTGTTATTTGTGCGTAAACTGATTTTCTTGTATGACAAGACTGTTGAAGCGCAAAGGGAGCCCGAGTTTTCTTTTAAAAGGAACTGATTGCAAGCGAGCCTGCATTCCAAAGTTTGAAGTTGCATTCTGAGTTGAAGCTGCTATTAGTTCTCTGTCCGAAAGTTTTCAAAGAAAAATGGATAAAAGGGAACATCGATCCGGTAGGTGCCAAAGAACAGAACCGGAGGGGCTTGATATTACGTTAAAGGATGAAGGTGTAGCAAGAGCTTTTAAAAGTGCTGGTTGCTGGAGGTTTTGTGAGAAGTTGCAAGGAGGGCACGCAGAGGTAACAAAAGCTTTTGCATTGAATTTTACTGGTTTAAACTCTAAGGTGTCAATGCTAGAATTCCCTGTATCTCCAGAAGCCATTTCTAATGTGACAGAGATTCCTAGAGGTGGACATGAATGGTTCAAAAATTTTAAATTCGACATGAGCCCCTGTAAGGAATTTTTGAAGGAACCTTATGCAAACGAGGATCTCACAAAAGCTGTGCCAAGGAGTTACGTGAAGGAACATTTTGCCCTGCTCCTCACATGCATCCAAAAATATTTAACATGCGAAGGGAGGTATAACAAAGTTTGTGCATATCATTTTAAACTTTTGTTACATTTCACAGGCAAAGCATCAATAGATATCCCTTTCTACTTGTTCAGAAGCCTAAGTAAAATGTGTGATAAAATTCAGCTGAAAAAAGATGACTGTGAAACATCACTGTTTCATCATGGTTTGGTGAAGTTGTTAGTGTTAGATGGTTTGCAGAAGATTGGTAAAGATTGGGACTCCTTTATTTTTATGGTTGGCTTTCAGAGCAAGACAGGCCTTACTCCATTGCCTGTTAGGGAAAGAGAAAAAGCAATTGAAGAACCTACTCTTGCTGAGCTCAGAAAGGAGGTGAAAGATCAGAAGAAGTCCAAAACCAAGTTGAAGAAACCAGTGAAGCCTTTGGTGATCAAGGAGACACCTCAATCATCATCAAAAGAGAAGGTCAAACAGAAGAAGGATGCACCTGCATCAAGTGAAGTTGAAAAGGTATCAAGAGTAAAAACCAGAGGTCAGTTAAGCAAGGAGAAGGGTAAGTTAATTGCTGTTGAAGAAAGTCCTGTGTCAAAAGAGAGTTTAACTGATTTACTTGAAGCAATTGAACTTGAACAAGATCAGTCAGTGCAGATTGAGCCAATGGAGCTTGAGCAGGACCAGCCAGTGCAACCAATGCACATTGACTTAACCCAATCCTCACCAGAGAGCATGAAGAAATCAAAGGCTTCGAAAAGGTTACGGTTTGAGGAGCCAAGTGAAGAATATGTGTTCAAGCCACGGAGGCCAATTACAAGAAGACAAATGAAAGAGGCCGAGAAAGTGCAAAAAGAGGAGACAGCTGTTAAAATGCCTAGTACAAAGTTTCTTGAGGTTTTGACTAAAACAGTGCATGCAGCCAGGAGTAAAGACAAAAGTAAAAAGGTTATTATTAGCCAAGGAGGGAATGTCATTGCTATCAAGAACCAGGCAGGAAAAACCCAGGAAGAGGTGGCTCAGATAAGGAGTTTTTCTAGAGAACGTGCAATGAGATATGCTAGTTATAGAAGGGCTGTATTAAAAGGCAGCACAAGTCTACTGAAGCAAGCTGGCTCAGGGTCTGATGTATTTTCGTGGATGATACCAGCACTTAAGCAAGCAAAACATGTAAGAAAGTTGAACCTGTGTCTGAGATCAGAAAATAAGGCTTTGAAGGAAGAGGTTAGCAGTTTGAAGAAGAAGCTAGGTAAACTAGCTCACTGACTTAAGAGGAAAGGTACTTTTCAAAGTTTTGATAAATTTTGGTTCAACTTCCATCATTTTGAAGTTATTTAGGTCCCTAACACCTGTATAAAATATCTGAAGAAATCATGAGTTTTAAGCAGAAAGCGCTGCAAGATAAATATGTTTTGTTTTGACAAAAACAGTAGTTTCGTAGCGCGCTACGAAACTACTGTAGAACGTTGTTTTATAAGAAAACAATGAAATTTGATGATGAGGTCAGCGAATTTTGAAAGGAATGCCTCGAGGACAGGAGGGAGATCATACAAGGCTGTCATAGCATTTCAAACAGTGACAGGTGTAAGTTTTGAAGAAAAAGTGAAATATTTTGGTTTTTTGCTAAAGTTTTCCTAAAGGCACTTTATGACCGAATTACTAGGGTTCTGGTAGGGTTACCGGAATTTTTGGTTGGTACACCTGTTCAGTCCACAAGGCATCCAGATCATGAGGCATATGGTGTTATGCGTTGGTATTGAAGGATTAAAGAGCTTGGAGCGTGGTCTTTAAATGGTGAAGAAGAATGGAAGACAGGGACCGTGAAAATAGGGTGCTCATCTTTGCTAATTAATGAGCTATCTATACAGCTAGCATCCGAGGCCAGCCTGTTCAGTGAATGTTCCTCAACATATCTCAGCCACAACAGAAATTGTACAGCTGTCAAGGATCCAAGAAGAATCATGCATACGAGGAGATAGAGTTGGATTTTCAATGTAATTAGGACTCTATGTATTTACAGCACAATACCTTATGTATTTAATAAGTTTGTTTAGAAATAGATAAGGTTAATTAATGGTGGATCATCGAGCTCTCCCCTCATGCTTGTTGAGGAGACTCAAGATAGTTTTAGTTTTGGTTTTCCTATATATAGTGAAAACTCTGATGTAAGTAGGGTTGGAGATTTATGAAAAAACAGAGTTTTTATCAGCTTATGTAAAAAGACTTTTTGACAGTAATATAAGGATTACTTTTTCTTCCCAAGATTCATCATGTGTTCAATGCTCAGAATATGTGTGGTTTTGTCATTATCCTTTATATATTTTACAGCTCACTAAATATGCAATCACTCTGAATTCACCTAGTGCTCAGACTTCCTGTGTATATTTATGAGTTGAGGTTCTTTTTGAGAGATGTTTTGAGTGTTAAACATTATATGCCTTGGCTTCTATGATTGAGTGGTTTATAGTTTACTGCAGAAGTGTTTGACTCCATGAGCCCAATGGAAGAGATGTTATTTTGTTGTTCCAACCAGCTTGTTTTCATAAAATGTTTGAAGAGTTAGCCATCTTTTCTTGTTAATAATTCCTATCACAAATCTGTGAGAGAGCCCTCTCTGACTAAGGAGGCTAACCTTAGTCTAAAGCCTGGTCTGAAGTAGTTACATAAAGTCTAACTGGTAGCAGCCATCAGTACACGATTTTGTGATAACATTTTGGTGCGTCTACCGGGAGCCTGATGATTACTTATTCCCGAAGTTTGAAGATTGAATTTCTGAAGGTAGCAGGAGTTCAAAATGATTTTCGAGGCTGCATTCTACCTTGGTGACTCCATTGTTTTTTAAAGCTTAAAGGTGGCTTCGAGAGGAAGATACACAAGGAGCAATCCTGACCCAAACCCACCTAGTCCTGTGGAGAATCCTAATATCATCTCAAGGAGTAAACAAAGATTCTCTGATATACCAGGTACTTCAAGTATTTCAAAGTCTTTATTTCCTGAGTTTTCTAGAAGTCCTGAGGATAAACTTGTTGATGATAAAGTTCAAGAGGTTTTATTAAGGTCTGAAAATGAAGAAGAATTGATTGGTATCATTTTGGATCTACAAAAGAGAGGTATTGATACTTCATCTCTAGTATCACAAAAAGATAAAGAGGAGTTTTGGGAAATTGTTACTGCTGAATTGTTATTAGAGGAAGAGGACTTGAAACAGCTCAAGGAGCTTGACCCTTTTGAAATTTTGCTTAACTCAAAAACTGGTTTACCTCTCCCAAATTGGAGTTCTTTTGTCAGTGGTTTACAAAGCCCCAATAGTCCTTTTCGTACTCATACTTTGTCTTCTGCCTCTGCCAGTCCAAATAGCCCTCAGACAACATCTCATACTAGTTCTGGTCCTTCTGGTCATACAATACCTATTGTCACTGTTCCTCCTTTCATTATGGCTGTACCTGCTAGGTATGCTCCTCTAGCTCTCCCTGCTGTTCTGCATGATCTTCCTAATAAATATGCTGCTAGGATTCCAACATGGGGAGGAGATGAAGACATTACAGCTGAAGAACATGTGGATAGATTCAATGATTTTATTGATAGGTATGAAGTGGATGATGAAGATGTAAAACTGAGATTGTTTGCTCAGTCTTTCATTGGGGAAGTCAGGAAATGGTTTAAAGCCCTGGGAGCTGGTAGCATTCATAGTTGGGCTGAGTTTGAAGATAGTTTTCTGAGGAAATGAGGAAATAGAACTAATCTTGTTCAGGCCCTCACTGAATATAATAATTTAAGAAGAGCTCCAGATGAGACTGTTCAAAACTTTTCTAAGAGGTTTAATAAAATTTATAATTCCATTCCAGCACACTTGAAACCTCCTGGAGCTTTGGCACAGTTAAGATATGCTGAGTCTTTTGATTCTGATTTCTCTCTTTTACTCAGAGAAAGAGAGTCTGCTACACTGGCTGACATGCAGAATGATGCTATCAAAGTAGAGGTGAATATACTTGCTGCTAAAAAGTCCAAGATGGCTAAGGCTAAGATAAAGGAAGAGGAGAGGCCTTCTACCTCTGCTCAAGAAGATAAATTTGAAACCATGATGAAGACTATGGAGAAATTGATGGACCAATTAGCACTTGGGAATACTGCTGCTCCCCAAGCACAACAAGAACCTCGGTTCAGAAATCCTCAGTTTAGAAGGCCTCAAAATCAGCAAAGGCCAAGGGAAAATAGAAATCAGCAAGCTGATCCTCCTGTAAGACCTCCTTTTCAACAAAATATGGTGGATGAGGAAGAAGAACCTGAGGAACCTGAGGAATCTATTCATTGTCTTGGTGAAGAAGATTCAGAGATCTTCTTAACAAAGGAGGAACATGATGAGTCTAGCCAACTAAAAGCCGAGGAGGAACCCTCAGATTTCTTAAAGGGTTATCAACATGCCATATTTGAAATTCAAAAGCAATACAACCTCAGAAACAGAGATGTCCCTATTACAGCAAACAAGGCTCAGCCCAAGAAGAATGTTTCAAAAGCAGTGGAAGACAAAAAGGAAAAGCCAAAACAAGCTGATGGAAAAAGTGATTCTCCTCTTGAGAAAAAGGATAATCAAACCCCTGCTCCTCCTAAAGAAATTGAAAGGTCTACTTCTGTGTTTAATATAGAAAATGAGATGGCTAAAATTAAAATATCAGTCCCATTTAATGAAATCTTGAAAGTAGACAAGTATAGAAGTAAGATTGTGGAAATGCTTAATTCTCCACCAGGAGGGGCTGATATTTTGAATGTGCAAGAGGATAATCCTATTATTTGTTTAGGTCCAAGACTGGAAGATGAGCAAAATGATGAGTTTCCTCCTTTCTATATAAGCATCAATATACATGAGATGACTCTACATAATGCCATGCTGGATTCAGGGGCATCCCATAACCTCATGCCTAAAGTCATTATGGAAAGGTTAGGATTAGAAGTGACTAGACCATACAAGGACTTATTTTCTTTTGATTCAAAGAGGGTTCATTGTATTGGGCTGATAAAGGATGTGGTTGTGGCACTCACACAAATCCCAGCCAAAACCACTGTCATGGATATTGTTGTTGCAGATGTTCCACCTAAATTTGGGATGTTACTCTCAAGGTCATGGGCAGCAAAAATAAAGGGTACCATGCAAATGGATCTGACTTATGCTACCATTCCAGTGTTTGGTGAGCAAAGAAGGTTATATCGTGAGACAAGGATGGCATATATGGTGAGCAGCAAGGACAAACCACAGAATTTCCCTATTTATTCTTGTGATACAGGCCTTGGATCAGCCATTCTCTTCAATGAAGCAGTTGGAAAGGAACCACAAGAAGAACATGCAGAAAATCAGTGTCAGGAGGTGCAGCAAAGTAATGAAGAAGACATCACTGGTTGCTGGTCTTTATACTTTGATGGAGCAGCAGGAAAAGAAGGTGCAGGAGCTGGGATTTGGGTCATGAGTCCAACTGAAGAAAGTAAGTTTCTGTCATATAAACTTAATTTTGATTGTACTAATAATATGGCGGAGTATGAGTCTCTGGTATTAGGCTTAGAAACCTTGATAGAATTGAAGGCAAAAAACATTGTTGTTTATGGAGATTCTGAATTAGTCATAAAGCAAGTTCAAGGTACTTATCAAACAAAGGATGCAAGGATGAGAGCTTATAGAAACTTGGTGTTGGAATTGTTGGAAAAGTTTCAGTCCTATACTTTCAGTATAAAAACCAGAGATCAGAATTCAATTGCAGATTCCCTTGTTGTTGCAGCTAGTCTTTTTGTTATCCCTAAGCATTCTTCTGATAGTTATGAAGTGAAGGTTCGCCATAGGCCAGTCATCCCAGATAATATCTTAAATTGGCAAGTTTTTGAAGATGATCAGCAGGTAAGAAGTTTCCTGGAGTTGAAAGGAGAATTTGAACATAGTCAAATTGATCAGCAGAACATGTTAGTGGAGACAAAAGAAAAGCCTGAGGTATTGCAGCTGCAAAATAATCTAATTCCTAAAGGTCTTATTCCACTTGAGAAACTATTTGATCAGAATGATGTGTTTAAAGCACCAAGGTTGCAAGCCAATGAAGAAGAAATAGAGAGTTGCAATTTAGGTGACTCAGTGGTGCCTAAATTAGTCAAAATTTCAAAGTTTTTATCAGCTGATATAAAAGTCAAATATGTTGAACTGATGAAGAAGTTTATTGATGTTTTTGCATGGAGCTATGCTGATTTGAAGCAGTATGATTCTTCAATCATACAGCATACTATCCCAATTAAACAAAATGAGAAGCCTTTTAAGCAAAAATTAAGAAGAATTAATCCTCTCTTAATGCCATTAATTGAAAAGGAAGTGAAGAAGCTTTTTGATGCAAAGATTATTGTTCCAATCAGATTTTCAAATTGGCTTGCTAACTTGGTACCAGTTAGGAAAAAGAATGGAGAGATAAGGATTTGCATAGACTTCAGGAATTTGAACAAGGCTTCATTGAAAGACAATTATCCTCTTCCTAAAATGGATCTTATTTTGCAGAATATTGTTGGCTCTCAAAGAATGTCAATGTTAGATGGCTTCTCAGGGTACAATCAGATCCTTGTTCATCCAGATGATCAGGAGAAGACAGCTTTCACTACACCATGGGGCACATTTATGTATGCAAAGATGCCTTTTGGCCTCATGAATGTAGGGGTGACTTTCCAGAGGGCTATGGACATTGCTTTTGCAGAGGAAAAAGATAAATCAGTGGTGGTATATCTTGATGATATCACAGTCTTTTCAAAGAGGGAGGAAGATCATTTAAAGCACCTTGAAAAGATACTACTAAAGTGTAGGAGGTTTGGTATTTCTTTAAACCCAACCAAAAGTATCTTTGCTTTGACTTCTGGTAAATTGCTTGGGCATATTATTTCTGAAGAAGGAATTAGGATTGATCCTAATAGAGTCAGTGCTATTCAAAAGTTATAGTTGCCAAGGAGCAAGAAAGAGGTTCAATCTTTTCTTGGTAAAGTTAATTTTGTTAGAAGGTTCATCCCTAACTTTGCTGAAGTGGTTAAACATATCACAAAAATGCTAAGGAAAGGAGCAGACTTTAAGTGGACAGCTGAGGCAAGGAAGTCATTTGAAGAAATTAAGAAAGCACTTACTCAAGCACCAGTACTCATCAGCCCTGATTTCACCAAGGAATTTCTAATCTTCACATTTGCTTCTGAGGATACAATAGCTGGAGTTTTATTGCAGAAAGGAAGTCAAGGTACTGAACAGCCTATTTCCTTCTTTAGTAAGACATTGGCTAATGTTGAATTGAAGTACAATATTTTAGAGAAGCAGGCATATGCGTTGGTAAAGGCAATCAAGGATTTTAGAATTTATGTGTTACATTCTCATATTGTTGCATATGTGCCAAGTGCTGTTATTAAAGACATCCTTACACAAGCAGACCCGGATGGAAAAAGAGGAAAATGGATAGCCAAATTGTTAGAATATGACATTGAAATTAGGCCCACCAAGTTGGTGAAGGGTCAAGGTTTGGCAGAGTTGTTAACTCATTCAAATCTGGACAGCAGTGATATCAATTTTAATACAGAAATATCAGAAATTTTTGAAGAAGAAGAGGAGTTGGTTCAAATCAATGAAAAATTTTTGACATCAGAATGGTATAGGGATGTGTCATTTGTTTTACAACACAACAGAGCTCCTGATAACCTTTCCAAGTCTAAAGCTCGGTTCACCAAGCTGAAATCCCTTAGATACTTTATATATGAACAGAATTTATTTTGGAAGGATGTTGGAGGGATTCTATTAAATTGTCTGATTGAAGAAGAGGCTGATAGGGTGATTGATGAATTTCATAAGGGAGATTGTGGAGGCCATCATTATTGGAAGGCCACTGCAAATAAAATATTGAGAGCTGGGTATTTTTGGCCCACTATGTTCAAAGACATTTACACGAAAATAGCAGCCTGCCATGAATGTCAGATGTTTGAGGGCAAGAGAAAGCTTTTGCCTATGCCATTGGTTCCTATCTATGTAGAAGCACCCTTTCAACAGTGGGGGTTAGATTTTATAGGTGAGATACATCCTCCTTCATCAGGACAACATCGGCGGATACTCACAGCCACTGATTATTTTACAAAGTGGATAGAGGCAATACCTACCAGGTAAGCTAATGATTTAGTTATAATATCTTTTCTAGAAAATAACATTTTATCAAGGTTTGGTTGTCCAATCAAGATTATCACAGATAATGCCCAGGCTTTTAAGTCTAAAAGGCTGATAAATTTTTGTTATCAGTACCATATTTCCCTTGGTCATTCCACAGCTTACTATCCACAGGGAAATGGATTAGCTGAAAGTTCAAATAAAAGCCTTGTGAGGATTATCAAAAAACTGCTGCAAGAAAACAAAAAGGCTTGGCACTTAAAGTTGAAGTATGCCTTGTGGGCTGATCGCATTTGCACAAAAAGATCTATTGGAACATCACCTTATGAGCTTGTGTATGGAGCAGAAGCTATTTTCCCAACATCTCTTGGGGTACCAGTTATGAAGCTGATTCAAGGGCTAGAAGAGGAACCAAATGCCATACAGCGAAGGATAAACCAGTTGATAGCTTTGCAAGAAAAAAGGAATGAGGTGTTTGAAGGCCATCAACAGAATCAGAATCGGGTCAAGAGAGCTTTTGACAAGAAGATTAAGGATGTTACATTTCAGATTAATGACAAAGTCTTGAAGTGGGAAGCTAGAATTAAAGAAAAGGGTAAGCATGGAAAATTTGAGAATTTATGGAAGGGACCATATCTGATTTCTACTATGTTATTTTTATTAATGATTTTTCTCGTAGATGCTGGATCTACTTTATGCAAAAGAAGGATCAGACATTCTTGAGAGTTTGGGAGTTTAAAGCCTTGGCAGAGAAAGAATCTGGAAAGAAAATAAAAGCCTTGCATAGCGATAATGGTGGAGAGTATGTCTCCCAACAGTTTAAAGACTTTTGTGTTGCAGAAGGCATTAAACGGGAATTGACGGCACCCCATAACCCATAGCAGAATGGGGTGGCTGAAAGGAATAACAGATTGATTGTGGGAGCAGCTCGAGCGATGTTGAATGATCAAAGCCTACCACTACATTTGTGGGCTGAGGCATGCAATACAATAGTATACTTGCAGAACAGAAGCCCGCACCATATACTGGGGATGAAGACACCTATGGAGGCCTATTCTGGGGAGCGACCTGATGTAAGTCACTTCTGAATCTTTGGATCACTAGTTTTCTATCGTGTGACCAAAGATTCAAGAAAAAGCTAGACCCAACAGTTGAGTTGGGAATACTTGTGGGGTACACGGATACACCCCACAACTATCGGGTGTACCTGCCTTCCACTCAAAGGATAGTGGTACACAGGGATCTAAAGTTTGACAAGTAGAAAGCCATGTGCTTCTCACTTGAGAGGGAGCTCGAGTGCATGCAGATGAGAAACTTTCAGTTCCTAAGGATGAGGAGCCTCAAATTGATGCGGAGCAGCCACATGCAGAAGATCCGAGAGTGGAGACATCCACTCATGCTGATACTTTCAGAGATGGAGGAAATGCTCAAAGGAAGCTGACAGTTTTATGCTGGATGTGCGGGAGAATGCGGGACAACCATCTCCATAGCGCAGACAGAGGAGGTCACCTGAGCGGTACACTGTGTACATGGCCCTAGTTGGGGAGTGTGTAGATATTGAACCTTCTTAATTCGAGGAGGTAGTGCAGCAACTAGTTTGGGTTGATGTAATGATAGAGGAGTACGACTCTATCATTTGGAACAGTGTGTGGGATGTTGTCCCAAGGCCTCAGGGCAAGTTAGTGGTGAGTTCTAGATGGATTTACAAGGTGAAGCAAGTAGCTAATGGTAGTGTTGAGAAACATAAGGCAAGGTTTTTTTCCCGAGGTTTCTCACAGGTCGAGGGGATCGACTACGATGAGACTTTTGCTCCCGTAGAAAGGTACTCATTGATTAGATCGATGTTGGCACTATCAGCTCAGATGGGGTGAAATATCCACCAGATGGATGTGAAGACAACATTCCTCAATGGGAAAATTGAGGAGGAGGTGTACATTGAGCATCCCAAAGGTTTCAAAACCTTCGATCGTGAGTCACTTGTGTGTAGACTCAAGAGGGCTCTACATGGGCTGAAGCAAGCACCCCATGCTTGGTACACCAGGATCAACATCTATTGTACCAGTTTGAGCCTCACCAAGAGTGAATTAGATGTGAACCTTTACCACATCATGGTAGAAGGTAAACCATTGATCATTGTTATTTATGTCGATGATCTAATTTTAACAAGTGATGATCAGCTGATACAGTCTTGTAAGGAGGACCTTACAAGAGAGTTCGAGATGAAGGACATGGGCCTTATGCACTACTTTCTAGGCATGGAGGTCTGGAAAAAAGATGGGGAATTATTTGTGTCTCAAGGTAAGTATGCCAATGAGATACTTAGGCGCTTTCACATGGAGAAGTGCAAGCCCATGCAGACTCCTCTAGCTGGGAACTGGAGGAAGGAGGATGCTACTTTACGTGAGGTAGTAGCTATTACTATTTATTGGTAGCTGGTAGGTTCACTTATGTATCTGGTGAACACATGACCTGACTTATGCTTTGCAGTGAACCAATTGAGTCAAGTTATGGTTTAGCCTACCAAGCTGTTTTGGAAGGCAATGAAGCATGTGCTAAGATACCTCAGAGGAACATCTTAATTTGGATTGTGGTACAGATGGACAGAGGGAGTGAAGCTTCAGGGCTTCACAGATTTAGATTGGGCAGGGATTCCATCAGACCAGAAGAGCACTTATGGAGGAATCTTCAACCTTGGTTCAGCTATAGTTTCCTAGTACAATAGGAAACAGAGATCAGTTGCACTTAGCTTAACAGAGGCTAAATACATGGCTGCTAGTCAGGCTACATGTGAGGCCATTTGGATGTAGAAGATTCTAGTGGGATTGTTTGGTTAGATGATGGATCCTACAGTGATCTACTGTGATAACCAGAGTTGTATCAAACTCTCTGAGAATCCAGTTTTTCATGACAGGTCCAAGCACATTGATATCTAGTATCACCATCTTTGAGACTGTGTGGTCAAGAGGATCATGTTGTTACTATATGTTTCGATTGAGGAATAGGATGTAGATATCTTGACTAAGGCATTGTCAAGATGCAAGTTTGAGTTCCACATAGACAGGATTGGGGTTGTTGATAATCCCTTTCTTGTTGAGAGGGAGTGTTGAAAATAGCAACAAGAAATGCTAAAAATAGAATTGCTAAAAGTAGCATTGCTATAAATAGCAGTTTAGCCAGTGTTGATCTTAGCAATAATGGATGGAAAAATGGAAGTGCTAAATATAGCATTCTATAAATATCATTTCAGGATACCTTCCTATTTTAGTCAGTCCCTAAACTAAAATAGTGAAGTAAAATGAATTTGATCTTAGCAGCATTTTTTAAAATAATTAATTAATTCATCTTGAGTTAATTAGTTAAGGAAAATCAAATTTGAACTCTATGTGGGGACATGCAACAGTTTCTCCATTAATTAAGGATTTTATCCATCAGTTAAAAGATAAGGATGAGTTGTAATTAGTTGACTTAGTTAACTGAGTCAAGTCCAGTTAGATTAATTCAAACAGTTTGTTGAATTAATGTAAGTTCAGTTAGTTAATACTTGCATGTGTGTAACTACTACACTTCATATAACTGAGTATTCTCTCATAAATAACTCATGCATGTCAGTTCAGACAGAGACCCAGTCGAGATCAGATGGAGGGGAAGTGTACTATCAGTTGCTAGAATATTCCATTGTGAATATTCCTTGCATGCAGAAGGAATTCTTTCCTTGAGGATTGCATTGTTACTTATTCAGGTTTAGTGAGTGCGATGAGGCCAATTCATACATGTGACATCATTGGACCCCAATAAAAACTGAGCAAGGAAATAGGAGGCTTGGAGGGCTGGAGGAGGACATATATAATGTCTATTCAGTCTGTGAGTTGTATTGTTTGATTGCAGAGAGAGCAGGATAGCTTGAGAGCTGATTCTTTTTGTAACTTGAACAAGATTTCCACTTGTATGATAATACAGAGTTGGGGTTTTAGGCTGATGCTTTCCCTGTGATATTTCTTCTGTGTTATGTGTGATTGATTTCTTATTCTCAGTTATATGTGTTCTCTTGATCTTGCTCAATTAGATTAAGCTTCCACAAAGTGTTGTAGAAGTAGATGTTGTATTGTGTTTTAGTATAGTGCATAATCTGTTGATCTACAGTGGGAATTTCTACATCTCTTCCTATTGTCTACTTCGAGCCCCTCCATAGAAATTATCTAAAAAATTCTCCATTTCCTGCAATTAAACCTTATTAGGCCACATATGAAAACATTTTTACCCTTCTCACTAAGCATAATATAACAAAAATTGTAAATAAATATGAGAAAGAGATAGTTCTAAATTTGGAGGATGTAATAATGACCCTTATAATGTACCTATTGATGAGCCTCATCATCACCCCCCTATTGAAATTTTTTCTCATCCTTTGAGTAACTCAGTCATCTATCTGCATATATTTCATCGCCTTTGTGGTGTCCCTCATATCCCAGGGTTCCTCAGCTGGTTTTCCTTCTCATGGATAGAAGCTTACATTATTTTCTATTTTTTGCCACTCCTTATGCTCTTCTTCTTCATCTCTTCCTTATGATAGACCTAGCAACAAGGGTGGACTGAGCTTCAGTCTCTTCCACTTAACTTTTAACCTTTGCATGATCCTCTTATACAGGGGTGTCCTCTCCAAGGAATTCCTTAGCCTCTCAGGAGAGTGATATGCTTTGATCTAGAGGTTGTGGGGTAAGGCATGCCATCTCTTCTGGAAGGATTATAGGCTTTCTATTCCCAATAACCAGAATGTGTCTTCAAAATGTGAGATGTATTTTTCTTGGTTGGAAAGGTATTTAGGTGCTAAGTTAGCATCATTGGAGATGATGATATGATTGCTAATGACATCCATTGGGCTCACTAACTTTGCTCTGATATATAATTGTTCATTTTCCTCCATTTCCATGACTCTCTTCACTTCCTCAACTATTGCCTCCCCATGAGTCATCCAAGATGCTAAGGCCATTAGTTTTGTATCCCCCAATCTTGCATTGGGATCCTAAAAATTGATATCAGTCAGAGTGAGGTTATGTATGTAAAACTTAGCCAATTTTTCTTTGTCCTCCATGGTAGCTTGGTTGAAAAACTAAATGAATTGTTTGTAATCCTGAAAGGGTGTAGATCCATCTTGTGCTAAGGTTTTGATTTGGAATTGCAGCCACTTCTCTTTGAGAAACAATGCATAAGGTTTGGATGGTTGTTTGCACTATAATGCCTCCACGGAGAGGCTTTCCATGGTGGCAAGTTGGGTTTCTTTCTCCTGCAACTTATCTCTCATCCACATAGTTTTTGTGTGTAGCTGATCCTTCATTGTGGACTCCCTCATTCTAAGCTCACTTAATTCTTTACTCATTTCAAGCATGTTTTGTTCCATGTGGCCCACATCCTCTACCTTCTTAGACTTAGCAATTTTCATCCACTTGTGGGTTTTTCCTCTTTCTGTTTCTATCTCATAGAAAAGTGGAAATGCAAATTTTTAGGGAATAATCCTCCCTCCTTCAATGAATTTGTAATAGTAGCTTAGGCTAGGTTGTGGACTAGACTCCTGGAGTTCTAGGAAATCCCCTTCAAATGTTTTTGGGGAGGTTTCTACCTCTTGTAGCTGTTGTGTCACATTCTCCCCACTATAACATCACATTCTACCCCTCTTGTAGCATCCTCTATCCCTCCTATAGAATACTGTGTTCCTCCGGTAGCATGCCCTGTCCCTCCTATAGCTTCTCTTCTTCTTCTTGTTGGAGGATTATTGGTGTCTTGTATTGTTTGAACGAGGTTACTCTAGTGGTGGGCCTCCTTACATATGCTATAGGAGTCTTTGTTGTGGGTTTTAGAGAGGTGACCTCTTCAATTTTTCCTTCATTTGAACCTACCTTCTATTTCTTGCTTGGGGACTCAATGTGATGTAGACCTTTGTGGGAGTTTTTGGCCTCCCTTGCTTGATCCTAGTTCTTTTCTTGGTCTTAAAATACAGGAGGGATTTCCTTTGTCTCTTCTTTTTAGGTTTGACTAGGGCCCTTAAGGTAGCTAAAGTTGAAGCTACCTTCTGTTCAGTGGTTCCTGGAGACAAAGTTGTTTGTTTTTGGGGTATCTCTATTTCTTTGCACTCAGTAGTCTTCTCAAGACTTGATTTTCCCCATTTCTCCCCTTCTTCTTTTTCATCTTATCCTCCTCCTGCTTTTATTTTCATCTTTACTTCTTCTACTATCCTTTTTGCTTATGTTTTTCTTTCCTTTTCTTCTGACCCTGCTGCTTCTTCCTCTTTTGTCCTTTCCCCTTCTTCTTCTTCTTCTTCCTCTGTTTTCCCTCTCTTCCCCCAACACTAGAGGTTGGGGTCTCACCTGGTGTGAGGGTATGTGTATCAATGAAGGTTTCCCTATCCATGTCTATGAATTTGGACCAAAGGACAAGGATTCTCAAATTTCTCAAAGGCATCCACCACTATCAGTTTACTGAAGCCATGGTGGCCTATGTTTTGGTGTTTTCCCTCTCTCACTTTTTTACTCATGTCCCTGATGGAATGTAGGTGGAAGTATGGCACACTAAGGCTTTGAGAAATAGGAAATTATGCCTAGAACCTGAGATCATGAAGTAATATAAAGTGGTAAGCATATACCACACTCATTCTTCCCTCACATGACATGTATTTCAGAATATGGTAGACCACCTCATCCCAAAAATAAGGTAGGATTTCCCTCCTAAATCCATTCTTGTCCTCGATAGGATTTTCATTGTGTTATCACTGAAAAGATTTCAAAGGAAAAGGGTAAGGTAAGGGAGAATTGGTCTTGGTTATTCTCATACTCCTTTCATGCATAAGAAGCACTTGGCAAACTCAGGGTCAGCATACATCAGAGTTCTTTGAAGGCTCAAGCAAGGCATGTAAGGTAATCCTAAATTTTGATATAGATTACATTTTGAAAGTTTTCCTTGAAGAATGGTGTTTATTATATTCAGTTTTGAACAAGCTTCATGACATGTGGAGAAAGCCATTTCAAGAAAAAGAAAGACTCTAAAAGGTTAAATTTTGGTCTTAAAGCTGTGTTTTGAAATTACACAACAGTTTCGTAGCGCGCTACGAAACTGCTGTAAGTGATGCCTAATGCACAACAGTTTTGTAGCGCGCTACGAAACTGCTGTAGCTGCATATTGTGATTTGATGGATCATTTTTGTAAGACAAAAGGATATCTTTTTGAGGATGGGCAGCTGAAAGGGATTACTTACAAGGTATAAACATCAAGCAAAGGCAAAACAAGGACAGGAAGGACATTCATGAACTCTAAACTCTATGTTATGAAAATGGTCATTATCTCATAGTTAGTATTGATTCATAATACTCCAGGCGCCATTAAAGAATTTTTGTCTTGGCACAAGTATTTGAGTAGGGTATATGGTTGATTTAATGCATTTCATGTGGTTAAAGAGACAGCATGGTCAGCAGAAGGATTCGAAGATGAACATAAGAATGAAACTCTAAAAAGGAGGAGTTTTGTTTCCCTGTTTTTACTAGTCACCTTCTAGAAGCGTTTCTGAGCAGTTGAAAACTCATATCTGAAAATTGAAAGAGGTTTTCATTCCTAAGATACCGAAGTACAAAAACCTCTTCTACTTTCTTCAAATCCATTATGATCTGGGAGAAATGAAGGACCAAAGTTGCGCTATGAAACTGCTGTAGGTGCATTTTTTCATCTCCTGTTTGACAACTGTTTTTCAAAGACTTATTTTGGGCGGTAGGAACGATGTTTCAAAAAACCAAGAGAGGTTTTTGTTCAGAATGGACTGATTCAAAAAATATTCCTTCAGTTTCCTCAAATTCATTATGAGCTGGGAGAAACGGGTGATCAAAGTTGCGCTACAAAACTGCTGTAGGTGCAGTTTTTCAAAGAATCAAAATTTCTTGTTTTAAACGTCTTCTTCAAGGATCGCTTCTGGGCAGCTGGAGTAGTGTTTCAAAAAAAAAAAAGAGGTTTTTGTTCAGCATGGATTTTTTCACAAAAACCTCCTTCATTTTTTCCAAATACATTTTTTACGAGAAGTTATGACCTCTGTCCCAAGACCTATTTTTCAGCCAGAACAGAGCAAGGGACAGTTTCCTGTTTGACACGTGTTTTTCAAGGACAGATTCTGAACAACTGGAGGAATGTTTTAAAAAACCAGGAGAGATTTTTGTTCTAGACAACATGGGCTACAAAAACCTCCTTCAGTTTTGTAAAATGTGTCATGGATGAGGAGATAAAGGCTCTGTCCCACGTGCCATTTTCAGGGATTCTAAACCTAAAAACAAGGAAACATGTTCCCTAATTTCTAGGGTTTGTCTTCAGCAGTCAGATGACCACGTGGGAGGCTTCATCAAATTCGAATTCATGTAGTGTTAGGTGTCAAAGAATGTTTTAAATGTTTAGATAAGTTTGTTGTAATCATAATAAGGAGTTACACTCCTAGTTGTATTAGGTCACTAGCACTCCTAGTTAACAGCTAGTTCTAATTAATGGTTGGTTTTATGGTTAGAATAGGTGTCACTGATGGCAAATTCGAATTCTCTTGATGCGGGATGATGGAATCCTAATTGTAAATGCTTTATATAGAGCAAGAGGTCGAATTAGCAAAGGGTTGGAGACTTTTTGGCTCAGCTGCTGCTCTATGTGCAGACTGTGTATATTTTTAACCTAATGCAGATTTCTACTTAGACAACTCAAGATTCATGAAGAGTTCTTGTATGTTCTTGTTATGATGGCATCTTCCAATACTTACATTGCAGTGGTGTTTACTTATGATACTCAGAATTCATCACTGATGCTCTGACTTCCTTCATAGATAAACTTACTATGTTTCACTGTTTTGTATTGTCATTTCTACACTCGAACTCTATAATGCCTTAACTTCCATGCTAGGCAGAATGCTTTGGCTTCACTACTCAGGATTCATGAAGGATTTCTTATATTCAGAATGTGTGTTGTCCTTTCCTTAGTTTTGTTTACAGTTGCATAGGTGTACAATCACTCAGAATTCACTGATTGTGCTCTGACTTCCTGTGTGCACTTATGAGCTGTGGTTCCATATGTGTGTTGTGTTCTGAATATTCAAATGCTGAATGCCCTGACTTCATGTTAAGCTGATCTTGTTGTGGTACTGAAACATACTTTGACTCCATAGCCCAATGGTAGCCAGCCTTCATCTTTCAACCTATAAACATATACAATTACAAACCATAGAGTTAGCCATCTATTCATATCTTTAATCTAAATCATTAACCCTTTGAGAGAGCCCTCTCAGGCTGAGGAGGCTAAGCCTTAGTCTCAAGATTGGTTTGAAATAGTTACTTGAAGTCTTCCTGGTTTGCAACCTTCCAGAGCTTGATTTTGAGATAACACATTGGTAGTGAAGAAATTATTTTTAGAAGTGACACCAGTGGCTTTGTCTTCTCTGCTCCACTTCATTCCTAGAGGTAGGGTTGTTACTTTGTTAATTATTTTAGGTTTGAGAGAGATAGCCAACCCCCTTACCGCAGTGGTGGCACTGCCCTGTGTTTGTAAGTTCAGAGAAATGTAAAATTCAAAATCAAGGTCATCATCCTACCCTTTCAAAAAATCGAAGAATCCTAGCCACTGGTTTCTTCTAGAAATGTCTACCATAGGAGGGTATAGGTTGATTGTCTTGGTATCTAAGGGCTTCCTTGTGTTAAATCCTCCACTCATCTCTTCTATATGTTTTTAATTAAGTGAGGGAGAGATAATTATTTTATAGATTCGATGTGTAATTCAGTGGCAGCAGTGAGTTAAAAATTCCTTGTTAATGGCATTTCCTCCATTCCCATTACTCTAATACTCAAGAAAACCTTTTAATTTCACAATTAGACTACCACTTCATGTAGAATTTGAAGTGAAATTTGCATGCAATCTGATGGATGGATGAAAGATATGGTGGCACTTACCCTTTGTTAAGTATTCTAGAATGAAGGTGGTAATTTAGAAATCAATTTGAACCGATGTGGCTTTCCTCCACCTTCGCAACCTTCCTATAATAGTCTCTCGGTCCTCTTGTAATAGTTGCAGGCTTTCCTATAGATCCTTCCTATATCAATTACAAAACGGGGTTCAAAACTCATCGATGGAACCCCAAGCTTGTCCTCTCCCTAACGTTTTTTGAAATGAGTGATTATGCAGAAGAACCTAGGCCAAAGTACATAATATCCCATTTTTGGTTTAGGCTTGGAGCGTTGTGGTGACCTAGAAGCCACACGAGGTTTCCTCTTTTGGACCATTGTTACCACTTTGAGTAATTATTTATCCTTTCCTCATAATCACCACCCATTATTTGTGATCCCAACTCAGTTGATGTGACATCTCCACATTGTATGAGTGCTTACCATCACTTTTAGTTTACTAGCCGAGGTTTTCCAAGTTAACTGGCCACCTACAACTTATTAAAACATCCCCTCTCGACATTTACACATTTTCGTTATTCACACATAGGGAGGAGGTAAGATTTTTCCATACCTATGCCTACCTCATGATCGAACTGCTACAGGTATTTGCATGCTGATTCTGGACCATGTCATTGGCACCAAGGGAGTTGACTTGATGGCTTATTTCCTGTGTATTTCTTCATTTCTTGTCATGATAATTCACTACTATGTTTGTTGTGTGTACAGGTACCATGTTGATGTTCAAGCCGCTATTTTTGGTGGAAAGTCGTCCTTGGAGTGATATGACTGCTTCAGAGTGGTCTCATAAGTCTCCATCACCCCTCGTGCTAATGAGAAAAAATAACATCAGTTCTTTTTGTGATGTGTGTGCAGGCTACTATAGGAGTTTTTCTTCTTGTAGCAACCCTTTCCTTCTCATCTAGGGTCTTTAATTTGCATGGGAGTGATGAGAGAAGTTGTAACAAGTCTCGAGGAAAATGCTAGGACCATGAGGGAGTAGTGTAGACTTGTAGAAATTAAGATAATGACTTTTGTGTGTTTTTTAAATTTTCAACAAGGTTAAGATAGAGTGAGTGAATAATGAGTGAATTTTTGTGAAATGGGATGGATGAGTGATAGATGGATTATGGACCATGATGGGGGAACCTTATTCATCATTTTCAAGGTCATAGGGTCCCTGTTGGGTTTTCCTTTTCCTCATATCTCCCTCCTATAGCTTTTCAGAACCCTCCTGTAGCACTACAAGATCTCGCTATAGCAACTACAGATCCTTCCTGTAGCAGTCCAGAGGGGGGGTGAAACTTGGATTTTTGGCTAATGGGATGGTGAAGATAGGTGATAACATGAGTGGAGATGATGGATAAGAAATGTGTGGATGGAAGAATTAAATAAATATTGATAATTTTGGCCTCGTATCCATGGAATCTATTATTGTATATAATCCGACAAAATGATAAAATGGTGAGAAGACATGGTAAACATCCTTTTCTTGTGTTTTTATTTTCTTTTTCTTGAGACGCATAGGCTGCCTCATAGGAGGTTTTCAACCTGTTTCCCTACCCTAGGTTCCTCAAGAGAGGCTTTCATCTAGGTATCATTATTATTTTTTTTCTCGTTTTTTTTGCTCCTAGGCTGCCTCGGAGAGGTTTTCAACCTAGGAGTTGGCCTCATATAGGCTTTCATCTAGGCCTCCCCCCATTTTTTTTCTTCTCCCTTCTTTTTCTTTATTTTCAAAAAAAATATCTAGGAGTATTGTGGACTGGGATCTATGACACTCCCAATCACGTTGACTTCTCTGGTGATTATATTGATGAATTCTTCCTTAGACATAGGTTTCCTATATAGCTTTAGCCTGTAACAATTGGCAAGAAAGGGGATCCTTTCCTCATCAATGTTCCTGATTTGAGTAGCTCCACTGTTATGACATTTTTCTATCAGGTATGGGACTATCCATCTTGTCATCAATTTTCCTTTAAAATCTTTGAACCTAGAATCATATAATAATGCCCAATCCCTTTGAAAAACCTTTTCCTTGATATTATTATCATGCCAGACCTTCCTTTGCAATTGTATAATTTCAATTTGGAGGAGGGTCCACATTCTAAACTCATCCAAGCCATTCAATTGGAGCAACCTCTCTTGTTGTGCTTTGGTGACATCCAAGTCCAATTGGGCTACCATTCTCAAAGTATTATACTCAAACTCAATTGAAATAAAAGCTTTCTTCCCTTAAAGTAGATAATATGGAGTGAACCTAGTAGTTGTTTTCCAAGTGTTTTTATAGGCCCAGGTGGCCTCCACTAATCTATATGATCAATCTCTCCTGCTACTGCTCACAACCATGGTGAGGATGCTCTCCAATGCCTTATTTGTAACCTCTACTTGCCCATTTTCCTGAGGGTGATAGGTAGTAGATGTTCTTTGGTTTATATGATGATGTGTTAGGAGATTCTCAATCAGATGTGATGTGAATTGAGTCCCTTTAATAGGAGAATATCTCCCTTGGGTACCAAAATTTGTAGAAAATATTTTCCTTTAAGAACTTAGCCACTTTCTCCTCTGTTGCTTCTTTGACAGCCTTTGTCTCAACCCAATTTTTCAAGATGTACTTTTTCCACCCTGATGGTGGATCAACTAGCCCAATGAAATCCATGGCCAACTTGTCAAGTAGTTCTAAGGCCACTAGGGGTTGTAGAGGAATTTCTTCCCTAGATGTGGGTTTCCCCATCCTCTAGCACAAATCACATATGTTGTGTTAACACCCAGGTTGTTCCCTTTGACCCCCAAGGGAATACGGTCGGGGTAACCACTAACCAATCTTTGGATTGCGGCTTCTAGCCAGGCTGTAATCAGAGAGGGCTCTCTCTTTAAGGTTTAGCTCTGTTTGTGTAGAAATTTCAAGCTAGTTATGATGTTCAAGATTTGTTTTTTGTATTTGGTTGGAGAATGTTTCAGTCAAGATATGTATGTTCTTACTAGAATGTTATAGGTCATTGGCCAATGGAGTCAGTGGTCCTTTAGTTGTTTGGTGTGCTATGTTGATACAGTAGTGAAGCTGCAGAGCTGGATAGATGTCTGGGAAACAACGCTTGGAAATTTCGATTAAGTATGATCTATTCAGTTTATGAAAGGCAGTTAAGAGTCTTTCAATAAAAGGATATGTAAAGAAGTGAGAATATTATTTAGAAGCAACTAAGAATTTCTGGCTAACATTCACATTTATAGAATTAATGCAAACATGAGAATTCAAGATTTCATGTCCATGGTTAATTCAGAAGAAAACATTTGCAGCAATAAAAGATTGAGCACAGGGTGTGATGAAACATGTCCTGTACTATCCCTTTTCTCTATTGCTAGATTTGATGAAAACATGAATATAAAATAACATAAGAAGACAAAACAGAGATTAAGAAAACCTATTATTCCATCAGACAGCACAAGAATTCTGCAACCGCACGCAGGTCATCAGCAAGACATCAAATTTTCAGGAAATCACTGAGCTGATCCAGCCCTTTGTATTAGACAATTCTGAAAGTGTACAGTACATTTGCCTCAGAGTGAAAATTACCAACCCCTTATACATTACTAAGGGGGGTATATATACAAAATTTACATGAAAAATATCAAGGAATTGAGTTAATGGCTCATTGATGTTATGCCAACTCCTGGAGCGTTGTAGCTGAGAAAGTTAATGCTATGATAACTCTTCAGTGCTTTAGCTGTCAAAATGGTCAGAGACTGTTGACTTGGTGGCTGTTGGAGTCGGCAGAGGATAAGCTGTCAAAGATATGCGTTTTTTCTTACCCTTTGGGCTAGCTGTCGTTGTACATGTGCTGAGTCACTTTTCAGCTGCCTTAAATGCTAACATTTTCCTGCTGTTTGTCTTCTAGTGAGCTGGAGATGGCAGTGACTGAGCAACTGAGGCTACCGTGGCAAAATTTGAAGCATTGCCTGCCACCTATTTTCCTTAGGCATTTGATGTCTTCGAATCTTAATTAAAGTTTCATCGGCCTCTGTATACCTGTAAAAATTAGGAGGAATTTCAAAAAGGTGCTTCACCTCACTCTCAATAAAAAACAGGCCTTCAAGTTTATTATATAAGCTCTGTCCTGTTGGAGGCCCTGTTTCCTGAGAGGTACTGCCAGATGCAGTGATTTGGTTTTCAATATAAGCTGCCATCCTGTTAGCAAATTGATCTCGGGAGATCAGCTTTCCTGTACCGCTTAGTAGGCTGGGCAGTCCTTTTTCTTGCAGTGTTGCCATCTTGTGTTGGTACTCATGCACCTCAGTCTGTATTTCAAAGCACTTTCTCTCCACAGTCTGTACATAATTCCTAAGAGTGAGTACTTTCTTGGCTGTGAGGACAGCCTCTGTCCTGTTGACAATGCCAATGGCTGCCAGCTCCTCCTTTTCTTGCCTGTTCAGGAAATCTATCATTCTGTTTGCCTGTTCAGGCTTGTCTCCCAGTGTTGCTTTGGCCCTCTGAATTTCTGTTTGTGCTTGGCCAATTAAATCCATCTGCTCATGTATAGTCTTGATTGACCTCCATTGTTGAGTGATGGATTGGCCAATTTTGGCCCATAGAATTCTTTTTATCTCAGCCATGGCACTCTCCAGATTTAGCTCTTTCTCCAAGGCTTTTATCTTTTCTTTTAGAGCCTTTATTTCTCTGCCTTGCTCTGCTACGGTCACTTTTGATTTGTCATACTTGGCATCCAGTTCTGCCAATTTTTCCTTGGCCTTCTTTATTTCATTTGCCTGGAGCTCCATTTCCTTAATGGCCTTGGTTAATTCTTCCACACTTGCGCTGGAATCTAGGGCTGCTGTTGTTGCTGTTGCTTCTGTTGTAGGGGCCATTGCTGCCTCTGTAGTTGTTGCAGTGGTTGAAGTTGTTGGAGGAGCTTGGGATGTAGATTCTCCCTGTTTATCTTGTAAGGCTCCTTCAAGCTCTTTCTCCAGATCGAGGACCTTTTGGTTTAGCTGCATGATGAGGTCCAGTTGCTCATCAACCTGCTTTTCCTTTTGTAGCTCTGCTGATTGAGGGTGCTCTGTGGGCTGCAGCTTTAACGTCTTCTTCAATGCATTGAGGTCATCTTCTATTTTCTTCATAAGGGCCTTTACACCCTTTGGATCCTTAGGATCATGTCCTAGGTCGATAATAATGTCCTCAAGTGATTTTATTCTGTTATCTTTGGCTAGTGAGGACATTCTCTCAAAATCCAACTGAGTGTTGGTGTTTTTTAGTGATTCCTTCAGCTCATGGGCCATGGTTGCCCTGTCTACCAAGGTTGCATAGACCATTTCCCCTGCCTGCTTATGGAGTTCAATTTGGTCCATGGGATGGATGTCCTTGGCTAGGACCTCCACCCTTGTCTTTATATAATCTGCCCCTGATTTTGGATCGGGCACTGTAGGCTTGAAATGGTTGAGGATGATTTTCTCCTCTTGAATGTCATATACAGACATTAGCCTTTCTTTCTGGGCTGGTGTGGCATTTAAAAATTGTTTGTAGACTACCACCCTCAGCAAGTCATTCTGTGCCTTAATTTGCTTGAAAGAAGCCTTAGTGCTTTTGGGCTTCTTGCTCTGCTGAGAGGAGGAGGACACCTCCAAACCAAGTTGTAATCCTTGCTCCTGCTGAAAGGAGCTTGTACCTATATGCTGGCTGCCCTCCCTGTCTTTCCTTGCACTGTCAAGGATTTCTTCAGTGATGTCTTCTACCTCTGGGGAGTCAGCCCTTTGCCTTTTGGCCTGAGGTTGATGGGAGGATCCACTAGCAGGAGTGGACTCTTCTCTGTCTCTTTTTGTACCCCTCTCCTCCTGTGCTGGGGTCTGCAAAATTGGAGCTATTGGTGGCTCAGTTTGTGGAGGGGGAGTCTGCTCTTGCTGTTGCTCCGGTTGTTGCCCTTGTGGCTGCTCTTGTTGCTGCCCTTGTTGCTGTTCACTTGAAGGGGCAGACTTTTCTTTCACGGTTTCTTCTTCAGCACCCATTATGCCTTTCCCTTTGTGTGTAGCTGGTGCTGATGTGGAAGGTGCCTGTGTGGCTGGTGTAGTCCTTGAGTTCGAGGTCCCTTCTCCTGCTGAATAAGGCCGTTTGAAGGGTACCTGTTGCACAGAGTCTAGGTCAAGAGTTTTTTCTAGTTCCTTGACATTCTTTAACATTGTCTCTTCTTCAGTTAGTTTTTCAATTAGAGTATCCTGCTGCCATTCTTGCTGGTTGGAATATCTTTCAATATGTGGGTATTTACAATGCCTATAAACTGTACTTGATTCTTCTAGCAGTGATGAAGCCTTCAGGGTCATAAGGGACCCACCGAAAACTATATGACAGCTTGTATTTGTCTTTGAGGATTAGGTCGGCATCTTCCCATCCTTCTTTCTTATTCATGATGAAGGGGCCCACCTGGTGTTTGAACTTGAGGCGGGCTTTCTTTTTGGAGCTGTGGAAGTGAGTGAGGTCAGACTGAATCAACTGCCTGTAATACTCCAAGGCAAATATCCTCATAGGCACATATTTTGGGAGCCTGTATGGCCAAAGCTCACAGCCATAGACTCTGATGACTGTATGATTCTCATATAGGTACCAATCACCTATTTTGTACTTTTTGGAAAGCTGCAGAGCTTTCTGTATCTCAGTTGATATTCTGGGAGGAGGGGACCTCATCAATAGGCAAGAGACAGGGTATACAAATTGGTCAACAAACTCACAATAGGAATAGGGTGAAGTTTGGACTTGGTGATAGACAGATGTCCAGAAGATAACAGATCTTCTTTCCCCTTTATAGTCCAGCTTTTTGATGTAGAATGAAAAAGCCTCAGACTGATAGTACATAAAAAGGTGGTAGATATAGGATGAGTACTTGAAGACACCCTGTCTGTCTACTTTGCACAGCTGATCATGAATCTTGTTAGCTATGAACTTGGCAAAGTTATATTTGCGGGCAGGGGGTTGGCCTGGGCTATAAGCAGCTAGCAATACCAGCATTGTTTCATCCACATGCTCACTGGTTATGTATCCCAACACATAAGAAATCATGTCTAGCAACATTCTGCCTACCTCAGTAAAATAGACATCCAAGTAGGGAGGAGGCCCTGCAGGCTGACATTCAGGTTTCACAAATGTCCTGGTGACCTTCTGAATATCCTCACTGGTCATCTTGGCACCAGTGTCCAGCAGATAATTCATGGAAAAGGGGAACAGCAGCTCAGTTTGATCAAAGTGGAGCATCTTATTGATAGTTTCAGGATTGATGTGAAAGAGGATGCTCCCAGATGGAGACTTAATGGCTCTTTTCTGCACATCATAGTTTTCAGCACATAGGCGAATGATCTCAGGAAAAACATTTACCGAGGGGAGACAGTAGTATGGCAGGTTTGACTCCCATATCCCATATGTATCATGACCATTCGGGTAGTCCTCTCTCAATTGCCTGAAGGTCTGCAGAAAGTCCCTGTTACCCACAAAGTCTTCAATGAGGTAGTCCTTGTCAGCAAGAGGCAAGGACTCCAGGTCTTTATTTGGTGGATTTAATCGAGCAACACTGAGGGCTGAGGGTGCAGGAGCAGCCATTATGCAGTTTGATTTTAACTGAGGTGATTACAATAGTTTGCAAGGTTCCTCAAAGATTTGAGTGACAGGCTTAACAGACTTGTTTTTTCTGTTTGCTAGTAAATTCACAGGGATTGTGAATTTATGAGGATGATTGTAGAGGGTGAGCGGGCTTCAATTTGGTGACATACAGACTTGGGCCTCCACCTGGCAAAAGGGAACAATGCCGGGCAAGTTCCGGGCCGAAATTATAACCTTCGACCGTGAATTATCGTTTTAATATAGAATTGTCGGGGCGAAGGGTAATGCAGGTAGATTTGATGGCAAATTCAGTGACAAACAGTGTGCAGTTTAGGATTTAAATGATTCTTATGGGGAATTCACATAGAAATGGTATGCACAGGGGCGAAACAGGGAATTTGCAGTGAATACCTGGAGAACATGCACGGAATGCCTTCGGGCCGAACGGGGGAGCTCACTGCGGCTGAATTTCCCACTTATAGCGGCCGCAATCTTCAAATTGGATGGCTGGAGGTAATTTCGCGGCAACAGGTCGACAGTAGCAGCGACTTTTTCGCATGAAAAGGACCGCAAACGGCTAGTTTGGGTGTTAATAATGGCAAATTTGGGCAAAAAGGGTCATTGGCGCTTTTTCCGCCAATGATGTTAGCATGACGTCACGGCGGGCCCGGTACGGATGGTGACGTGGACGCTGACGTGGAGGCCAGCGTGGCTGGATGCGGTGGCAGACATATGCGGTGGCGGGCCTACGTGGAGGGCCTACGTGGAGGGCCACGGGGCGCGGGGGCGGGAGGGGTGGCATGACGTCATAGTGACGTGAGCGATGACGTGCGGGAGGCGCGGTTTCGGGAAGGCGGTAAGCGGTCTCCCCGCACCGCTTTTGGTGATAGGTGGTATCGGGGAGGGGGGCTCCGAACAACCCCAGCGCCTGCCACGTGTCCAGGGTACGGTGCCCAATACTGCCCTTCCCCGGACGTTAAAGGGAGGCAGGTCGGGGAGCGAGATTGACCGCCCACCGTTGGATCGGGGGCGGCAGAGATCGGATGGCTGGCGGGTACTGCCGTCGGTCGCGCATCTTCTGGGTTGGGTCCCGCCCGGCCATTAAAATAATCAATTTAATAATTTGGCGCGGGACTATAGGTTTATGGGTTTTTTGTGGGTTTTTTGGGATTTTTTCAGGTTTTTTGGGTTGATCTTTAGGAAAATGAGGTTAGAAGTGGGCTTTAGCAGAGGGAAAGGGGTTTTTTTTTATGGAATTTTTTGAATAGAGGGAAGGTGAGGGCTTAGGGGAAGGTTATCACTCCAACTAGAGGTTAGAGCAATCCCATGGCAGGGTTGACCATAGTCCCGGGTGGATTAATGTCTCCTTTAGACAAACTTATTTAGCTATAGTGCTAAAAAGGGAGGATATTTATACAATGCTTGGGATTTATACACCATGGTGTTATAATAGTAGGGATAAGGTAACATAGGGGATTTAGATAATAGAAGTTAGGGGTTAATATGGATGGAAAAGGTGAATGAGGAGTGAAATCACTAAGTTTATGTGAAGATAACTTAGCTTAGGGAGTAGATCAAAATAAAAAGATTTTTAGACAAGAGATGTGGCTTTCAAAGGAATAAGAACCAGCATAAAACCTCAAATTCTTTCATGAACACAACTGATGAAGGGATGTTAGTAATGAAGGTGAAAAGGGGGAAAAGGAAGTTAGTCATGCTCCTTTGCTTTGCTGCAACATGATGGAGAAGAGGAGCTTCTCTATTTACTGATATTCCTTTGCAAATAGGTTCTCACACACTCACTTGAAAGGAATGATATTTCTGCCACCCCATCTGCCTACCCATCTATTTGCCTAGCATTTTTTGTTTCTTCATGGAGGGTGCACTTAGACTAGCAGACCCTTCTGTGCCTTTTCTTTTGTTTGGCTTTTTTCTTTTGATTTCCTATCTAGAACTACCCTTATTGCTTCCAAGGTCCCAGATTAAGCAGTTGGGAACCTTACTTCTCTACCTAAGCTACTGGTCTGCCAAGATTGAACAGTTTGGACAGACTTTTTTCTCTATATCTACAACAGAAAATTGAAACATGGCATGATCCAGATTAGGCTGTTGGACCACCCACCAAAATTTTGTGAACATCAAGCTATATATACACATTGTCTTCTCTTGGAAATATGGGATCTTTGCATCACCAAAGAAGAGCATATTTGGACCTTTCTTTATCAATCATGAAATATGAAACCTATTGGTATAGGTAGCTAACAGTGGATCCACATGGGGATGGTTTTTCCATCTGAAAGACCAAGAACAGCAGGTCAGAATGCCTTAGCCCTTGACCGCTTTTACCCAAACTTGGAGTATTCCTCTTTGAAATGCCAAAGTTATGCTCTTCCCATCTTAGTAAATCTCTGAACTTATTTACCTTTTGCTGATAACTTATAAAACTTGAGAAACTACATTCATACATTTTAACAGAAAATAATATATATACACCTGAATATGTACAAGGGAAACTCGGGCTGCACTTATGGATAGTAGTCAAAATAGTGCTTCAACATCCTGCCATTAACAGGACCTTCATCCAGATCAGCTTCATCAAGACTTTTAAGGAAGTAAGTATTGTTTCCTTGTACTGCTTGAACAGCAAATGGTCCTTTCCAAAGGGAATCAAACTTTCCATGTTTTCCTTTGTCTTCCCTTCTTGAATCCCATTTGAGGACTTTGTCACCAACGTTGAAATCTTCTGCCTTGGTCCTTCTGTCAAAGGCTTTCTTTAACTTTTCTTGTAAAACTTGAACTCTGTTGTAAACTTGGTCTCTAGTTTGCTGCAAACATATTATTTGATTGATTCTTCTTTGCATATCATTTGGCTCAGCTTGACTTTCTTGAAGCAATTTCATAACAGGAACCCCTAATGATGAAGGAAATTTGGCTTCTAATCCATAAACTAACTCATATGGGCTGATCCCAATTGATCTCTTGGTTGTTAGTCTATCTGCCCACAAGGCATTCACAAGCTTCTTATGCCAATTCTTCTTATTTTCTTCCAATACCTTCTTTATGATGTTTACAAGGCTTTTGTTTGATGACTCAGCAAGGCCATTTCCTTGGGGATAATATGCAGTAGAATGGCCCAAGGTAATGTGAAATTTGTGGCAGAAATTCACCATCTTCTTTGATCTGAAGGCAGCAGCATTGTCTGTTATTATCTTATCAGGACAACCAAATCTAGAAAGGATATTTTTTTCAAGGAACTGAATGATAGTGGAATCATTAGCTTGTCTGCATGGAACAGCTTCAATCCATTTAGTAAAGTAGTCTGTAGCTGTTAGAATCCATCTATGTTGGCCTGAAGAAGAGGGATGAATTTCCCCAATGAAATCCAAGCCCCATTGTTGAAAAGGTCTCTCTGTTGCAATAGGCCTCAAAGGGAGTGGCAGTAACTTTCTCTTTCCCTCAAATACTTGACATTTATGACATGAGGTGGTGAATTTCTTGACATCAGAGAAAACAGTGGGCCAATAGTAACCAGCCCTGAGTATTTATCCACGGTGGACTTCCAGTATAAGTGTCCACCATAGTCACCTGCATGAAATTCTTTGGTGACATTGTTAGTCTCATTCTCAATCAAGCAGTTCAAGAGTATACCCTCATGATTTTTCCAAAGCAAATTGCCATCCATTACGCAAAATTTTGAAGCTTTCATTTTTAGGAATCTACACTTAGTTCTAGACAATCCTGGTGGAGCACACAGGTTTTGTAACACATAACATATATCAAAATACCAAGGGGATTGTTCAAAGGCTACATTGATCTTTGGAGTTGCCAACTCCAGTTCATTGTCCAGCTGGTTTATGTCTAAGGCTTGGAAATTTGCTTCTGTCATTAGTTTAGCCAAACCTTGCTTTTATTAGTTTTGTAGGTTTTATCTCAATATCAAATTCCAAGATGTTGGCAATCCACTTTCCTCTTCTGCCCTCTAAATTTTCTTGAGTGAGTATGTCTTTTACAATGGGACTTGGCACATAAGCTATAACATGGGAATAAAGGATATAAATCCTAAAGTCTTTAATGGCCTTGACCAAAGCATAAGCTTGTTTCTCCATGATCTGATATTTTAGAGGTGCATCTCTAAGAGCTCTACTAAAGAAAGCAATGGGTTTCTCATTTCCTTGGTCATCTTTCTGTAACAAAACTGCAGCAATAGTATGCTGGGAGGCAAAAGAGAAAATGATAAATTCCCTGTCAAATTGAGGATTTGTTAAGACTGGAGTTTGGGTAAGGGCCAATTTTATGCCTTCAAAGGCTTGATTTGCTTCTACTGTCCATTTCACTTTTGAATCCTTTTTTAGCATGTTGTTCAATAATCTGATCAGTTCTGCTAAGTTTGGGATAAACCTTCTTAAGAAATTAATCTTCCCTAAGAAGGCTTGCAATTCTTTGATGTTTCTTGGGTGGGGCATTTGCAAGATAGCTTGTATCCTGTCTGGGTCAATTCTGATGCCATCCTTTGAAATGATATGTCCTAAGAGCTTTCCTTCTTCCAAACCAAATAGAGACTTCTTTGGGTTCAAGGAAATTCCATATTTCCTACATGTTAGGAAGATCTGTCTCAAATGTTTCAAATGTTCTTGGTCTGATTTTGAGAAAGGTGTGAGGTCATCCAAATAAATGACAAGGAAGTCATGAATCTCTTTGGCAAAAGCAATATCCATTGCTCTTTGAAATGTTGCCCCTGCATTCTTCAATCCAAAAGGAATTTTTACATATTTGAAAGTTCCCCATGGGGTTGTGAATGCAGTTTTGTCTTGATCAGGGTGCACTAGGATTTGATTAAAGCCTGAGAATCCATCAAGTAGTGAGATCCTTGATGCTCCTACCACTCTTTGGAGAATGTGATCCATCTTAGGTAAGGGGTAGTTGTCTTTAAGGGACACTTGATTTAGGTTTCTAAGATCAACACAAAGTCTTATTTCACCAGTTTTCTTTCTTGTAGGTACCAAATTTGAGATCCAATCAGAAAACCTAATTGGTGATATGATACCAGCCTTAAACATTTTTTGTACCTCTTTCTCAATTGTAGGGAGGAGCATAGGGTTTATTCTTCTCAATTTTTGCTTAAATGGCTTTTGATTTGGTTTGAGAGGGATTGTGTGTTGGATAACAGAGGTGTCATAGGATTTTAAATCCTCATAACTCCATGCAAAGACATCCTGGAACTCTTTGAAAAGGTCAATATATTTGGGCTTCTGATCAGGAGGTAGGGATGTAGACAATTTTATTATCTTGGGCTCTTCCATGGTTCCAATGTTGCATTCTTCAATGGCAGAGTTAAGGGGCTGCATTTTTGGTTTTCTAGGGACATCATTTGAATCAAAAATATCCTCTAGTGGAGTCAGGCATGTTGGAAGAAAATTATCTTTCAATTGTATCACTTCAGCTTCAGCGTCATCCACTTCTTCACAACTGATTTGTTGAATTTCTTGTATGTTGTCTTTGTTGAAAATTGTTGAATGAAGGGTTTGGCTAGATGTTTTAGTTGATAATGGCTCATGGCTCTGTTGATCAAGTATTTGTGATTGACTTGCTCTTTCAAGTATTTGTGATTGACTTGCTCTTTCAAGTATTTGTGATTGACTTGCTCTTTCAAGTATTTGTGATTGACTTGCTCCCTCAGTGTCAATATTTAGTCCTGCAAATTCTTGTTGCAAGGTTAAGAAATTATTTATTTGTGCATCATCTTCAAATACTTGCCAGTCCTTGACATTGTTTGGGACAGAAGGTCTGTGTTTTACCTCAGCTGTAAAGCAATGGTGGGGCTCAAAAGGTAGCTTGCAGGTACTTGCAAATGTGGCCAGG
Source organism: Pinus tabuliformis (assembly GCA_031772625.1). NCBI lineage: Eukaryota > Viridiplantae > Streptophyta > Pinopsida > Pinales > Pinaceae > Pinus > Pinus tabuliformis. The sequence goes on from CM062811.1 coordinate 1,072,606,123, forward strand.
CTATGAGCATGCAGGTTATGGGTTCTGGGAATCTTGGTAATCTGAAATTCAGTGAAGGACTGTAGTAGTTCAGCAGCAGCAGATCTATAAGATCTCAGTCTTTTGTCATTAGTAACGAAATTTCCCTTTACTTGTTGGATAATCAAGTCTGAGTCTCCCATAATGGAAACTTTTATGGCTTGTAAAGATTTTACTAACTTGAGGCCTAGCAAGAGAGCTTCATATTCTGCCATGTTATTAGTGCATCTGAAATTTAGTCTATAGGCTCGACCTTCTGCATGATTGTTCTGCTTGTTATGTATCCAAACCCCAGCTCCTACCCCTAATTTGTTAACTGACCCATCAAATTCTAGAAACCATAGGTTCTCTTTTTCTAGGGGAGATTTAATAACTTCTCTGTGATCTGGAACAGTGAGTTGAAGTTTTGGTTTTTCACTTATTTTGTCTTTTAGGACGGTCTCACCAGTTGTTTGGATCAGCTCTATTTCTAGGGCAGCAGCTTGTTCATTAATGTCCTAATCTTGTTCAAGTGTTTTGGTTTCAACATCATTATTTGTAAGACCTGTATTGTCATTGAAAAGAATGTATGAGTCTATGTCAGAATGGACAACATATATGGGAAAGTTTTGAGGTTTTTCTTCACTGCTGACCATGTATTTCATAAGTGACTCTCTATATAACCTCTTGGGTTGACCAAAGACTGAGATGGTTGCATATGACATGTCTAGTTGTAGGGAACCTTGGAGTTTAGCCCCCCATGACCTTGATAACAGCATCCCATATTTGGGTGGGATATCAGCAACTACAACGTCCATTAGAATTGTTTTATTTGGGTACTGAACTAGGGACACACATAGATCTTTTATCAGACCCAAACACTTAACTTGACTGGAGTCAAATGAGAATAAGTCCTTGTATGGTCTTGTAATATCTAGATTCAATCTTTCCATGACTGATTTTGGCATCAAGTTGTGAGAGGCACCTGAGTCAAACATTGCGTTGTGTAGTATCTTGTCATGAACATGCAGGCTGACATAGAAAAGTAAGATACCTGTGACTACTGTTTTTCCATCAACTTCTGGACCGAACAGTAATTCTGGGGTGTCATCCAACACATTGACATTATCTTTATTACGAGTAATTTGAAGGGACTTCTTGATTTGTTGTCTATAAATGTCATGCTTGGCTAGTTCTGAAAGAGGAATAGCTACCTTCAATTTGCCAATTTCAGCTTCTAAGTCAAAGGGCTTTTCAGATGATATCTTAGTGTTGTGGGTGACAGCCTTTTCCTTATTCACTAGGTCTTCTTCTTGTTTCTTTTCTTGATCTTGAGGCTTATCCTTCTTACTCATCTCTTGAGGAGTGTTAGTTGGATTGGGCTGCAAGGGTGATGACTCTACTGGTTGCTGTTTTGAGGGAGAAGTTTCAGCTATTTCCTCAATTGTTACCTCATCTGTAATTGGACCAGTTTTGTCACTTGGTTCTGTGATAATAGCTTTCTTAGGCTGTGTAGTGTCCTTTGTCTTGTCAGGCTGTGTCACATTTATAGTTCTGCTTCTTAGCTTATATTGTTTATGAACTTCATAAACAGCTGTGTCATATCCTTGTTTAAAGTCAAACGACTCACCTGACCCGGTTTGGAATTGCTGAATGTCATCATCTTTATGATCCTCTTGACTCAAGAAAACTTGCTGCTCATCATTCAGGCCCATTAGGTTAATGTGGGTGTCATCTGTTTGTTCATCCGAAGTGGATGCCTCAGTATAGTTTTCCTAGAAAGGAGGTCTTATGTCTGGGTCAGAACCGGTCTTGCCAACGTTTGGGTTTTGATTTCTCCTAAAATTTGGATTCCTGTTAGGGTTATTTTGTGGTGCATCCCATGATGACTTTCTCTCAACTGATTCTACTCTGTCCCCCAATCTCTTCATACCAGTGAGTATTGCATCCAGTTTTTGATCAAAGGCTGAGGGTTCTTCTTTGAAGGTGGTTCTCTTTTCTAATCTTGCCCTGTTTCTTTTGGCAATCAGGTTAGCCTCCACTGTGACAGCAACCTTTTGGGCTTCTTCAAGGGTTTCAAGCGCCCTTTCTTTTAATTGATATGCCATATCAGGGTCAAAACCATCAAGAAATTTGTACAAGGCTAGATCAGGGGGAGGTCTTAAATTCTGTGGTATTGCGTTATATACATTATTGAATCTTGCACAATACTCCAAAACGGTCTCTTGAGGACCTCGTTTGATTGTGTCATATTCACCAAGTATGTGTAGGGGATCTTTCTTCTTCTCCCATCTATTAGTAAAGGCTTGATAAAGGTCATCAGGAGTTGTGCTGGTATTTGCAGCTAGTGATCTAAACCAAGTTCTTACATCCCCTGTGAGGCTCTGAACAAAGATTCTCATTCTCACACTGTCATCATCTATTTCATAGTTCTCAAAGTGGTTTTGCATCCTTCTGGCATGCTGAATTGCTGTGAAAGGGCCAGTGGAGTCAAAATATGAGATCTTAGATTGATAGTCCTGAGGTAGAGCTGGAGCATTGGCAGGTAACTGCAGGGGTGCATATCTATTAGCCATATTTGCAGGATTTATAGGGTTAACAGGGATAACTGGGATAGCATGAATGACTGGTACAACAGGGGTAGTGGGAAAGGTGGAAACTAGAGTGTTGGTCAAGGGAATATGTGCAGTGGATGGAGGTGTGAAAGGAGGGCTTTGAGATGTGGATGGTGAACTGGGGGAACCAAGGGTAGACCGAAATAGAACCTTGATTGGAGTTGGAACAGGGTTTGGATGAGCTGTCTTAGGACTTGAGTCAGCAAGGGTCTCCTGTTCCCGCTGCTTCCTAATGATCTTGGGGATTGTATTAGGATTTTCAAAAATAGCTAGTGGATTGGGGTCAGGGTTTGACCTAGTGTGTCTAGTTTCCCTTTTAGGAGCCAGCTTCTGAACTTGTTTTTGATATTTTAGGATATTTTTAGAACTGTTTCAAAAGACTGCTCAAACTTTTAGAACCACTATCTATAGACAGACAACAGTTGAAAAAAATTAGATGGTCCCCAGTGGAGTCACCAATTATGTTAACACCCAGGTTGTTCCCTTTGACCCCCAAGGGAATACGGCCGGGGTAACCACTAACCAATCTTTGAATTGCAGCTTCTAGCCAGGCTGTAATCAGAGAGGGCTCTCTCTTTAAGGTTTAGCTCTGTTTGTGTAGAAATTTCAGGCTAGTTATGATGTTCAAGATTTGTTTTTTGTATTTGGTTGGAGAATGTTTCAGTCAAGATATGTATGTTCTTACTAGAATGTTATAGGTCATTGGGCAATGGAGTCAGTGGTCCTTTAGTTGTTTGGTGTGCTATGTTGATACAGTAGTGAAGCTGCAGAGCTGGATAGATGTCTGGGAAACAACGCTTGGAAATTTTGATTAAGTATGATGTATTCAGTTTATGAAAGGCAGTTAAGAGTCTTTCAATAAAAGGATATGTAAAGAAGTGAGAATATTATTTAGAAGCAACTAAGAATTTCTGGATAACATTCACATTTATAGAATTAATGCAAACATGAGCATTCAAGATTTCATGTCCATGGTTAATTTAGAAGAAAAAATTTGCAGCAATAAAAGATTGAGCACAGGGTGTGATAAAACATGTCCTGTACTATCCCTTTTCCCTATTGCTAGATTGTATGAAAACATGAATATAAAATAACATAAGAAGACAAAACAGAGATTAAGAAAACCTATTATTCCATCAGACCACACAAGAATTCTGCAACCGCACACAGGTCATCAGCAAGACATCAAATTTTCAGGAAATCACTGAGCTGATCCAGCCCTTTGTATTAGACAATTCTGAAAGTGTACAGTACATTTGCCTCAGAGTGAAAATTACCAACCCCTTATACATTACTAAGGGGGGTATATATACAAAATTTACATGAAAAATATCAAGGAATTGAGTTAATGGCTCATTGATGTTATGCCAACTCCTGGAGTGTTGTCGCTGAGAAAGTTAATGCTGTGATAACTCTTCAGTGCTTTAGCTGTCAAAATGGTCAGAGACTGTTGACTTGGTGGTTGTTGGAGTCGGCTGAGGATAAGCTATCAAAGATATGCGTTTTTTCTTATCCTTTGGGCTAGCTATCGTTGTACATGTGCTGAGTCACTTTTCAGCTGCCTTAAATGCTAACCTTTTCCTGCTGTTTGTCTTCTAGTGAGCTGGAGATGGCAGTGACTGAGCAACTGAGGCTACCGTGGCAAAATTTGAAGCATTGCCTGCCACCAATCTTCCTTAGGCATTTGATGTCTTCGAATCTTAATTAAAGTTTCATCGGCCTCTGTATGCCTGTAAAAATTAGGAGGAATTTCAAAAAGGTGCTTCACCTCACTCTCAATAAAAAACAGGCCTTCAAGTTTATTATATAAGCTCTGTCCTGTTGGAGGCCCTGTTTCCTGAGAGGTACTGCCAGATGCAGTGATTTGGTTTTCAATATAAGCTGCCATCCTATTAGCAAATTGATCTCGGGAGATCAACTTTCCTGTACCGCTTAGTAGGCTGGGCAGTCCTTTTGCTTGTAGTGCTGCCATCTTGTGTTGGTACTCATGCACCTCAGCCTGTATTTCAAAGCACTTTCTCTCCACAGTCTGTACATAATTCCTGAGAGTGAGTACTTTCTTGGCTGTGAGGATAGCCACTGTCCTGTTGACAATGCCAATGGCTGCCAGCTCCTCCTTTTCTTGCCTATTCAGGAAATCTATCATTCTGTTTGCCTGTTCAGGCTTGTCTCCCAGTGTTGCTTTGGCCCTCTGAATTTCTGTTTGTGCTTGGCCAATTAAATCCATCTGCTCATGTATAGTCTTGATTGACCTCCATTGTTGAGTGATGGATTGGCCAATTTTGGCCCATAGAATTCTTTTTATCTCAGCCATGGCACTCTCCAGATTTAGCTCTTTCTCCAAGGCTTTTACCTTTTCTTTTAGAGCCTTTATTTCTCTGCCTTGCTCTGCTACGGTCACTTTTGATTTGTCATACTTGGCATCCAGTTCTGCCAATTTTTCCTTGGCCTTCTTTATTTCATTTTCCTGGAGCTCCATTTCCTTAATGGCCTTGGTTAATTATTCCACACTTGCGCTGGAATCTGGGGCTGCTGTTGTTGCTGCTGCTTCTGTTGTAGGGGCCACTGCTGCCTTTGTAGTTGTTGCAGTGGTTGAAGTTGTTGGAGGAGATTGGGATGTAGATTCTCCCTGTTTATCTTGTAAGGCTCCTTCAAGCTCTTTCTCCAGATCGAGGACCTTTTGGTTTAGCTGCATGATGAGGTCCAGTTGCTCATCAACCTGCTTTTCCTTTTGTAGCTCTGTTGTTTGAGGGTGCTCTGTGGGCTGCAGCTTTAACCTCTTCTTCAATGCATTGAGGTCATCTTCTTTTTTCTTCATAAGGGCCTTTACACCCTTTGGATCCTTAGGATCATGTCCCAGGTCGATAATAATGTCCTCAAGTGATTTTATTCTGTTATCTTTGGCTAGTGAGGACTTTCTCTCAAAATCCAACTGAGTGTTGGTGTTTTTTAGTGATTCCTTCAGCTCATGGGCCATGGTTGCCCTGTCTACCAAGGTTGCATAGACCATTTCCCCTGCCTGCTTATGGAGTTCAATTTGGTCCATGGGATGGATGTCCTTGGCTAGGACCTCCACCCTTGTCTTTATATAATCTACCCCTGATTTTGGCTCGGGCACTGTAGGCTTGAAATGGCTGAGGATGATTTTCTCCTCTTGAATGTCATATACAGACATTAGCCTTTCTTTCTGGGCTGGTGTGGCATTTAAAAATTGTTTGTAGACTTCCACCCTCAGCAAGTCATTATGTGCCTTAATTTGCTTGAAGGAAGCCTTAGTGCTTTTGGGCTTCTTGCTCTGCTGAGAGGAGGAGGACACCTCCAAACCAAGTTGTAATCCTTGCTCCTGCTGAAAGGAGCTTGTACCTGTATGTTGGCTATCCTCCCTGTCTTTCCTTGCACTATCAAGGATTTCTTCAGTGATGTCTTCTACCTCTGGGGAGTCAGCCCTTTGCCTTTTGGCCTGAGGTTGGTGGGAGGATCCACTAGCAGGAGTGGACTCTTCTCTGTCCCTTTTTGTACCCCTCTCCTCCTGTGCTGGGGTCTGCAAAATTGGAGCTGTTGGTGGCTCAGTTTGTGGAGGGGGAGTCTGCTCTTGCTGTTGCTCCGGTTGTTGCCGTTGTGGCTGCTCTTGTTGCTGCCCTTTTTGCTGTTCACTTGAAGGGGCAAACTTTTCTTTCACGGTTTCTTCTTCAGCACCCATTATGCCTTTCCCTTTGTGTGTAGCTGGTGCTGATGTGGAAGGTGCCTGTGTGGCTGGTGCAGTCCTTGAGGTCGAGGTCCCTTCTCCTGCTGAATAAGGCCGTTTGAAGGGTACCTGCTGCACAGAGTCTAGGTCAAGAGTTTTTTCTAGTTCCTTGATATTCTTTAACATTGTCTCTTCTTCAGTTAGTTTTTCAATTAGAGTATCCTGCTGCCATTCTTGCTGGTTGGCATATCTTTCAATATGTGGGTATTTACAATGCCTATAACCTAGAAGCTTGTACTTGATTCTTCTAGCAGTGATGAAGCCTTCAGGGTCATAGGGGACCCACCGAAAGCTATATGACAGCTTGTATTTGTCTTTGAGGATTAGGTTGGCTTCTTCCCATCCTTCTTTCTTATTCATGATGAAGGGGCCCACCTGGTGTTTGAACTTGAGGTGGGCTTTATTTTTGGAGCTGTGGAAGTGAGTGAGGTCAGACTGAATCAACTGCCTATAATACTCCAAGGCAAATATCCTCATAGGCACATATTTTGGGAGCCTGTATGGATAGAGCTCACAGCCATAGACTCTGATGACTGTATGATTCTCATATAGGTACCAATCACCTATTTTGTACTTTTTGGAAAGCTGCAGAGCTTTCTGTATCTCAGTTGATATTTTGGGAGGAGGGGACCTCATCAGTAGGCAAGAGACAGGGTATACAAATTGGTCAACAAACTCACAATAGGAATAGGGTGAAGTTTGGACTTGGTGATAGACAGATGTCCAGAAGATCACAGATCTTCTTTCCCCTTTATAGTCCATCTTTTTGATGTAGAATGAAAAAGCCTCAAACTGATAGTACATAAAAAGGTGGTAGATATAGGATGAGTACTTGAAGACACCCTGTCTGTCTACTTTGCACAGTTGATCATGAATCTTGTTAGCTATGAACTTGGCAAAGTTATATTTGCGGGCAGGGGGTTGGCCTGGGCTGTAAGCAGCTAGCAATACCAGCATTGTTTCATCCACATGCTCACTAGTTCTGTATCCCAACACATAAGCAATCATGTCTAGCAACATTCTGCCTACCTCAGTAAAATAGACATCCAAGTAGGGAGGAGGCCCTGCAAGCTGACATTCAGGTTTCACAAATGTCCTGGTGACCTTCTGAATATCCTCACTGGTCATCTTGGCACCAGTGTCCAGCAGATAATTCATGGAAAAGGGGAAAAGCAGCTCAGTTTGATCAAAGTGGAGCATATTATTGATAGTTTCAGGATTGATGTGAAAGAGGATGCTCCCAGATGGAGACTTAATGGCTCTTTGCTGCACATCATAGTTTTCAGCACATAGGCGAATGATCTCAGGAAAAACATTTACCGAGGGGAGACAGTAGTATGGCAGGTTTGACTCCCATATCCCATATGTATCATGACCATTCAGGTAGTCCTCTCTCAATTGCCTGAAGGTCTGCAGAAAGTCCCTGTTACCCACAAAGTCTTCAATGAGGTAGTCCTTGTTAGCAAGAGGCAAGGACTCCAGGTCTTTATTTGGTGGATTTAATGGAGCAACACTGAGGGCTGAGGGTGCAGGAGCAGCCATTATGAAGTTTGATTTTAACTGAGGTGATTACAATGGTTTGCAAGGTTCCTCAAAGAGTTGAGTGACATACTTATTTTTTCTGTTTGCTAGTAAATTCACAGGGATTGTGAATTTATGAGGAAGATTGCAGAGGGTGAGTGGGCTTCAATTTGGTGACATAAAGACTTGGGCCTCCACCTGGCAAAAGGGAACAATGCCGGGCAAGTTCGGGGCCGAAATTATAACCTTCGACCGTGAATTATCATTTTAATACAGAATTGTCGGGGCGAAGGGTAATGCAGGTAGATTTGATGGCAAATTCAGTGACAAACAATGTGCAGTTTAGGATTTAAATGATTCTTATGGGGAATTCACATAGAAATGGTATGCACAGGGGTGAAACAGGGAATTTGCGGTGAATACCTGGAGAACAAGCACGGAACGCCTTCAGGCCGAACGGGGGAGCTCACTGTGGCTGAATTTCCCACTTATAGTGGTCGCAATCTTCAAATTGGATGGCTGGAGGTAATTTCGCGGCAACAGGTCGACAGTAGCAGCGTCTTTTTCGCATGAAAATGACCGCAAACGGCTAGTTTGGGCGTTAATAACGACAAATTTGGGCAAAAAGGGTCATTGGCGCTTTTTCCGCCAATGACGTCAGCATGACGTCACGGCGGGCCCGGTACGGAGGGTGACGTGGACACTGACATGGAGGCCAGCGTGGCTGGATGCGGTGGCAGACATATGTGGTGGCGGGCCTACGTGGAGGGCCTACGTAGAGGGCCACGGGGTGCGGGGGCGGGCGGAGTGGCATGACATCATAGTGACGTGAGCGATGACGTGCAGGAGGCGCGGTTTCGGGAAGGCGGTAAGCGGTCTCCCCGCACCGCTTTTGGTGATAGGCGGTATCGGGGAGGGGGGCTCCGAACAACCCCAGTGCCTGCCACGCGTCCAGGGTACGGCGCCCAATACCGCCCTTCCCCGGACGTTAAAGGGAGGCAAGTCGGGGAGCAAGATTGACCGTCCACCATTGGATCGGGGGCGGCAGAGATCAGACGGCTGGCGGGTACTGCCGTCGGTCGCGCATCTTCTGGGTTGGGTCCCGCCCGGCCATTAAAATAATCAATTTAATAATTTGGCGCAGGACTATAGGTTTATGGGTTTTTTGTGGGTTTTTTGGGGTTTTTTCGGGTTTTTTGGGTTGATCTTTAGGAAAAAGAGGTTAGAAGTGGGTTTTAGCAGAGGGAAAGGGGTTTTGTTTTTATGGAATTTTTTGAACTGAGGGAAGGTGAGGGCTTAGGGGGAGGTTATCACTCCAACCAGAGGTTAGAGCAATCCCATGGCAGGGTTGACCATAGTCCCTGGTGGACTAATATCTCCCTTAGACAAACTTATTTAGCTATAGTGCTAAAAAGGGAGGATATTTATACAATGCTTGGGATTTATACACCATGGTGTTATAATAGTAGGGATAAGGTAACATAGGGGATTTAGATAATAGAAGTTAGGGGTTAATATGGATGGAAAAGGTGAATGAGGAGTGAAATCACTAAGTTTATGTGAAGATAACTTAGCTTAGGGAGTAGATCAAAATAAAAATATTTTTAGACAAGAGATGTGGCTTTCAAAGGAATAAGAACCAGCATAAAACCTCAAATTCTTTCATGAACACAACTGATGAAGGGATGTTAGTAATGAAGGTGAAAAGGGGGAAAAGGAAGTTAGTCATGCTCCTTTGCTTTGCTGCAACATGATGGAGAAGAGGAGCTTCTCTATTTACTGATATTCCTTTGCAAATAGGTTCTCACACATTCACTTGAAAGGAATGATATTTCTGCCACCCCGTCTGCCTACCCATCTATTTGCCTAGCATTTTTTGTTTCTTCATGGAGGGTGCACTTAGACTAGCAGACCCTTTTGTGCCTTTTCTTTTGTTTGGCTTTTTTCCTTTGATTTCCTATCTAGAACTACCCTTATTGCTTCCAAGGTCCCAGATTAAGCAGTTGGGAACCTTACTTCTCTACCTAAGCTACTGGTCTGCCAAGATTTGAACAGTTTGGATAGACTTTTTTCTCTATATCTACAACAGAAAATTAAAACATGGCATGATCCAGATTAGGTTGTTGGACCACCCACCAAAATTTTGTGAACATCAAGCTATATACACACATTGTCTTCTCTTGGAAATATGGGATCTTTGCATCACCAAAGCAGAGCATATTTGGACCTTTCTTTATCAATCATGAAATATGAAACCTATTGGTATAGGTAGCTAACATGTTGATATACCTTATTTCATCTTGGTGGAGAGTGCACTAATAGTAGCCATCTTGTGAAGCTTTAAAAGTTGTTCTCTTGGTAGCAAATGACCCCCACAAGGCCCATCATGGTAGGTTGAGAGGATTTCAAAGACTTCCTCTTCCTTGACACGTCTCCTTAAAATATGATTTAGTCCCATATTGAAAATATTTCCCCTAATCCAAGTGAAAGGAGCACTTTTCCTTACAATTTTGTTCTTCTCCCAAGATGACTGGCTTGGAGGAAATCGCCCAACAACTAGGTAGTTATATATGTCAGCAAAATGGGGAGATAGAAAATAGGTGCTCATCCAGAAGCTAATAATCAACCATCCGTTCATCACCTGTAGGAAAAGTAAGTCTAGCCCAAAAATATGCAACTACATTTTCTTTCTCTCGCTTGTCCATGAAATTCAAGTCAAACTTTTGTAATAATAACAATCATCTAATAATTCTAGAATTCATATCATGCTTATTCATAAAATATTTAATAGTTGCATGATCAATATGTATAAACATTTGGTATCCAGTGATGTAGTGTCTAAATTTGTTTGAGTGTACAATAGATAAGAGCTCTTTTCCAATGACAGTGTCATTCAATTTAACCTCAGACAAATTTTAACTAATGAAATAAATAGCCTAGGGTAAATTATCATCTATTTTCCCCAAGGCTACCCCCATAGATTTGTCTAATGCATCAGTATGGATATGGTAATGCAAGGCCCAATTTGGGCCCCTAAGTATGAGTGCAGTGGTCAATTTCTCTTTTAATATCTCAAGGGCCTCTTGGCAGCTACCAGTGCAATAGAATTCTGAGTCTGATGGCATTCATAGGTTGTATACAACTGAAATCGTTTTTATCACTCACACACTCTAAAAAGCCAAACTTTATAGATCATCTCAAAACTCCTCAACCAAGGATTTTCTTGGAAAATCACTCGTGATGCACCAAACAAACCATGTTGTGCATAGAACCTAGATGGTGGAATTTTAAATTTCATCTTCCTTTGACTAGAAATCGAACCATAAGTCTAATGACAATTTTCCCCTACACAATTTCCTTCTTCTCTTGGCTTGATACAGAGTGCTCTGTATTCTCAAACCTGTAATTTAAACGACTTCTTCCAATACATAATATTTGACACAAATTGTGATTGAAAGATTAACTATAATATGGTTCTCCAGGTCCATATTTGAGTCTTATCCAAATGTAAAGAACAGATAGAATGCAGTGCATGAATTCCCCATTCAACAAAGTAATTTAAAGACCAAATCAATTTCAGTGTTCATATATTAATATTATTGTTGAAAAACCTCACAAATTCATATGCAATTAACTATCTCACACACACTTACCAATTTGATTTGCTGATTAAAAAAAAACTTGTCTAAGAATTTTGTTCAGTTAACAACTAACTCCACATGCCACATCCAGTTCACATAGATTCACACCTGTTGAGGATCAATTCCCATAGATTGATCTCATGGATGTATTAATTTCTATCTCCATTAACTTATGTCTCACACAGAGAATAAAATAGGGTACCTCTCTCCCACACCAAAAACTTCAAGAAAATGTCCCCCCTTCTAAAAACTAAAAGCAATTGTCCAAGAAATGAGTTCATCCATGTGAACCACTTTCTCCAGTAACTATTCTAAACTAAATATCCAAAATAAATTCACAAATAAACATTAACATGTTCTAGCCTTGGCATGTGATCAACCCATCATATTGCTAGGCTCTTCATTTGACTTCAATAACTTATCATGTTTATGTGCACAACCTAATGCACCCGCATTAGACTCCCCAAGAAAGAAAAAAGTTATGATCTCCTACTCATAAGATCTACTATAGAATGACCTGCTTTCTATTGTTCTTCTTCATTCGTCCATGTAGAATCCTCCACTGGATGGTCTTTCCACTTCACAAGATACTCCAAGTATCCTTTCCTTGTGATATTCTTAGCAACACATGTATCCCAGATCTGTTCAACCTCTAAACTCTTTAGCACATTCATTTGTTTCAACCACTACTATTATTTTCCTTCATCATGGTCAAGATTCCAAGAAGTTTTATTTGCATCACCAATTGTGTAGGAATACAAATCTTCTACTTTAAAAATGGGTGAAATGAGAATGCCTGGACGTAACTCCAGCTCATAATAATTCATTGAAAATATGTGGAGGATATTACAAGGTCCTATCTTCTTCATTTTCAATTTGTTGTATTCACCCCTTGGAGACCTCTCCTTTCTTAGGGGATCTAGGACAATGTCTCCCACTTCAAATTTTACTTCTTTCCTATGTAAATTTTCTTGTTGCTTGTGGTTATAGCTTGTACCTTATAATATCTATTTTACTTGCTCGTGAAGCTCACTCATGGCTATAGTAAAATCCTCTCCATCAACACTTCTATGCTCAAGCTTCCCCAAGTCTCTTAGCTCACAAATTCCCCCCAAATGCATGCGGTATAATATGTGAAATGGACTCTTTCCTATGCTCCTATTTGGTGATTCATTATAGGAAAACTCAGCATGGGCTAGCACAAGATCCCATTGCTTGGGTCAGTTACCTGCTAAACTCCTCAACAAATTACCTAAACTCTTGTTCACAACCTTTTTTTGTCCCTCAGACTGTGGATGATAGGCTGAGCTAAAATTTAGCTTAGTGTGAAATTTCTTCCACAAGGTCCTCCAGAAATGTGCTGTGAATCTTGTGTCCCTGTCAGAGATTATACTTTTTAGCAAACCATGCAGCTGAACAATCTCATCAAAAAAAAAACTATCCACATGGGTAGCATCACTAGTTCTGGAACATGGAATTAAATGAGCCATCTTATTAAATATGTCTACAACTACAAGGATTGAATCATTACCTCATTGAGTTCTCGATAAACCTAGAAAAAATTTCATACTCATCGAATCCCAAGGTTTGTTGGGAATGGTTAAAGGCATGAATATTCCAGCATTCTGAGTCCTCCCTTTTTCATGCTGACATACCCTGCACGTATTCACATACCTTTGTACATATTCCTTCATCTTAGGCAAAAAATAGAAGTGACTCAGGTTCCTAAGTGTTTTCTCAACACAAAATTGTGCAACCAATCCACCATTATTATTTTCTTGGACCAAGTTTTCCCTCATTGAGCAATTGGGAATACATAGTTGATTGTTCTTTAACAATGGTCCATCTTGCAACATAAAATATTTCCATGAACTACTACCCCTATTGACTAGATTCTTACACGCTGCAAAAGCTTCTTTAAAATCAACATCAATGTCGTACAAGTCCTTCAAATAATCAAAGCCTAAAGTTTTTATTTGACTTTCCTGCATGATTAAACATCTCCTACTCTAAGCATCAACAACCTTATTTTCCTTCCCACTAATGTGCTTCAAAACAAAAGTGAAAATTTGAAGGAACTCCACCCACTTTGGATGTTTATGATTCAAATTATGTTGTTGCATAATGTATTGTAAGGCAGAATTATCCATGTACAGAACAAACTCCTTAGGAATCAAGTAATGCCTCCAATGCTTCAAAGATTGAACCACCGCATAAAATTCTTTGTTGTAGGAAGGGTATTTATATTTTGACTCATTTAACTTCTCGTTGAAATATGAAATGAGCTTATCTTCTTGGCTCATAACAGCTCCCATGGTTGTCCCACTGACATCGCATCTTACTTGAAAGGGATGATTGAAGTATGGCAACTTCAACACCAGCTTCTCAGTGATCTTCTTCTTCAATAGTTGATTTTTTTTTTATGTTGTTGTTGTCCAATAAAATGGATACTTATCCTTCTTAATGGTGTTAATGATAGGTGCACAAATTCCACTAAAATTCCTGATAAACTTCATGTAGAAGCTGACTAAGCCATGAAAACTTCTCACCTCAAAAATGTTCATAGGTGATGTCCAATTTACAATTTCCTCTATCTTCTCCAGATCTATTTTCAAGACATCCTTAGAAATGAAAAAACCTAGGTATACAAGCTCACTCTTCATAAGAGAACACTTCTTCATGTTAATCAATACATTTTCTAGCTACAACTTTTCTAAAACATACTTCAAATGTCTCAAGTTCTCTTCTCTAGTTTGACTGAAAATTAAAATTTCATCTAAATAAACATTGATGAACTTACCAATGAAATCCTTCAAGACTTCATTCATCAGCTGCATAAAGGTATTGGGTGCATTTGATAGGCCAAATGCCATGACCATCGAGTCATACAAGCCTTCATTAGTCTTGAAAGCTTTCTTCCACTCATCTCCTTCTCTAATCTGATTTTGATTATAACCACTTTTCAAGTCAATATTTGAGAATTAAGTTGCCCCACACAAGAAGTCCATCATATCATCCATCTATGGAAATGGAACCCTGTAACGAATGGTGATCTTGTTGATTTCTCTAGAGTCAGTGCACATTCTACATTCTCCACCCTTCTTTGGACTTAGTATTGTAGGTACGACACATAGACTCAAAATTTATCTTATTAGTCCTTTGTCCAACAGTCCTTGGAATTGATTCCTCACTTCCTCACTTCCTCATTCTCATTGGCTATCATTTGATATGTAGCCTTGTTCGTAAGACTTGCTCCTAGTATCAAGTCTATGTGGTGATGGATCCTTCTTTTGGGTGGCAACTCACTCGGTAATTCATCAACTACAATATCATGAAACTGATGCAACAACTCGTGAACTTCAATAGGTAAATCTACAATTTCAGTGTGTATAAGTACTACCTTTGTCTTGTAAACCACCGCATAGCTTACCTCTTCTTCTTTCATTTGTTGTAGAAATTCCTTTCCATTAAGCAGTAGTGCTTTTGGGCTGCTTGTTTTAGTTGTACCTTCCTCTTTCAATGGTACAAGAGTGTGCTTGATGCCATCCTTTTTGAAATTATAATAATTTCTCTCTCCATCATGTGTCACCTTCCTTTCAAACTTCCATGGGTAACCCAAAATAATGTGACAAGAATCCATTGCCATTATGTCATAGAGAACCTTACCATTATACCTGCCTATCTGAAACTCGACTTCGCTTTTCTTATGCACTAACAATTGGCATCCTTTTTAGAACCATGAGACCTTCTAAGGTGTGGGTGTTGGGTTGTGTTATATTCTTTCCACAACTAGCCCACGTAGTTAACCGAGGGGTTAGAATGGGGGCGGAGCCCCCCCTTCACTGCCCTGATTGCATAGCGGGGGGAGTCATAGGGGGTTTGAGGGGTGCAGGTAACCCTACTCTATGGGGTTCGAGGCAACACCTAGGAAAATTTTGGTTTTGTACCCTATGTTAGGTTGGGCGAACCCACCTATGGTTTTGTCCATGATTTTTGCACATGGTTTTGGACGCGATGGTTTTCGTTCATGGTTTTGGATGCTTTGGCATGTATAAATATGTATTGTAACATTGAAAGGAAAATGATGAAAAATCAAGCTGGTAGTCTTGGTTTTGGGATCCAGGGGAAAATCTTTGTGTATAGGTGTTTTATGTGTTATGCTCTCACATTGTTTATTTATTTGTTCTAGAATTCGTATGCAGGTAATTTTTGTACGAGGTTAAAACCTACACTTGGTATCAGAGTTGCTTTGGCTTCAAGGGGATGCCCTTTTTGATGAGGGGTTTTTCTCGAGCCTATGGTAGACTCTGTTCAGTGGGAGATTTTCAGGATCGATTTTGGAGGTGAAAGAGGATGGCGAACAGTGGAAAGATAGAGATCGAGAAATTTAATGGTCAGAGTTTTGAGTTATGGAAACTCAAGATGGAGGATTTGTTGATGGATAAATATCAGTGGGTCACGGTAGATCCAGGTACTAAACCAATGGGAGTGTCCAATGAAGAATGGAAGAAGTTGGATCGAAAGGCTAAGAGCACAATATGATTGCGTGTCTCAAATTCAGTATTGTTGAATGTATTAAGGGAAGCTACGGCGAAGGTTTTGCGGGACAAGTTAGGGACTTTGTACCAATCTAAGCCTCTGGTGAATAAACTGTTCCTACGGAAAAAGCTGTATAACCTGAGGATGAAAGATGGAGACTCAGTGATAAAGCAATTGAACACATTTAATACTATGGTAAGTTAGTTATTATCTATTGATATTAAAATTTCAGATGAAGATAAGTGCATCAGTTTGTTTTGTTCTCTACCAGATTCATGGGATAGTTTGGTTATTACAATAGGTAGCAATGCAACTGCCTGGTAGTTTGATAAAATATTCTCATCCTTGCTGACGAAGGAGATGAGACAGAAAAATATGGAAAGCCAAAATGGTGATGCCTTGTCTGTACAAGGACGGTCCCAACACAGAAACAAAAATAAGTCATCGAGTGGGAGATCTAAATCTCCAGGAAAACCTATAAAGGTGGTGTGCTGGAAATGTGAAAAGGAAGGACACTACAAAAGGGATTGTAAATCTAAAGCTCCTGACAAAGGAAAGGGATCTGATTATGCTCCTTCTATAGAGGCGAAAACCACCTCAGATGAAGGTCGAGATGTGTACTTGCCTTCTTCAAGTACACATGTAGATCATGAGGCATGGTTGATTCACTCACGTGCATCCTTTCACTTTACTCCCCATAGAGAGTGGTTTTGCGAGTATGAGAAATATGATGGTGGTGATGTTTTCTTGGGGGATGACAGGAAGGCTAGAATCATTGGTCACAGAAAAGTAAAGTTGAAGTTGCAAGGTGGAAGGGTTAGAACACTTCCGGGTGTTCTGCATATTCTTGCATTGGCTAGAAATATGATTTCCGTAAGAAAGATAGATGATGCAGGCGTAAAAACAGTGTTCGAGAAGGATACCTGCAAAATGGTTTTGGGAGCACTAGTATTGATGCAAGGAGTTCAGATTGGAACTCTGTACAAGCTACAAGGTAGCACTGTTATTGATGGGTGCAACAGTTTTGTGGTTCCTGAAAGTGGAGTAGAAAATCTAGTGGTCTTTGGAGAGAAGACCATGTTGTGGCATCAAAGGCTTGGACATATTGGAGAGAAGGGTCTTCGAATACTTCATGTAAAGGTATGGTAGAAGGTATGATTAATAACTCTCTGGATTTTTATTTCTATGAAAATTGTGTATATGGGAAGTAGAATTGGGTGAGTTTCCCCTTTGGTGGTAAGAGGGCAAAATAGATATTAGACCTTGTGCACAGTGATGTGTTTTGACCTGTGAAGGTTCCATCACTGGGTAAGTTTGTGTACTATGTATCCTTTATAAATGAATTCTCAAGGAATACATGGATATATTTCCTTAAGAAGAAATCTAAAGTCTTTGACATGTTTAAAGAATTTAAGGCTTTAGCAGAAAACCAGACAGAGAAGAAGATAAAGGTGCCGAGGACAGATAACGGTGGAGAGTTTTGTAGTAAGGAATTTGAAGAATTCTGTAAGAAGTGTGGTATAGCATGGAAGAAGACTACTCCATACACACCTGAGCAAAATGGAGTTGCAGAAAGAATGAACAAGATGTTGATGGAAAGGTAAAGAAGCATGCTCAATGGTGTCGGGTTAGGACAGGAATTATGGGCAGAGGCGGTGGAGACAGCATGTTACCTGGTCAACAAATCACCTTCATCAGTGTTGGAGGGTAAGACTCCACAAGACGTATGGACTGGTAAGAAACCCTCTCTTTCACATCTGAGGGTATTTGGATGTGATGCATATGTACATGTTCCAAAGGAGAAACAAACCAAGTTGGATAGTAAATCTGAAAAGTGCATCTTTATTGGGTATAAGGTTGGTTTAAAGGGTTATAAGCTTTGGAACCTAGTAACAAGGAAGGTTTTGTACAACCGATATGTGGTGTTTAGAGAGGTGAAAGATGTTATTAAACATGAAGTCCAACCAAAGGAGCCTGAGAAGATAGAGTTTGAGCTAAAGGAGGAAGAATCAAACTCTATAGTAGAGGAGGAATTAGAAGATGAAGAGCCACAAACTCCTGGTGTGAGAAGATCAGTTTGAGAAAGAAGGTAGCCAGAAAAGGATAGTCGATCTGCTTTTTGTTCAAATTTTTCTTTATCTATTACTGATGATGATCCTAAAACTGTGAAGGAAGCAGTAGATTCAGACGATGGAAAACTCTGGAAAGAGGCCATGGTTGATGAAATGGCATCTTTGCACAAAAATGAGGCTTGGAATCTGGTGGAGCTACCGGCTAGAAGGAAACCCATTGGCAACAAATGGGTGTTCAAGAAGAAGACAAATGCAGAAGGAAAGGTGGAGAAATACAAAGCTCGATTGGTAGAAAAAGGTTATTCCCAAGTGCCGAGAATTGATTTTGGTGATATTTTTTCTCCTATTTCCAAGGTAACTTCTATTAGATTACATTAATCTATTGTTGTTGCTTTTGATTTTGAGGTAGAACAGATGGATGTGAAGACAACATTTCTTCACAGAATCTGGAAGAGGAGATCTACATGAAGCAACCTAAAGGCTTTGCGGTGAAGGGTAAGAAAGAAATGGTATGCAAGTTAAAGAAGTCTTTGTATGGGTTAAAATAGTCACAAAGGATGTAGTATCAGAAATTTGATACATTTATACGAGGACTTGGCTTCACCAGAAGCAAAGCAGATCACTGTGTGTATTATAAATTAATTCGTGATTGTGTTATTTATCTCTTCTTGTATATGGATGATATGTTGCTGGTTGGAGATGACAAAGAATTTATCTAGGATTTGATGACCCATTTATCCTCCAAATTCGACATGAAAGATCCTGGTGCTACAAACAATATTTTGGGCATGGAAATTAAAAGAGATCAAACAAAGAGGAAGCTCTGGTTAAACCAGAGGAAGTATGTCGAGACAATATTGTAGAGGTTTAATATCCAAGATAGTAAACCAGTGAAGGTTCCTATTCCTATAGGTGTAAAGTTATTTGCTGAACAGTGTCCCAAGACATAAGAAGACGAAGAGGACATGTCCCGTGTTCTATATGCAAGTGCAGTCGGTAGGATGATGTATGCGATGGTCTGTACTAGACCAAAAATTGCACATGCAGTGGGAGTATTGAGCACGTTTATGTCAAAACTAGGGAAGGAGCACTAGAAAATAGTGAAGCGGGTTTTCAAGTATTTGCATGGCACTAGTGATTATTGTTTGTGCTACCAAGGAAGACTAGGATTGGATAGAGTGTTGGATACTCATGGCTTTGTTGATGCACACTGGGCTGGAGATCTGGATCAGAGAAGATCTACAAGTGGGTATGTGTTTAACCTATTTGGAGGTGCAGTCAGTTGGATGATTAAGAAGCAATCTGTAGTGGCATGATCAACTATAGAGGTAGAATACATGGCAGCCACTCATGAAAGCAGGGAAGTAGTGTGGTTGTAGAGATTGTGTTCAAGTATGGGGTTAGTACAGGGAGCTATAAAAATAGACTGTGATAGCCAAAGTGCAATTTTCTTGGCAAAGAACCCTGCATATCGTTCAAATACAAAGCACATTGATGTTCAGTATCACTTTGTGAGGGATATGATAGAAGACAAAAAGGTGTTTCTAGTAAAGGTGGACACTATGAAGAATATTGTAGATGCATTGACAGAATATGTGAGCTCTGAGAAGTTCTCTTGGTGTAGAGAAACATTAGGCATTGCAGGGCTAGATAAATGACTAAGATCTCTTGTGGCCCCCTATGGAAAGAAAACAATAAGTGGAATAATTTTGGGTTGTGTTATATTCTTTCCATGACTAGCCCACGTAGTTAACTGGGGGCTTAGAAGGGGGGTGGAGCCCCCCCTTTGTTGCACCGATTGCATAGCGAGGGGGAGTCACAGGGGGTTTGAGGGGTGCAAGTAACCCCACTCTATGGGGTCTAGGGAAGCGCCCAGGAAAATTTTGGTTTTGGACCCTATATTAGGTTGGGCAGACCTACCTATGGTTTTGTGCATGTTTTTTTCACATGGTTTTGGACACGATGGTTTTCGGTCCATGGTATTGGATGCTTCAGCATGTATAAATATGTATTGTAACATTGAAAGGAAA
Source organism: Pinus tabuliformis (assembly GCA_031772625.1). Lineage (NCBI taxonomy): Eukaryota > Viridiplantae > Streptophyta > Pinopsida > Pinales > Pinaceae > Pinus > Pinus tabuliformis. The sequence continues at coordinate 1,072,626,283 of CM062811.1, forward strand.
ATAATGAAAAATCAATCTGTTAGTCCTGGTTTTAGGATCCAGGGGGAAATCTCTACATATATGTGTTTTAGGTGTTATGCTCTCACATTGTTTATTTTCTGTGTTCTAGAATTCATACGCAGGTAATTTTTGTACGGGATTAAAGCCTACAGTGGAATGCTTAATCTTGTTCAATCCCAATTTGTCCACCATTTCTTGGGAGATTAGATTGTTCATACTTCCTTTGTCAATCACCAATTTGCAACATTTTCCTTTTGTCTTACACATTGTCTTGAATAAGGATTTCCTTTGAACTAGTTCAGCAGTCTCCTTTGCTAGTTTAAACAAGAATTTTTGCATCATCAACACCTCTCCAATCTCTGACACATTCTCTGCCTTAGGGACTTGTTCCTTCGTTGCTTCGGTTTGAGCTATCTATGCACCTTGGTGTCATGTAGTGTCATTCTCAAGACATTCAAAAGATCTGTGACCCAATTTGTTACATATGTAACACTGGCAGACAGTCTTTGTGCCTCTTCCTCTACCTCTACCTCTCTGGTAAGGTCATCCTCCTCTACTGCCACATTCTTTCTCTGAATTCCCTTGTTGATTTGAGTTTCCTTCATCATTCTTTTACATTGGAAGCTTTCCTCTTCCATTTTTCTATCCTTTCCCTCTGGAAAAACCATGTCCTCTTCCAGAGCTTTTCTTTCTAGCTATATTTTCTTTTTCCTTCAAGGCGCACTAGTATGATTCCTCTATTGTCCTTGGAGAAAGTATGTTGAGTTCATTCCAGCCTCAAACCATTGATACACCTTGTTGTCTTCTCCAAAGTATCTTCTACATATCATGCTCTCAAGTTTACCTTGTAAAAATCTTCGTTGTACTCCCTCACTGTCATTATATTTTTCTTAAGATTTTTCATTTGTCTGTAAAGAGTTAGTTGGTAATCCTTTAGCAAGAACTTACTCTTCATCTTTGCCACCATTCTATCATAGCTCTTGATCAATGGTTTTTCCTTCTTCCTTATTTCATCATATACATTGTCCCACCATAGTGTAGCATGACCTTTCAACCTTGTGATCGCAAACTTGACTCTCTTATCCTCATCAATTTCCTCGTACTCAAAATACTTGTCCATCTCACTGATCCAATCTATTATATTATCATCTTTCAGACTGCCATCGTAAATGGAGATTTCAGGCTTTGGGCTTGAACTTGAGCCCAATATTGCTCTCAAAAACATAACCTTAGCAACTTCTTCAACAAGTTCTATTACTTCTTCTTCAGGTTCCTCTTCAGCCTCACTAACATCTCCACCTTCAGGATCCCGTTGTCTCCCAAATTCCATGGCTTCTAACCGAACTTGCAGTCTCCTTATCTCTTCTCGAAGTTCTCCATTACCCGTGGGTTTGCCTCCTCGACCTCATGCCCTTTCGTCTTGCCTATTCATCTCTCTAAACTATATATAACAGCAACGTTAAGGCTATAATACCAAAAATTTATGGTGTTCACAGGCTGTATACAGCTAAAGCCATTTTTATCACTCACACACTATCAAAAACACATTTTACAAATCAGCTCGAAACTCCTCAACCAAGGATTTTCTTGGAAAAATGCTCCTAACTCACCAAATAGACCATGATCTACATAAAACCCAGATGGCATAATTTTTAATTTCATCTTCCTCTGAATATAAATTGAACCATAAATTTGATGACAGTTTTCCCTTGCAAAATTTCCTTCTTCACTTGGCTTGATAGAGAGTGCTCTGTATTATTGAACCTGTAATGTAAATTACTCCTTCCAATACACAAGATTTGATGCAAAATGTGATTAAAAGATTAACTATAATGTGGTTCTCCAGGTATATATTTTAGTCTCATCCAAATGTAAAGAACAGAGAGAATGCAGTGCATGAATTCCTCATTCAACATTGTAATTTAAAGACCAAATCAATTTCAATCTTCAGATATTAATATTATTGTTAACAAACCTTACAAATTCATATCCAATTAACTATCTCACAGACACTTACCAATTCAATTTTATGATTAAAAAAAACGTGTCTAAGAATGTTGTTCAGTTAACAAGTAACTCCACATGCCACATCCACTTCACACAGATTCACACAAATTGAGGATCAATTCCCACAGATTGATCTCATGGATGTATTAATTTCTATCTCCATTAGCTTCAGTATCACACAGAGAATAAAACAGCTTACCTCTCTCCCATACTATAAACTTCAACAAAATGTTCCTCCTTCTAAAAACTAAAAGCAACTATCCAAGAAATCAGTTCATCGATGTGAACCAATTTCCTCACTAACTACTCTTATCTAAATATCCAAATAAATTTCACAAATAAACTTTAACATGTTCTAGCCTTAACATGTGATCAAAACATCACATTTATAAGCTCTTGGTGTGACTCCAATAATTTATCATGTTTATTTCCATGTCCTAATGCACTTGCATCAGAGTCCTTGACTAGTAATCGAAACAATGGTAAAGCCACTTTAATGAAATCCTTGATAAACCTCCTATAATAGCTAGGGACCCCTTTTATGATGGAAATCTTGTTTGGGTTCATATGTACCCCTTCATGAGATATTGAATGGCCAAGGATAGTCCCTACATTCATTAAGAATTGACATTTCTTAGGACTTAGCAAGATGTTTATTTAAATGCACTTTGTCAGGACTTTACCTAGATTAGAGAGAACCTCCAAGGAGTCACACCCATAGGGAGTGGATTCGTCCATGTAGATCTCCACAGATTTATTCGCAAGCTCATCAAAGATTCTCATAACTTCCCTTTGAAAATTGGCAGGGGCATTTCATAGACTGAGTGGGAGGACCCTATAAGCAAAGGTACCCTAATGACATGTGAATGTAGTCTTTTCTTGGTCCTCGAGGTTGATATGGATCTGATTGTAACCACTGAATCCATCCAGGAAAGAGAAGATTCTATTCCCTACAAGAGCATCTAAAAATTAATCAATGAAAGGAAAAGGGAAATGGTCTTTCTTTATGGCCTTGTTTAGTTCTTTGTAATCCACATAGATGCTCCACTTTCCATTCTTCTTTGGGAGTAAGACTAGAGGGGAAACCCACTCACTATCTGAGATGGGGTATATGAACCCTACATCAAATAACTTTTGTAACTCTTCCTTTATTGCCTTTGAGGATTGGGTTCATTCTCCTCTGAGGTTGGTGCATAGGTTTGCATCCCTCCTCGATGTAGATGTGATGAGTACAAACCGAGGGATGCACCCCCTTCATTTCTTACAGTTTCAAGAAAAGGCATCTAAGTTTTTGTTGAGCCTTGCAATAGGTATGTATTTACTCTTGATTACTATCTTCTTCCTCTTTTATTATCGATTTTGTGCCATGATATAATAACATATTGATAGGATTTTGATCAGGAATGAATGAAACTGCTCTTGACATTATTTGACCAACCAAACTAACTCTCATTACTTTCTATGTAGAAAAATAGTAGATGGAATAGTTTTTGTTCCAAAGTCGGAACATCAAAAGCTAATCAAGGAAAATGAGACACGTCGTGTGCAATCGAACCAAGGAACGAATCAAGAATATCAGCACAAGATGAAAGAATTGTCTGAAGATAGCATTTAGTTATGAATCCCTCAAGATCTCCTGATCCTGAGGGATCACATTTATCTTTTTCCTTTTGACTATAAAAGGAAAACTGAAGAGGGATCTCTCACTTTTACTTCAATTGTAATTTTAATTTACAGAAGCATGATTCAGAAGAACGAGATCGTATTGTAATGACAAGTGACTTTGATGATTAATGTACAACTTGTGTTGTTTTTCATTAGGATATTCTGAAGCAGCTAAGCAGTGTTCACTGGTGGCTAGGGCCGGTCTCTGGTGGATCTTACTACTAGTCCTTGTTTCATACTTTTTCCTTCTCCTACAAGTTTATTCTGCTTTACAGCTTTTGCAGTTGATTTATTTTCGTTAATTCGGATTTCTGGTATTCATTTCATTAATGTGCAATCCTAGTTGGTTTTATTTATTCATGTCATGGATTGAATTAGTTATCAGTTAAAGAATCATTTCTAGTTAATTAAAGAATAGAGAGTTATTGATTAAATTATTTCCTTCTATCCAGTAGTTTAAGTCCATCTGAAAGATCTCAGTTAATGCTACGGTGCTCTCGGTTGATTATCATTCGAATTGGTTGATTAAGATTGAATTATGGTTTTGTTTGACATTGAATCATGATTCTTAGATGAATTATTTCCCTTAAATTTACAAGCTTGAGATTTATGATTGCATCCATTTACTCTTGTATTGAATTTAATAACTTATTTTAAAGCATTACTCTCTAGAATTATAGCTTGCATATATTGTGTACACTCTTGGAATAAAAAGACTTACCCAGGTTGATAATTAATGTGAGGCAATTAGGAGTTTTAAAAGACACCTTTTAGCACCCAACATTTTGGCACCGTTGCCAGGAAGAGTGTTGCCATTTTACAAAGAATGATGTATGTCTATTGAGAGAGAATTGTGTATCAAAAATTGAAGGTAAGAACCTGCATAACGAATGAGTAAAATGCTCGCTCCTCTGCCCATTGTCCAGCAGAATTTCATAGGAATTTAAAGTAGAAATGAATGTTTGTATTTTTGTATGAATGACTAAGAAGAAAATACCAAAAACAAGTATAATTCCTCCCCGCAAACCTAAAAAATCTAAGGGACCAGTGACCCTTGGACGATCAACCTTTATTGATGAAATCATAAGAAAAGTTGAGTCTCATTCATCAGTAGGACCCCGAACTGTTGCTACCAGACATCCTACTATTTCCCTTCAGGCCACAGGATTACCATCTGTACCTAACACTGAGATTCACATGAAGACAAAAGGGTCTGAACAAAGTTTTCAAGATATTGAAAATTCACAACCACACCCTTCATAAGAAGGGAATTCTTGCAACCTCCGTGAAGGAGAAGGAGAAACGGGTAATCTTGAAATTAAATCATCAGAACCTAGATCTCCTGAAGAAGTGATTGAAAAGAGGACACCTAGTGTTTTGGATCAAGGTAGCACTATTAGAATCATTCCAACCTCTTCTAGACATGCTAGGAACAACTCTCCAGCTCTAGATATCACTGAAGGATACTGGCATATTTTTGACCAAATGGCCAATAATCAGCGACAACCCCAAACCTCTACATTACAATACCCTATTTTGGACACAACTATCAATTCCCCTATGAAAGTTATCCCATTATAGAATATTCCTACCTTTCATGGGCTAACTTCAGAAGACCCCGATGCATTCCTTTTCGAATTCGATGTCCTATATAGGGGTTATAATTACACCACCGACCCCTAGAAGCTAAAACTGTTCCCCTCTACTCTGAAGGGAGCAGCCCTGCATTGGTTTATGGGACTCGGTGGAGGTACCATCAATGACTGGGAACAGATGAAAACATCCTTCCTTAAAAAGTGCCAAAATTATTTTCGGATTAGAGAACTAAAAGAAGAAATATTTCAAATGGTAGCTAAGCCTAACGAGACTCTTGAAGAACATGTGGAGTGTTTCCAATATAATCTCCAAAGATCTCCTTATGAAAATGTGCCTGATAATTTTCTAAAAACCACAATGATTAAAGATATGAAAGACCAATGGGTAGAAACACTGAATGTAATGGGTAAGGGCGATATTTATCAAGACGATTATGACAATATTATAGACTTGTGCATCAGGTGCTCCAGGGGTGTTATAGACATATTTGGGCACTACAACCCCAATCACATATGTCCATAAACCAAGGGCTTCTAAACCCCTAAAAGTGTTGTTTCATACCCTAAAGGAACAAGGTTAGCTGATTACATCATCTCCCAGAAATTCTCCATGAAAAACTACTCAGAACTGGTCAAAACAAGACCATATAGACTGCTCCATGCATATGGTATGATGCATCTCACCTATTACACACAGGGGGTGCGATGCGTATTGGAAAGCCCTTTTGTAGGGTGTGATGAGCAAGAGTAGACAAATGGTAGAAGCGGTTTGCTAGGTGGAAACCCAGAGAATCTTCTAGAAACTGCTCATATGACACTTGCCTCTCTGAATTTGCCCAGGAATGAGTAAGAGATCTGAAATCTCAAAGTGGAACCAAGAACTATCAGTGAAGTGACACTAATCAAAATCCCAACAGCTGACTCACTCTCCTGTAAACATCTATATATGGATCCCTCATCCTAGAGATCCAGAGGCTGGAATTTTGTAATTTGCAAGGAAGTGTTGTTGGTTTCTCTTTAAAGGCATTGTTAGGTGATCTTTCTTTGTATGAGGTGAAGAGGGCTTTCGTGCTAGGAGGATGATGCTGAATCAGACAACCTAGTTGCAATCCTCTCTTCTACTACTTCTATCAATAAATCTATTTGAGTTTTCCTCCATATGCTTGTATATCTCTGAATCTTGTATTTGTATATGCATCTTATGGTTAATGTATATCTGATCCTACATTATTTATGGTTATAGATCTCTATGCTTTGATGGTATTTTTCTACCTTGACTCTACAGGTGTTCTTTGAAGTAGGACAAGTGAGAAAGGAGTGGCGAAAGCTCTATCAAGGGAGAGAGGAAACAAGCAAGGAGACTAGTGAGAGATTAAGTTTGGTACTCTCTGCTTCTCTCTCATCTATCTCTCATAAAGGAAAACACAAGTAACTTTATTTTGTCTACCTGTCTTAGTGGGACTAGTAGCTCTGAATGGACACTAGTTTTCCCGATAACAAAATGGTGACTCCATTGGGGAGCGAATAGTTTGTTTGTTTTGTTACTGTTGTTTGCTTTATAAACCACAGACGGAGCCTAAAGTTAAGCCAGATAGCCTTCGAACTTCTTTTGCTATGCAACTACAAAGTAGATCAACACTGCTTCAGTCAATCTCTGGGTTGGTTTATGAACTGAACATCTAGCTTGCAAACATCCTAGAAGGCCCTGGTGGTAGCTCAAATAACCTCATTAGATCAGCCCCTATACTTTGTGTTTACTGAAAATCATTAGCTCAGCCTAAATCCCTAAACTTAGCTGCAAACTGTGAGTGAAAACCAAGCACAATCTCGTCCCTGGACCATCGCACTATCTCTTCTTGGCAACCTGGATGCATCGCACCTCCTGTGTGTTGCGAGTGAGATGCATCCCTATTTCCCTGTGTTACAGGTGTGATGATTGGCTAAGACTGTTTTTGCCTCCATATTTTGGTTTATTCTTCATTGTCTTCAGCTTTATTAAGTAGTTTTATGTCTATGATCATTATATCTCTGTTGAAACCATCTTCTTTTGCATTATTCAGCCTCCATCAGAAGGAATTGTGAATGTTTCTTATGTATTTTTCATCATTTACAATTCTCCTTTGCAAACAGTAGCTTAATCGAACTGTCGTCTTTTGATTTGAAAGTGTCACAAGTGTCGTTTTCAGTCAAGAATAAGAGTGTCACAAAGCATTCCCCTTTTAGATAGTCAATTACACTTTTTCTATTGTATTTGATTTGAATCATTAGTATTTCAAGTGTCGAAAGCAATTTTAAATTTGAAATCACAAAGTGTCGTCTTGGCTTTACTTTCGTTTTTTTTTTAAAAGAAAATTGTTAGTACTATCGCTTTGAAAGAAGATAGTTCAGATCTATAATTTGTTTTCTTTTTGTCATTCTTACATTAAGGAAACTGAAAAACTATACATGCATGTGCATTTGAATTAAGACTGCATGCTGAAGTTGATTTAGGAAAAGTGCATCTAGTGTGTGCTCTCTTCTCTATGTTGAAAGAATTTCATTTCTCTTTCCTTAGTAGCTATGATTTTCATTGCAAAAAGAAAATAAATGACTATTTATCATCTTAGATTGCATATTTAGGAATTGTATATTTACATCACGCGGTGAACCTTAAAGGCAAACTTCTTAAGAAAGATCAACTGTAAAATAAACTTCAATGAACATAAAAATGCTTTGGAACTTAATGCACAACATTTAGAAGTCTAGGCTAGAGACGTGTTCCAACGTTGTAAAGCCTGGTAACTATCGCTTTCATCATAGGTTGGGTGATTCCTCCTCTTTGAGATGACAAGTGCCAGTATGGACTTGTGCTCCCACGTACCGTCGAGTATATATTGGGAGACCACAATAGGCTATATCCTTTATCCTTAGGAAGCCGTGTCTATCGCCCTATAAATCGCAATGCGCTGAACACAGCATTCGGGAAGATTGACTGCCATACTGTAAAATGTATTCTGTAGTTTTGCGATTGGTTTGGTAATCCCTCTGTCTAGATTTCTAGAGTAGTCACTTTCATTCCTTTTCAGACTCCTTAAAAGGAAAGGTCCACCTGAGCACTTGTCACTTCAGGCTCATTAAAAATCGAAGGCAACTAGAGTCATCTTTAGCTTTTTCTCGACTCTCAAAAAATTGAAAAAGCAAGTTGTGTCAAAGCGTCATAAAGTTTATTTTAATCGGAAGAACTTCACTATTCCCTCATTGGTCTTAGGTTGAGAAAATGGAGTCTACCAATCAAGGATTTCCCCTTAGGGGAAATCCTAGTCCTTTCTCCTCTTGGGGGGATGTTGGTGCTCCACATATGGCTACATTGTCCCTTCTAGGACTCACAATTGGCCTGCTAGTGTGGCTTTTCTTGACCTCTATCATTCAAAACACCACGATTCCTTAGCAATCCAATCAGCAACCAAATGAAGTTGCTCCCCAACCTTCCACTTCATTTGTTTCTTCCTCTCCTTCTTCCTCTTCGCTTGGTGAAGCTAGCAACACTAAAAACCAAGTAACTGAGAAGAAGAAGAAAGGGAAGGAGAAGAAGAAGAAGAAGAATCCAACAGCAAAAGGGGTCAACCATGCATCATCTAGCAAAAATCTACACACTACACCTTCCAAACCTAAATCTCCATGTGTCATTTGCAAGGGAGACCACTATCATCGAGATTGTCCCTACATCCCATGGATCTTGAGGGACTGGTCTCCCCGCTTCCACAATCTGATGTCTTCAACCGCTGACAATCATGTTGAGAGCACACCATCAACTAGTGAAAATGAAACCAATGGACAAAAAGGAAGATCCAAATTTCCTTGTAGACTGTGTGAAGGTGATCATGCCCTCCATCGTTGTCCCTTCCTAGATGAAGCTAAAAGAATCTTGGATAACCATCCTGCATCACCACAATAACTTCCTCCTGCATACAAGAAACTCTTGCCAAGTCCATCGCTAGCTGAAAATTCGACTGACACACCGTTGTTGTTGGTCAAAGCACCTATCATTGAAGATAAACCCTCTAAGTCCACACCGGACAAAAGTCAATAGGTCGAGACTGCAGTCAACCCAATCTTGTCTTTAGAAGGCCCACCTTCAGATGATACTGTCACCAAAGAGAATGAGAACGACACCGTTCAAATTCTCTTTGTAAACATAGACTCCAATGAACATGGGGGAAATCTACCCATTCCTTTACCACAGGAAGGAATTTTGTCAGATATTTATCCGGTCGTTTATTCGGTCCCACCTCCAAGTAATCTAGTCGTTTCCTTCGATTGGAATCTACTAGGCAAACCCCACCTACCATCTAATGTACCATTCTAAATCATAGTACAAGCTTACAGAATGATCATGGTTGGTACTATCATAGATGAAGGGGCTTCTATGAGTATCCTTTCCTCAACTGCTTGGAAAGTACTTGATTCACCATCACTTTTGCCTGAGATTCGAAATCTGACAGGCTTCAACAAAGGAACCAGTCAACTGTTAGGGATCCTTCCAAATTTGCCTATAACTTTGAGAAGGAAAATCGTTCATCTAAATGTGATGGTAATCCAAGGACCTCTAGATTACAATCTACTCCTTGGGTGTGACTACATTTATAGCATGGGAGCTATTGTTTCCTTACACTTCCGAGTGATGTGTTTTCCACATGAAGGCAGAGTGGTCCACCTAGTTGACCAACTTTCATTCCCTAGTTCAAACACAGCTATTAGTAAAATACCATCCCTAACTGGTCCTTTTGCACAAGGAATGTCTAATCAATCTCCAGTGCATCCACCTAATGATTGCGAGTGAATCGGTGATTTTGACTGAAACCTAGGAAGCATGCACCCTGGTCTGCTTCAGTAGGAAAACCCTAGATATAAGGTAGGTTTCCGCGTAGGAATATGACTAGTCTGATACCCCTGTCTATTTAGGAAAATGGATTTGGAGTGGAAAAGGATTCCCCCGTCAAAGGTTATGTGACTGGCACTGACAACAGTCACCTTTGTTCATTTTGATGGACATTTCCAAGGAAGCGTTTCGTCTGCGACGCAGATGGAACAATCTTGCTAATGCAAGAACTTCCATATGGTGACTTGGAAACTCTACTTTATACCTGGGGGCATGCAAACATTTTTTACACAAGTGAAAAGTGACCAGCATAACTCTAACCCCGTAGTTTTTACTAACTTCAACTAGTTAGGTTAGGTGACTGGTCTAATCAACCATTCACCTTTGCCGAGACCAATGGAAACAGCAAAGTAAAGGAGATGTTTCCTACCGAGAAGCTATCCTACCTAACCTTAGTAGTTCTTTAACTCCTAGGATAGTAGTTGGTCATTCCTAGCTTGCATACAAAAGGCTTAGGAGCAAAGTTGCGCATGGGGCAAGCTCCCTAAAAAATGAACCTACTGATGAGACATCCTTATTATACGACTGGCACGAGCAGTTTTACGTGAAGTTTAAGCTCGTTAAAAAATAAACCTAACCATGAGCAGTTTTACACGAAGTTCAAGCTCATTAAAAAATAAACCTAGCGATGAGTAAGTGTTCCCATAGAGTTTAAGCTCATTAAAAAATGAACCCCACCTTCAGTAAATAATCTTTGCGATCACATAATTATCAGCTTTTGAACCCTGGTCGTGTTCTTACCATCACCTCCACTCCTTTTTAGCTGATCATACGCCTCCATTTGATTGTTTACCCTTTTGAGGAGCAGCCACGATGAGTGATTCTATTAGCCACCTTCTATACATTGTCATGATTGAAAAGTTCCAAACCTTACCTGGAACCAGTTGCTATCCAAAAACATCACTCGTTCCTCAAAAAATGAGTCTCCTTTAAGCTCTTTTCATCTGACTCGTAAAATATGAAAAGATTGCCAAGCAATTGGCCTCTTCAGCTCGTTAAAGCCATCGGAAGTGCCATCCCTCCTCTAGATTTTAAACGTTTTGGACCCGAGGGATTATTATACAAAAAGATTGAGTGCTTGTCTTGTTCGGCTTGTTAAAAATATTGAAAAAGTCATCCCTTTCATATTATTTTAACTTTTTCAGACTTAATGGATTACATTATGAAAAAGGACCACTGGAGTTGCCTTCCCGTCCCTTTTTAGACTCTCTAAAATTGAAAAGGACCGAGTTATCTTTGTCGTTAAACTCATTAAAGCAATAGCGACAAAATTGACCATGCAGACAAGAGGGAGTTTCATTGTCACTAGGCTTGTTAAAACATAGCGATAGGTTTTCCTGAGGGAAAATTATAGAACAAGCATATGTTATCCTCCTCAGGCTTGAAAAAAATAAAGAGGTATTGTTCAGCAATGACTAGGGAAAAGGGGAAGAAAACTTGAATAGCTTCATTGGTAGCAGGTTGCTCTTGAACATGACACTTTCACTCCGTCACCATGATTCAGTCGGGTTGGGTTATTCCGTTCACTAGTCATATCACCATTGGTCCACCGTACCATCCACCTTGGGGTTAATGCTACCAATCCATTTCAGTGTCGCCGGTATGTTCAAGAGAAGTCACTCAAAGAATTCACCAACCTAGCTAACACCTCATCCACTGCAATACCTTCACTCTCCAATTTTCATGACCGCCACCCTGAACCTTATATCATCATATCGTTTTTACCTCCACAAAATCATTTTCTCCATTCCGTGTTGTAGTTGTGGGATTCATTAAGCCCCTCCTATGATGGTTCACTTCTCGTTGACATCAGCTCATTATCCAAGAAGTTGACTTAGGAACAACCCTTTTAGTACTTTGAAGCTTACATGCCTCAATGGCAAGTTTCTCACTTCCAACGACAGGTTTACATCAATGGCCTTCGACCGAAATATTTTACGTGGTGTTCAACATCAACACATGTATTCACACCACGTGAATTGTACTACAGTACCTTGAGGGTCATCATCATTATCGGTGATTCCTCTCGCGCCTGTTAACAACTTACATCATTGACTGGTAATCAAGCGATGTCTTTCCATGTTCGACATCAGAACATCTTTTCACATGGATCGACTTGTACTTCGAGAGAATATTGAATGAGTTTGAAGACCCTGAATCTAGTTTCATCCATCCGGGCTACGATATATTCAGGAAAATAAAGACATCAAATGTACATCACAGCTGCACAGATAATCATCCAAACTAAAGGATGATGGCTCTACCAGAATCATCAGTTTTCCACACAGACGATTGTCTGTCTTATGTACATGAATATGAATTTATAAAGCTAAGCATGGGAATGCCCGCCTCAGCTAAATCAAGAAAATGTTATGAAGATAATGTATTGTATTGTATCTTATTACAGGTCACCTTCTAGTTCGAAAAACATCGGATCCTCATTATAAAGCATTTCACCCGACATCAAAAGATTTACAACCTCATGCTTTAGGGGGAAATTGTTATAGACATATTTGGGCACTGCAACCCCAATCACATATGTCCATAAACCAAGGGCTTCTAAACCCCTAAAAGTTTTGTTTCATACCCTAAAGGAACATGGCCAGCTGATTACATCATTTCCCAGAATTTCTCCATGAAAAACTACTCAGAACTGGTCAAAATACAACCATACAGACTGCTCCATGCATAGGGTGCGATGCATACTGGAAATCCATTCTGTAGGGTGCGATAAGCAAGAGCAGACAAATGGCAGAAGCAATTTGCTAGGTGGAAACCCATATAATTGTCTAGAAACTGCTCATATGACACTTGCCTCTCTGAATTCGCCCAGGGATGAGTAAGAGATCTAAAATCTCCAAGTGGAACCAAGAACTATCAGTGAAATGACACTAATCAAAATCCCAAAAGCTGACTCACTCTCTTGTAAACATCTATATATGGATCCCTCATCCTGGAGATCCAGAGGCTGGAATTGTGTAATTTGCAAGGAAGTGTTGTTGGTTTCTCTTTGAAGACTTTGTTAGGTGATCTTGTTTTGTATGAGGTGAAGAGGGCTTTCATGCAGGGAGGATGATGCTAGATCAGACAGCCTGGTTGTAATCCTCTCTTCTACTACTTCTATCAATAAATCTATTTGAGTTTTCCTCCATATGCTTGTATATATTTGAATCTTGTATTTGTATATGCATCTATATGGTTAATGTATATTTGATCCTACACTATTTATGGTTATAGATCTCTATGCTTTGATGGTATTTTGCTGCCTTGACTCTATAGGTATTCTTTGAAGCGGGATAAGTGAGAAAGAAGTGGCGAAAGCTCTATCAAGGGAGAGAGGAAACAAGCAAGGAGACTAGCGAAAGACTGAGGTTGGTACTATTTGCTTCTCTCTCATCTATCTCTCATAAAGGAAAACACAAGTAACTTTAGTTTGTTTGTTTCTAAGATAGCTACCCATCTTAGTGGGACTAACAGCTCTGAATGGACACTAGTTTTCTCGATAACAAGGGGCCATACAAGGCTGAAAGCAATCGGATGTGATGCAATCACCAAAGACAGCAAAGCCTCAAGAGGAAGCATTACAAGAGTCAAAATCGGAAATCTATTGGAAGATTTCAAGACTGATAACCTGGGGACCCTTACGACAAAATTGGATATCATGCAAACTAAACAAAAGTAGGCCGAAGTAGAATAGAACCTAGCTATTTTCTGTCCCCGTTGAAGAAAGAAACACAGTCATAAAGAATGCTCGCTAGATATGATACAAACATGTGCCATATGCACTAAGGAGCATGCCATGGAAAGTTGTCCATCGCTCCCAGGATTAAAAGTAGTCTTCAAGGAAGTAGAAGAAGAAGTGGAACTAGTATATCTATTGAACCAGTGTCGTCAATGGCAAGCACGTCAGACATGTATGCCTACCGATCCATCTTCGTTCTTTCATCCCTCGCAATATAATTCTCAATAATATTCAGGGGCAACATGGTAGAACCGACCACCTTTTTCTACTTGGCCACCTCAAACATTTTCTATGCCACCATGGCACAACTAGTCAAATCCAAACAAAAGTTGGCCAAATCCCTCTTCCCCTCCACCATTCTAGCAGAACAATCCCTATTCATCTCAATGGTCCCCTTCCACCTCACAAAATAAGAACTGGTAATCAAATTTGCAAAGATCCACAAACCAGCCTATGGGGACAGTTCCTTTGTCTCAACCAACTTTACCAGCACCTTACACGTTGCAGCAGAATCCTCAATCTAATATATGACTGCAACTCCCAGCTCAACACAACCCAAATCCTAACAACAAACCAATCCAGTCAGTACAAATCATTGAGGGTCTAGACCCTAAAACTAAGTTGAGAGAGTGTAATGAACTCAAGTTAAGATCTAGACGTGTAATCGCTCTAGATGAGGATAAAAATATGCAACCTGAAGAACCACACCCAAATAAGCCTTTGACTGTAGATGATCAACAAACAAAACAAGGGGAAGATACAATCAGGCAGAAAACTCCCGAAGATATTATAACTACTTCCCCCCCATTCTCAGAAAGTTTTATGATACTGCGCTCAATTGAATATCCCGACTTTGATCTTCTGGGTGAACTCAAGAATATCTGTATAAAAATACCCCTCCTCCAAGCTATTCAAGACATTCGAATATATGCCAAAACTATTAAATAATTGTGTATAAAGAAGTCTGTGAGAAAAATAAAAATAACCCCAACCATCCATGTTGTCGGGACTTTGTCTGATTTATTACTAGGCAAAGAGACACCTGCAAAATATGAAGACTTGGGAAACCCCATTTTCACAGTACAAATAAATGGATGCTCTTTTGCCAATGCATTAGTTGATTTAGGGGAAGCCATTAACATTCTCACAACAAAAACTTGCGAAATGCTTGGCATCACAGCCTTGGAACTAACAACTACCTTGCTGGAACTTGTTGACTTCTCAGTCATTAGGCCAAAAGGAACATTACCAGATGTGATGGTTTTTGTAGACACTTGGGAATATCCGGTAGATTTTTTGATTATTAACCCTAGGAACCAGCTAGATGGACATCCCTTAATATTAGGAAAGCCTTGGCTAGCAACTGCTGATGCTTATATCAGCTGTCGGATGGGCAGTATGACCATAACCAGAGGGAATGATGTGAAGAATCTAGCCTTATACCCTCTTGCTTAGCCAAGCCTAACCATTGTAAAAACTAGGAAGCAACCTGTAACATTTTTAACAGAAAATATTCGGTCACCATTGACTGTGGCAGATGCCCTTGAATTTAAAAACCAAAAGGAAGGCAATGTCATTAATACTTTTATCAACCACCCTGCTACAGTGTCTAGTTTGAAATGTCATATGATTAAAGCTATCCTTGACAATGAAATTGAAGAAGATTCCCTAATAGATATCAATGACCAACCAATACCAAAAACCACTGTCTATAACAACAAACCTATCGAAATCGAGCCAAGGAAGATCCTGAACATTAACAATAATCTGAGTGATGAACTTACTTAATGCAGTTGAATCCCAAAATGATATCTAATATAATGCACTGCGTAAACCCCCATACTTAAATTCAAAAAGAGTGAAGGGATTGTTATCACCCCAAGAAACTCACCTAGGTTGTATATCAGTGATGCTTAGGAACATTAAAAATTCAACAGTTTTGTTGGATAAAATGATGGATAAATGCAAGATGCGCAGCACCTTTAAGCCAGATATTCACTCCTACTATGATTTACCCCAAACATGGGTGAAGACCCCCAAAATACAAGGATTTCAACCACCAACTACTCACATCTTAAAGTAAAAGTGATGATGGAGAAGACTGATTGCACCAGCAGATGCACAAGGCTTTGTGATGGCCAGCTGCAACTAGTTAGAAGGTCTGCAAAACTACTATTCCATATATAGAGAGGATGACAGCTCTCTGGTATTAGAACAACAGCAACCTGCAAGCAATTTTCAAAGAACCACTAAATTTAAACATAGAGGTGGGATGACAGCCCCTCAAATGCAAAATATTCACAGCACATTAACTAAATGCAAAGCAGGCAGAACCTAGAACATAGAAGAAGTGAAAAGCGAGCAGGTGATAGCAAAAGAATCTTGTATTAATGGAAATCAAGACCAGAAGCTGCAGGTCTCATAGTATTAACAGTCTCCAGAAGTTAAAAGGCTACAATCAGCTCTCATTCATCAAACACTCATCAAATCCGATTACATTTGGGTCATGAGTATATATAGTGTTACAATGCAAAACATCTCTGTTAAACCATGCATGGAGGAGCCCATAAATGGCCACCAACCATATTCATATTCAGAAATGGGCCTCTGATACAAATCTATCTGGGTTTTAAACAGATTTGACCCTCTTTGGCTTTCTGCAGTCCTCCTTGTGCAAGTGGAATGAAGTGTGGTGAAACCCATAACCATTGAATGCTCTGTCTGGATCTGTGGTGTCCTGCTTTCTCCTCGGCCATATTGCTGATTAAATGTTGCTGCTGAATCATTGAACGGCTCCATCATGACTGCTCTGGCTTTTTAAATAGAGAAACGCTGCCCAAACTATTCATTCCCGCCCATCACTGCTTCCATGTTGACTTTTTAAAGGTTTCAGGCATAGTTTTATTCACTATCGGGTCCGCCTTTGGCTTGCAATGCACGTTTAAACAGGCCCTCCTTTGTTTTTTAACATTTGACAAATACATGCAAAACTGCCGCAAAACCACGAAAAATGGCTTTGGCGGACTTGAGATATATATATTCTGCTTTTAGGACCCTTTCGGATCCGAAAACCCATCGCCACCGCACCCGCCAGGCATCCTTTATATTTCTTCATATTTCACAATACACAGAGAACGCGCCCGAAACCATTGAAAATGGCTCAAGCGCGGACTTGAAATTTTATGCAAAAAGATTTAAAAACCATCGGGTCCGACCCATCGGGACCGAACCCCATCGCAATCGGCGCTTGCCCCAGGCTTCCCTTTGTATTTTCTTTATATAAAGAAAATACACAAAATACATTGAAAACGCGACGGGCGCGGACCTGAAAAAATATGAAATGGAGTGTTGTGTGGTCGTCGGGTCTGGCCCATCGGGTTAGAGGCATGCATATGATTAAAGCCCCACCCCCTTCCATTGCCGATAGTGATATTGTTGTGGACCCGCGTATTTATCAAAAGGGGTTAATACTGCCGTCGGGTCCGGCCCATCGGCGATCACTCATATATGCAAAGGCCATGCTCCATTGAAATGCCGATAGCGATACGCCAATGCGATATCGGCGATATAATAAAGCCCCTTCGGTAAGTCCTCCATTGCGATACGTCGATAGCAATATCGATTATTTCCCATCGGCGTTCCATTATGTCGCTGCCACTGCCATCCCCTGACCTGCGATGTGCCGACGCGATCTGGACCGTTGATCGGCCAGATCCGACGGCTGAGATTGATGCAGATTCATAAGCCTGCGCTTTTGAATTTTATATGGTTTTTTGGGTATTTTCTCCTCCCGATAGTGTAATTCTGCCCTCCAAAGGGCTTTTCTCTTGCAACTTCTTTGATCGGTGGGCAGCTTTTTGTCATGTTTTGATGATTTGAACAGCAAACATGGATTTTGGGCATGATTATAAGCATATTTGCAGCCTTTGAGAGCATTTTTGAATCTATTTTTGATCCATTTGCATAGCAAAGCTAACACTGGCTCCTTCTGGGGATGAGATCCTCCCTATGAGGTCTCAAGAACCTGCAGATCAATGCCTTTCCAGCAGCAAACAGATTAGCCAAAATTCCTAGTGTTCCATTGGGCATGGAGTCTATTATAGCTATACTAAAAACTGATAAAAGCACACTATTTACAGCTTTTAAGGCCAAAAGACCTTAAATCACATAGTTTTTCAAAAACCGCCCATTAACTGGGCCATCAAAAACTGGTTCCCCTCCCATACTTTTCAGTATGAAGGTGTTGTTTCCTTGAATCTGTGAAATGATGAAAGGGCCTGTCTAGAGAGCATTGAATTTCCCATGATTGCCTTTCTTTTCTTTTAAAGCATCCCATTTCATGACCAAATCCCCAACCTAGAAATTATTTCTTTTTGTCTTTTTGTCAAAGGCTTCCTTGACCTTTTGTTGATGTGCTGTAGCTTTTTCAATTAGCTGCTCCCTGATCTGATATAATTCTGTTAGATCAGTGATTCTATTTGCCATATCGTCTTCTTCATTCTGCGTTGTTTGGAGTAGCTTTGCCATAGGAAGTGTAAGCTGAATGGGAAAAATAGCATCAGTATCATATACCAGCTTGAAGGGAGAGCAACCTGTAGATCTCTTAATGGTCACTCTGTCCGCCCAAAGTGCATACTTTAGCTTGGCATCCCAATTCTTCTTATTATCCTCTAGCAGCTTCTTAATTATCCTAATCAGACTTTTATTAGAGGATTCTGCTAAACCATTCCCTTGGGGGTAATATGAGGTGGAATGAACAAGTTTAATGCCCATTGAATCACACATTTCCACCAACTCTCTTGCCCTGAATGCTACTGCGTTATTTGTTATTAGCTTATGTGGGCAACCAAATCTGCTGAAAATGTTTTCTGATAAGAATTTCATGACCACATTATGGTCAGCTTTCCTTGTTGGGATTGCTTCAATCCATTTTGTAAAATAATCAGTGGCAACCAATATCCACCTGTGCTGGCCACTGGAGTGTGGGTTGATTTCACCAATGAAATCCAAGCCCCACTGCTGAAAAGGTCCCTTTGCAATTATTGGTTTTAATGGCAGGGATTTTAATTGCTGCTTACCTTCAAATCTTTGGCACCTGTCACAAGATTTAACAAAAATAAATGCATCAGAAAATAAAGAGGGCCAATAGTACCCAGCTCTAAGAATCTTATGGGCTGTGGTTTTCCAGTAATGATGTCCTCCACACATGCTGTCATGGAATTGCTGCATAACCTCTATTGATTGTTCCTTGTCCAAGCATCTCAAAAGTACTCCTGATGGATCCCTCCAGTAGAGCAAGCCATCATTGATGCAATATTTTGTTGCCTTGAGCTTTAAAGTTCTTGCTTGACTTTGAGAGAAATCTGAAGGGACTTCAAGCCTTAAAAGGAAATTAATAATTGCAGCATACCAGCTGCATGAAGCTAGGCTTTCAGCCACCAACTTCTTATCCTCTGATTCAGTTGTTTCATGCTCTTCTATTTGACCATTTTCTACCACAGTGAACAAGAAATCCATGTCCAAAGACCTGCCATTTTCTTCAGTCAACAATTTAGCAAGCCATTGACCTCTTATCAGCTTGGTGGGCTTCAGCTCTATGTTGAATTCTATCATTTTTGCAATCCATTTCGCTCTTTTTCCATCAGCATCAGGCTGCGTTAAGACATCCTTTATTGCAGCAGAAGGCACATATGCAACTATTTTGGAATGCAAGTTGTATATTCTGAAAGCTTTCAAAGATTTGATAAGAGCATAAGCCTACTTTTCAATAATATCATACCTTAGTTCAGCATCCCTCAAATTCTTGCTGAAAAAGGCCACTGGATGCTCTTGACCTGCTTCATCTTGCTTCAACAGAACAACTGCAATTGTGTCCTTGGAGGCAAATGAAAACAAGTGAAACTCCTTGCTATAGTCAGGGCTTATTAAAGTAGGAGCTTGCATAATAGCTTTCTTAATTGAATCAAAAGATTTCCTTGCTGCATCAGTCCATCTTACCTCTGCTCCCTTTTCAACATGGAGGTTATGTGCTTGACTAGCTTTGCAAAATTAGGAATGAACCTCCTTACAAAGTTGATTTTGCCCAGAAAAGATTGAATATCTTTCTTTTATCTTGGGAGAACCAAGGCCTGAACTACTTTGACTCTTTCTAGGTCGATTTGAACACCTGCAGCAGAGACTACATGCCCCAACAATTTGCCTTCTTCCAAAGCGAATTGGGATTTTTTGGGATTGAGTGAAATCCTAAACCTTCTGCACTTCAAGAACACCTTTCTTAAATGCTGTAAATGATCATAGTGGCTGTTGGAATAAACTGTTATGTCATCAAGGTAGATTAGCACAAATTTATCCTTTTCTCCCACAAAAGCTATATCCATAGCGCGCTGAAAGGTGGCTCCAGCATTCATCAGCCCAAATGGCATTTTGGCATACATAAACGTGCCCCAAGGCATGGTAAATGTTGTCTTCTCTTGATCATCTGGATGCACAGTGATTTGATTGAAGCTTGAAAATTCATCTATAAAAGACATTACTTTGGCACCTGAGACTTGCTGCAACAAATGCTCCATTTTTGGTAGAGGATAATTATCCTTTTTGGAACATTTCTTTAGATTCCTGAAATCAACACACAATCTGATTTCTCCATTCTTCTTCCTCACAACAACCAGATTTTCCACCCATTTAGAATATTTGATAGGCACTATTATTTTAGCAGCCAGCAACTTTTTAATTTCTTTCTCCACCAAAGGGAGCATAGGATTCATTGGTCTCAGCTTTTTTTTGAACGGAATAGTGTCTTTTTCAAGCGAAATTTTATGCTGAATTACGTTTTTGTCATATGTTTTCAGATCGCTGTACTCCCAAGTGAACACACCAGAAAATTTCCTCATTAACTTGCAATATTCAGCATTTTGATCAACTGATAGATTTGTAGACAAATTTATAAATTTGGGCTGACCTGGGCTTCCTATATTATGCTTACACACAGCAGATTGATCTTCTTTATGGGCAACTTTGTAAGGCACATCATTGTGGTCAAACAATCTTTCAAGAGGAATCAGACCTTAGGAATATGGTTGCTAGGGAGCTGGACTATGCTATTCTTGCCAATCTTATCTCTAAACTAGGACTTGGGAGCTTCTAGCAAAGTATCATTATTTTGGTCAATTTGCATTTCAGAGAACTCATAAATGACTTGAAGAAACCTATTTAACTCATCATCATCATCAAAAATCTTCCAATGGTGGACATTATCAGGCAAGGAGGGTCTATACTTCATTTGTATCTCATAGACTAGTTTGGGAGGTGATGGAGGTATAAACAGACTAGCTGAGACAGCAAGGGAGTCGGCAAGCTGATTTTGAGCTCTAGGAATATATGAAATGTAGAAAAATTCAAAGAATTCTTTGATTCTCCATACCTCATCTCTGTATGCTCTCAGCCTCGGATTCTTTGCTTGGAATTTTTTATTTACTTGCTGAATTATCAGGTCAGCATCTCCAAATACCTTCAGCTTCTTTATTCCTCTGTCTTTTGCTGCATGCAGGCCCAATAGCAGTGCCTCATACTCTGCTATATTGTTTGTCACCTGAAATACCAGCTTCAGAGACAATTCGACTCTTTCTTGCCATGGAGATATTAACACCACCCCTGCTCCTGCAGTCTCTTTAGTAAAAGCTCCATTGAAGAACATCTCCCAAATCTGTCTTCCTCTATCATGTTTGGCCTGGTCTATTGGTTTCCTGATTTGCAACACAGCCTTCTGAGATTCTTCTATTTGGAGAATGCATGCTCCAAAGTCAGTGTCCACTGCATAAATGGGATGGTTTTTAGGATTATTCTCATCACTAATGATATATGCCAGCTATGCTTCTCTGTGTAATCTCCTGCTTTCTCCTCCAAAAACCAGGACCGTTGCATAAGATAGATCATTTTGTAATGTCCCACCTAGTCTCTTGATCCATCCTCTAGACAACAGCATACCAAATTTTGGAGGGACATCGGCCACCACTATATCCATCATCATACTCTTCATAGGCAGCTGGGTTAAGGTAATGGCCAGATCCTTAATTAAGCCAAGGCATTTCACCTTCCTTGAATCAAAGGAAAACAAATCATGATAGGGTCTAGTGATATCAAGGCCTAACTCTTCCATGACTGTTTTAGGCATTAGATTATGACTGGCACCTGTGTCTAGCAGGCAGTTGTGGAGGATTTTATCATGGATAGTTAATGAAACATAGAAAGATGGGGAACTATTATCAGTAGGTTCAACCATGGGACTGAGCACAATAGCAGGCTTATCATCTTGCAAATTGACAGAGTCAATGGAGGTTTGTTTAGACTGTAGCTCAAGGGCTTCAAGGATGGGTTTCCTAAATAATTCACTCTTGACCAACTCAGCCAAAGGCACAACAACTTTCAATTTCTGAACTTCTGACTCAAAACTGAAAGCAGAGAATGATTTATCAGCAGTTTTTACCTCTTGAACTGGAGCTTTGAGGGTGACCAGATCAGCTGTTGGTCTTCTTAGCCTGGTATTCTGTGGAGCTGTTTGGGCAGCATCTTCTTGTGCAACACTCTCTTTGGCATTCTTTGCATTGGATCTTAGATTATATTTTCGCTGCTGCTCACCTGATTGCAGAACAGCACCACTATCCCAACCTTGCTTGATTTGCTCTTGCAACAATGACTCTTCATATTCAGCCAATGTTAAAAATACAGCGCTGCCTTTGTCTTCCATGCAGTGAATTTCATCCTCCTCTTCTTCAAATTGCTCCCCTTCCATGACTGCATTTTGAAAAGGAGCTCTAACCTTATGATCTTCTTTGGCTTGTTCACCTCTTTGCATGATTTGTAGCTGATCATTTGCTTTTCTGAATGGGTTTGGATTTCTTGGAGCAAATGTGTTTTGCTGCCTTGTTTTTCCTGAAGCCTGCTCTACTTTTAGCTTTGAAACTTCAGCAGCCAATGACTCTATCATCTTCGTCATTTTGTCCAATTTAGGCTCTGAAGTTGAAACATGGGAAGAAGAAGCCTCCCCTCTCAGCTTTCTTCTATCAATTTGACCTTTCAACTTCTCTGCTGCCATCATATTGGATTCCACCTCTAGGGCTACTTCTTGCATATCATTCAAAGTAGCACATCTTCTTTCTCTCAACAGTAAGCAAAAATCAAGGTCAAAAGCATTAGCGTATGTGAGCTTAGGGGTGGTGGGGGTAGGTTTTACCTCAGTTGGTATTTTACTATACATTCTATTAAATCTTTTATTGAAGTCAAGCAGAGACTCACCCTTTTCTCTTTTCAAGTTTTCAAACTCAGTATGATAATATAATAAGTCCTTCTTATCTCCCCATTGCTTTAAAAATGCCTCATCTAATGCTTCAATATCTGTTATAGATCTTTGGGGTAATTCTCTAAACCACTTCCTAGCCTCTCCATCAAGGCTCTGGACAAAAACTCTCATCCACACATCATTCTCACTTATATCTAAATTATCAGCATAACTGTAAAAAGCTTCAAGATGTTCTTCTGCTGTCACTCCCTCTGTTCCAGTAAATTTGGGCATATATTTTTGATATTCTCCTGTAGGCATGGCATTTAAAGGTGTGGGCAAGACCAAAGGTCCATATCTAGCAGCAACAATCCTTTCAATCCTAGTAGGTGCTTGTTGTCCTGCCATGTTTGGAATATGTGGCAACACACTAGCAGATGGAGGAGTAGGAAATAATGTAACGGATGGCAGAGATATTGGGATGTTTTGGACAGTATGGGAAGCTCTCTTTGGATTCAAAGGGGAACTAACTGCACAAGGGGCTGAACTAGTCTATGAAGGAATTTCTACAATAACAGTGCTGGGCTCTAAGCTTTCAAGCTGTGATCCTTCAGCTATGAACTAATTTTTCAGAGACAAATCGAAGTTTTTAGGCTTACCTGATCATGATGCCCCTTTCTGTGATGATTTCTTCGATTTAACAATTTTCTCAGGGTCATGCAATGGTTCAGTTGGAGACTTCTACGGATTTCTTCTAGTATGCCTCACAAACTGAGCCAGAACTTCAACGTGGAGTCACCAAAGGATGGTCTTCCACCAATGGAGTCGCCAGACAGAAAATTACAACCAATGATGTGTTCAAACCTTGTCTGTCATCAAAGCTTGAAACTATGTCATTCTTCCCAGGGAAGCTTGAGCTCTGATTCTCTTCTCTCCCTGGCAACGACGCCAATTTATGTTATCACCCCAAGAAACTCACCTAGGTTGTATATCGTGATGCTTAGGAACATTAAAAATTCAACAGTTTTGTTGGATAAAATGATGGATAAATGTAAGATGTGCAGCACCTTTAAGCGAGATAACCACTCCTACTATGATTTACCCCAGACATGGGTGAAGACCCCCAAACTACAAGGCTTTCAACCACCAACTACTCACAGCTTAAAGTAAAAGTGATGATCGAGAAGACTGATTGCACCAGTAGATGCACGAGGCTCTGTGATGGCCAGTTGCAACCAGTTAGAAGGTCTGCAAAACTACTATTCCATATACAGAGAGGATGACAGCTCTCTGGTATTAGAACAACAGCAACCTGCAAGCAATTTTCAATGAACCACTAAATTTAAACATAGAGGTGGGATGACAGCCCCTCAAATGCCAAATATTCACAACACATTAACTAAATGCAATGCAGGCAGAACCTAGAACATAGAAGAAGTGAAAAGCAAGCAGGTGATAGCAAAAGAAGCTTGTATTAATGGAAATCAAGACCAGAAGCTGCAGGCCTCATAGTATTAACAGTCTCCAGAAGTTAAAAGGCTACAATCAGCTCTCATTTATCAAACACTCATCAAATCCGATTACATTTGAGTCATGAGTATATATAGTGTTACAATGCAAAACATCTCTGTCAAACCATGCATGGAGGAGCCCATAAATGGCCACCAACCATATTCATATGTAGAAATGGGCCTCTGATACAAATCTGTCTGAGTTTTAAATAGATTTGACCCACTCTGGCTTTCTGCGGTCCTCCTTGTGCAAGTGGAATGAAGTGTGGTGAAACCCATAACCATTGAATGCTCTTTCTAGATCTGTGGTGTCCTGCTTTCTCCTCGGCCATATTGCTGATTAAATGTTGCTGCTGAATCATTGAACGGCTCCATCATGACTTCTCTGGCTCTTTTAAATAGAGAAACGCTGCCTAAACTATTCATTCCCACCCATCACTGCTTCCATGTTGACTTTTTAAAGGTTTCAGGCATAGTTTTATTCACTATCGGGTCCGCCTTTAGCTTGCAACGCACGTTTAAACAGACCCTCCTTTGTTTTTTAACATTTGACAAATACATGCAAAACTGCCGCAAAACCACAAAAAATGGCTTTGGTGGACTTGAGATATATATATATATATATTCTACTTTCAGGACCCTTTCGGATCCGAAAACCCATCGCCACCGCACCCGCCAGGCATCCTTTATATTTCTTCATATTCCACAATACACAGAGAACGCGCCCGAAACCATTGAAAATGGCTCAAGCACGGACTTGAAATTTTATGCAGAAAGATTTAAAAACCCTCGGGTCCTACCCATCGGGACCGAACCCCATCGCAATCGGCGCTTGCCCCAAGCTTCCCTTTGTATTTTCTTTATATAAAGAAAATACACAAAATACATTGAAAACGCGACGGGCATGGACCTAAAAAAATATGAAATGGAGTGTTGTGTGGTCGTCAGGTCCGGCCCATCGGGTCGGAGGCATGAATATGATTAAAGCCCCACCCCCTTCCATTGCCGATAGCGATATTGTTGCGGACCCACGTATTTATCAAAAGGGGTTAATACTGCCGTCGGGTCCGAACAATCGGCGATCACTCATATATGCAAAGGTCATGCTCCATTGAAACGCCGATAGCGATACGCCGATGTGATATCGACGATCGCCCATCGGCGATATAATAAAGCCCCTTCGGTAAGTCCTCCATTGCGATACGCCGATAGCGATATCGGCGATCGCCCATCGGCATTCCATTATGTCGCTGCCACTGCCATCCCCTGATCTGCGATGTGCCGATGCGATCTGGACTGTTGATCGGCTAGATCCGATGGCTGAGATCGATGCGGATTCATAAGCCTGCACTTCTGAATTTTATATGGTTTTTTGGGTATTTTCTCCTCCCGATAGTGTAATTCATCCCTCCAAAGGGCTTTTCTCTTGCAACTTCTTTGATCGGTGGGCAGCTTTTTGTCATGTTTTGATGATTTGAACAGCAAACATGGATTTTGGGCATGATTATAAGCATATTTGCAGCCTTCGAGAGCATTTTTTAATCTATTTTTCATCCATTTTCATAGCAAAGCTAACAGGGATTTCTCATTGAATGGTTCATGAGGCACAATACTTGCTAAGGTTTTGCAAATGGGGTAGCAAGCTAAGTGGGCTTGATTGTGGGGAAAACTCCACAGTTAAGTGCACTTGAGCCAGAGGTGATCTGGGATGGGTGACCTCCTGGGAAGTCCTAGTTACTGGGTGCAAGCCCCGGAAGTCATGATTGGCGCTATGTGATTCATTTCACTAGTTTCAATCCCACTTCTTCACCCCTGTGAGCATCACCTGATGCAATGAGTGCTAAGTACACTATTCAAAAATCATGAGAAATTAGTCACTTATGACTACCTCTCATGGAAATGGTCATACGTGAATGACTTACTTAACGCAGATGAATCCCAAAATGATTTCTAATATAATGCACTGCATAAACCCCCATACTTAAATTCAAAAAGAGTGAAGGGATCTCTAACTGAATGGTTCATGAGGCACAATACTTACTAAGGTTTTGCAAATGGGGTAGCAAGCTAAGTGGGCTTGATTGTGGGGAAAACTCCACAGTTAAGCGCACTTGAGCCAGAGGCGATCTGGGATGGGTGAACTCCAGGGAAGTCCTGGTTACCGACTGCAAGCCCGGGAAGTGATGATTGATGCTATGTGATTCATTTCACTAGTTTCAATCCCACTTCTTCACCCTTGCGACCATCACCCATGCAATGAGTGCTAAGTGAACTATTCAAAAATCATGAGAAATTAGTCAGTTATGACTATCTCTCATGGAAATTGTCATACATGAATGAATTACTTAATGCAGTTGAATCCCAAAATGATATCTAATATAATGCACTGCATAAACCCCCATACTTAAATTCAAAAAGAGTGAAGGGATCTCTAATTGAATGGTTCATGAGGCACAATACTTGCTAAGGTTTTGCAAATGGGGTAGCAAGCTAAGTGGGCTTGATTGTGGGGAAAACTCCACAGTTAAGCGTGCTTGAGCCAGAGGCGATCTGGGATGGGTGACCTCCTAGGAAGTCCTGGTTACCGGGTGCAAGCCCCAGAAGTGATGATTGACGCTATGTGATTGTTAGGCCCCTATAATACTAGTGTAACCCCTTCTTGTTATTAGTACAACCCACTTATTATATTGATGTATCCATGTAGTGCCCATATTGTTACTATTGTGCCCCATAGAAGCCCACTATTGTTATTACTGTGCCCTTACATTATTATTGTTATGTCGGCTCTGATTATGTTATGACCCCTTAGACTCCTATATATAGAAAGGAGGTCTTTTCATTTGTATCATCCAAGAATTGTTCATTTATGTAATGTAAAGGAGGTTGCCCCCTTAAAGAGGCTGAATTCTAAGGTGTTGATCTATCTTTTCTATCTTTTGTTGAGCTGGTTTCATAACATTTGGTATCAGAGCTTTGCATTCTAGGGTTTCGCTGCTCCAAACAAGTCATCGTGGAATTTTCACTATAAAATTTTTTCTGCAACGTTTCAGAAGCTAAAAAAAAAACCCATTTGAGAAGAATTCGTGCTGAATCGTGTGTCCGAATTTCAGAGCTTTTAGCACTATATGTGCGCAAATATGATCTGAGGAACATGGTCTTTTTGCATACTTCTAAATTACATTCCAAACAGGTGACCTGGGGAAAATCGTCATAACTTTCGCTCTGAGCATCAGATTGAAATTTTGTAAGAAGTTACAGAAAGAGGACGGACTGTAGCTTCTTGTATATAGTTTTTAGAGCCAAAGGTCGAAACATTGACACGTGGCACTTCATACAAGTTCACTCTTCTGGAAAGGTCTATAATCAGGTCATCTTGGGAGATTGTGCATAACTCTTTCTTGGAAAATCCAATTTGGATCAAACTAGTGGCATTGGAAAGAGGACACAGAGTGCTACTACAAGTCATAATTTTAGAACTTAAAGATCTGAAAGTACAGAGTTACAGTCGTTTCAAGATCGAGCTCCTAAAATAAAATAAAAAAGCAAGATGAGGAAGTTTGATGGCAAGGATCCAGTAAATTGGATACTTCAGATGGAGCAATATTTTGATCTACATGGTGTACCACTATTACAAAAGGTATGTATTACATCTTCATATTTAGAACCGGATCAATTTTTATGGTGTGAAGGGCTTTGTTCTCGTAAAACACTTGTTACGTGGTCAAATTTCACAGAGGAAATGATAGCACATTATGAGGATACAAAGAGAAACACCTTCTTTAGAGCAACACCACAACAATTAGAAAGAGTAAAAGGGATTTGTTACATAGTGGAAAGAAAAATTATGGAAACCAGGAAGCATACCCCTCACAACTATAAAGATGGAAGTGTTGTTTCTCCTAGCCTTCCACAACCTACAAGGGTTACACCACAACAATTGGAAGAAAAAAGAGAAAAAGGGCTTTGTTACAATTGTGATAGCACATGCACTAAAGGTCATAAGTGTGCTGAGAAGAAATTATTTTACATAGAATATGAAGAGGAGGAAGAAAAGGATCAATAAACATCAAAAGAATAAGATATACGCTAGGACCCCACCCCAGAGAAAGAAGAAATGAATCAGACGATATCTTGTAAAGCATTGGCAAGAATTACCACTCCTCAAACTCTCAAGATAGAAGGACATATCAAGAAGAAAAAGGTCCAAGAAGTGAAAGATCACATTGAGAAAGAAGAAATGAATCCAACCATATCTTGTAATTCATTGGTTGAAATTACCACTCCGCAAACTATCAAGATAGAAGGACATATCAAGAACAAAAATGTTCAAGAAGTGAAAGATCACATCGAGCATCAAGAAATGAATCCAACCATATCTTGTAAAGGATTGGAAGAAATTACCACTCCTAAAACTCTAGAGATAGAAGGACATATCAAGAAGAAAAAGGTTCAAGCAATGAAAGATCACATCGAGAATCAACAACAAGTTCTCCAACTTTTAAAGGATAATGCCACTTCGGTGCAAAATCAAACGAAACAACAGGTAGATCAACATTGTAGTGAAAAATGTTTTGACGTAGGTGACTGGGTATATTTACTGCTACATCTCAAGCAAGCTATTTATGAGAAGGAAATGTTGGCAATACTACATGCACTTAAAAAATAGCGACCTTACCAGATGGGAAGACTCTTCAAGGATGAGGATGTGGAAGCATTTTTTTGTGCTATTTCTATTATCCAACCAGATTGGATAAACGAAGAAAGGGATGAACGAAAGAAGGACGAAGAAGTATGGCCACTTATTCAAAAGTTGCAAAAGATCCCAATTCAAACAATATTGACAGAAATTGAAGAGGAAGGAAAAATCATATTGGAACCTGGAGCAGTCACAGAAACAAGAACCCGACAGCTACGAAATCGATCAATTTCAGAGTATCTCATCAAGTGGAAGAACTTACCCACTGAAGATTCCACATGGGAGGACAAGAATTTTATACAGAAGCATCAAGAACTACTCAAGCGTTGAGGACAACGCTTTTTGAAGGAGAGGGACATGTTAGACCCCTATACTACTAGTGTAACCCCTTTTTGTTATTAGTACATCCCACTTATTATATTGATGTACCCATGTAGTGCCCATATTGTTACTATTGTGCCCCATAGAAGCCCACTATTATTATTATTGTGCCCTTACATTATTATTGTTATGTCGGCTCTGATTATGTTATGACCCCTTAGACTCCTATATATAGCAAGGAGGTCTTTTCATTTGTATCATCCAAGAATTTTTCATTTATGTAATGTAAAGGAGGTTGCCCCCTCGAAGAGGATGAATTCTAAGGTGTTGATTTATCTTTTCTATATTTTTTGAGCTGGTTTCATAACAGTGATTCATTTGACTAGTTTCAATCCCACTTCTTCACCCCTGTGAGAATCACCCAATGCAATGAGTGCTAAGTGAACTATTCAAAAATCATGAGAAATTAGTCAGTTACGACTACCTCTCATGGAAATGGTCATATGTGAATGACTTACTTAGTGCATTTGAATCCCAAAATGATATCTAATATAATGCATTGCGTAAACCCCCATACTTAAATTCAAAAAGAGTGAAGGGATCTCTAATTCAATGGTTCATGAGGCACAATACTTGCTAAGGTTTTGCAAATGGGGTAGCAAGCTAAGTGGGCTTGATTGTGGGGAAAACTCCACAGTTAAGCGCGCTTGAACCATAGGTGATCTGGGATGGGTGACCTCTTGGGAAGCCCTGGTTACCAGGTGCAAGCCCCAGAAGTGATGATTGACACTATGTGATTCATTTCACTAGTTTCAATCCCACTTCTTCACCCCTGTGAGCATCGATTGCAATGAGTTCCAAGTGAACTATTCAAAAATCATGAGAAATTAGTCAGTTACAACTACCTCTCATGGAAATGCTCATATGTGAATGACTTACTTAACGCATTTGAATCCCAAAATGATATCTAATATAATGCATTGTGTAAACCCCCATACTTAAATTCAAAAAGAGTGAAGGGATCTTTAATTGAATGGTTAATGAGGCACAATACTTGCTAAGGTTTTGCAAATGGGGTAGCAAGCTAAGTGGGCTTGATTTTGGGGAAAACTCCACAGTTAAGCGTGCTTGAGCCAGAGGCAATCTAGGATGGGTGACCTCCCAGGAAGTCTTGGTTACCGGGTGCAAACCCCAGAAGTGATGGTTGACGCTATGTGATTCATTTCACTAGTTTCAATCCCACTTCTTCACCCCTGTGAGCATCAACCGATGCAATGAGTGCTAATTGAAATATTCAAAAATCATGAGAAATTAGTCAATTACGACTACCTCTCATGGAAATGGTCATACGTGAATGACTTACTTAATGTAGTTGAATCCCAAAATGATATCTAATATAATGCACTACGTAAACCCCCATACTTAAATTCAAAAAGAGTGAAGGGATCTCTAATTGAGTGGTTCATGAGGCACAATACTTGCTAAGGTTTTACAAATGGGGTAGCAAGCTAAGTGGGCTTGATTGTGGGGAAAACTCCATAGTTAAGGGCACTTGAACCAGAGGCAATCTGGGATGAGTGACCTCCCGGGAAGTTCTGGTTACCGGGTGCAAGCCTTGGAAGTGATGATTGACGCTATGTGATTCATTTCACTAGTTTCAATCCCACTTCTTCACCCCTGTGAACATCACCCAATGCAATGAGTGCTAAGTGAACTATTAAAAAATCATGAGAAGTTAGTCAGTTACGACTAGCTCTCATGGAAATGGTCATACGTGAATGACTTACTTAATGCAATTGAATCCCAAAATGATATCTAATATAATGCACTGTGGAAACCCCCATACTTAAAAGCATAAACTTATTCATGTCCTTAGGAAATATAAAGGGGCTTTCACTTGGGATTAGCTAGACATGAAAGGGATTGACCCTCAGTTATGCATGCACCACATCTACACTGGAAAAGATGCAAGACCCATTCGACAACCTCAGCGTAGATTAAATCCTCACCTAAAGGATATTGTTAAAGAAGAACTTCAAAAACTATTAGATGTGAATTTTATCTATCTTATATCTAACAGTGAATGGGTTTCTCCATTAGCTGTGGTCCCCAAAAATAATGGGAAATGGAGGATATGCATCGACTATAGAGAACTCAACAAGGCAACACAAAAAGACCATTTTCCCCTTCCATTCATCGAGCAAGTCCTCGATACTCTGGCAAGGAAGAAATTCTTCTCTTTCCTTGATGGCTTCAGTGGCTACAACCAAATTCAGATTGCCCCTAAAGACCAAGATAAAACTACTTTTACCTGCCCGTGGGGAATGTTTTCTTATAGGGTATTACCTTTTTGATTGTGCAATGCACCTGCTACATTCCAAAGAGCCATACTCAGTATTTTTGCAGACTTGATAAATGAAGGATTGGAAGTGTACATGGATGATTTCACACCCTATGGAGATGACTTTTAATAGGCATTACAGACATTGGAGAAAGTCCTGAGTAGTGTATTGCTACTAGGCTATGCTTAAGCCATGAGAAGTGCCATATGATGATGAAAAAGGGCCTAATCCTCGGTCATTTAATTTCAGCAACTGGAATTCAAGTAGATCCAGCAAAAATACAGGTAGTCCTCTTATCAGCTACTCCCTGCACTCAAACAGAGGTACGTAGTTTTCTGGGATTTGTTGGATATTATCATAGATTTATAAAGAACTTCTCATAGATTGCTACACCATTATATGCCTTAGCAGGAAATATTGATTTTATATGGACTGACAAAGGTGACATTTCCTTTACAGAGTTGAAACGGCTACTATCAATAGCACCAGTATTACGAGGCTCGAATTGGGATATACCATTCTAGATTTCATCAGATGTGTTAGATTCATCCATTGGAGCAGTTCTTGGCCAAGAAGAAGACAAGAAACCCTACACTATATATTACATTAGTAAAAACTTAACTCCTATTGAGTTGAATTACACAGTAACAGAGAAAGAGTTTTTAGCTGTTATTTATGCTATTAACAAATTCAAACACTATATAACTAGATACCCTATAGTTCTGTTTATTGATCACTCTGCTATCAAATATTTAGCTAATAAACCCATTATGAATGGAAGAGTGACACGTTGGTTATTACTTTTGCAGGAATTTGACATAACTATAAAGGATCGACCAGGGAGGGAAAACCTTGTTGCAGATTTCCTCTCCCGAGTGCCAAGAATACACGATGCAATGGTGGTAGAAGACCAATTCCCAAATGAACACCTGTTTTTTGTGGCCATAAAAACACCATTGTATGCAGATGTGGTGAATTACTTAGTAATGGGAAAACTACCCAAACATCTGACACCCAGAGAAAGGAAATTAATAGTGCATTGCAACACTCGGTTCTCCTGGATTAGAGGATACTTTTTTCACACAGGGGCCATATGTACATCCAAAAGTGTATTAGGGAAGATGAAAATTATGATATCTTAAAATCCTACCACATTGGACCTTATGTTGGACATTTTGCAGACCGCAGAACTAGACATAAAATTTTACAAATGGGCTACTACTGGCCCACGATTTTTAAGAATGCTAGGAAATTTGTCCAAGCATGTGATAGTTGCCAAAGGATGGGCCGCCCTGGCCAATCTGATGAGATTCCCCTACATCCATAGCTAGTGATAGAACCCTTTGAGCGATGGGAATTAGATTTCATTGAGCTGATCAACCCATCATCCAATTAGAAATCATATATATTGGTTGCAACAGAATACGTGACTAAATGGGTGGAGGTAGTAGCGTTACCAAGAGCAATAGAAGAAACAATGATTAATTTTCTTTTCAAAATTTTTGTCTGATATGGCTTACCCAGAGAAGTAATTACTAATGGGGGGGCACAATTTGTAGGCAACAAGATCGCTGCTACACTAAAGAATCATCACATTATACACAAAATTACCTCTTTCTATCACCCATAGGCGAACGGGCAGGTGGAGAGTACCAACAGATTAATTGAAGCTATTCTAATGAAGATAGTCTCATCGCACAAACGAGACTGTGCTACTCGACTGCCAGAGGCCTTGTGGGCATATCACACGACTTGGAGGAACACTACTGGACACTCTCCATATCAGCTGGTATTTGGTAAGGAACCCATTTTCCCCATAGAATTTGAGATACAAACACTAAGGATAGCCCAAGAAGTGGGACTGGATTTAACTGAGGCCCAAATTAACAAAATACAACAAATAAATTAATTAGATGAAATTCAGCTATTGGCTCTACAACGTACTGCACTCATTCAACAACAAAGAGCTAAATGGCACGATTCCCTAATTAAGAAAAAGACATTTCATGATGGTGAATGGGCACTTCTTTACGATTCCAAGTTTCAAGACTTCCCTGGTAAATTGCAGACTAGGTGGTTAGGCCCCTATGAAATAAAGGAAGTGCATGATAGTGGCACTTTTACATTGACCACCATTGATGGGTCTAGTTTTTCCTTTAAATCAAATTGGCACCGGGTGTGCCTCTACCAAAAACCACTTACAAGAGAATCTTTTTACTAGCAGATACGCGAGGACTCCACCATGCAAGTTCTAGCTGTAGAAGGCAATCCTTCGGCAAATTCATTTTTGTAAAAAGTTATTTCTTTGTGTAAAAACTGTAAATATGATTGTTGATATGATTTTCTGTGTTTGTTTCCTATTCCCACTTTGGAACATAAATTTTTCGTTTTTGTTGTTTCCACTTTGGAACAACATTTTTTCATTTTTGTTGTTCCCACTTCGGAACAACACTTTTTCGTTTTTTTTGTTCCCACTTCAGAACATCACTTTTTCAATTTTTTTGTTCCCACTTTCGAACATCACATTCTCATTTTTGCTATTCCCACTTCGGAACAACACTTTTTCATTTCTGTTGTTCCCACTTTGGAACAACACTTTTCCATTTTTGTTGTTCCCACTTCGGAACAAGACTTTTTCGTTTTTGTTGTTCCCACTTTGGAACAACACTTTTTCATTTTTGTTGTTCCCACTTTGGAACATCACTTTTTCATTTTTGTTGTTCCCACTTTGGAACAACACTTTTTCATTTTTGTTGTTCCCACTTCAGAACAACACTTTTTCGTTTTTGTTGTTTCCACTTCGGAACAACACTTTTTCATTTTTGTTGTTCCCACTTTGGAACAACACTTTTTTGTTTTTGTTGTTCCCACTTTGGAACATCACTTTTTCATTTTTTCTATTCCCACCTTGGAACAACACTTTTTAGTTTTTGTTGTTCCCACTTTGGAACAACACTTTTTCATTTTTGCTGTTGCCACTCTGGAACAACACTCTTTTGTCTTTGTTGTTCCCACTTTGGAACAACACTTTTTCATTTTCGTTGTTCCCACTGTGTGACAACACTTTTTTGTTTTTGTTGTTCCCACTTTGGAACATCACTTTTTCATTTTTGTTGTTCCCACTTTGGAACAACACTTTTTGCATTTTTTTGTTGTTCCAACTTTGGAACAACACTTTTTGTGTGTTTGTTGTTCCAACTTTGGAACAACACTTTTTGTTGTTTGCTATTAAAACTTTTGAATGACACATTTTTCTTAGCATGTTTTGTTGTTCCCACTTTTGAACAACTGTTGTTCCATCTTTGGAACAACATTTTCTCTTCTTGAAGTCATGTGTTTTCTAAACAACACCCTTTTCCTTGCATTATTGTGATGTTGAACAGCACTTGGAGGATTATTCCTAGCTCATCTCAGCCCCATTTTTCAGATTCCTTTTCATGGCATGAAGTACAATACTTTTATGAGGACAAGAATTATGGATTCTATTGAAGTAGGTGAATACCCTTAATTATGATCTTTAACAAGAAAACTTCTTGATGATAGATTTAAAAAAAAAAAACGGGGACACAATTTATATATTACTTTACTGTATTGATTTATGTTGTATATGATACTGATTGATCATCTTTACCATGCTGGTTCACCCCTCCTGGTTATAATCCTCTCTGTTTATTATAAGTGAGATTATGGGTATATTTTTTTTCTATTGACATGTTCAACTTCTTCGACCATCCCTGCTCTTAAGGAGTACTGAGCCTCCCTCTATTTATTATAAAAATGTGTAATAACAACAAAGTTTTGCCTACAGATAGAGGATAGAGGGTCTCATTAGGAGCCAGCCTACCATGTTCATAAGGATGTAGCAATGTGACATTCTCACTATTTCCACCACACCAGGGTTATGATCCATTAGATGGCTAAAATATCCTTGGAACAGGAGGTCTCATCACAAGTTGACCTGATCACTTTTTCTACTTCCCAGTGAATGGAAGTGTGGTCATATGGTTACCATGCCAGCACATTGATCTCTTTTGTAGAAACAACAATAGAATTCTCCAACTATAAATTGAGGATCCTAGCTCATATGGGTGAAAAAGAAACTCTGTCGAGGCTATGGACACCTGCTGGAAACAGAGGCTCTGCTTATGGTATTGAAGTTCTATTTTCAACATCAATAATTATTATAATACCCTCTTCTTACTTTTCTTTTTATCAGAGAGATTATTTCCCTAATTTCTCCCTACCTTGAACCTTTATGCATGAGTTAATGTTTTTAATCAATCATATCATTTTCTGTCGGAATATCGTCAGCAAAGCATCTTTTTCTTGCATATTGCTGTCATTTTTCCTTACCGCATAACCTATTATCAACTAAAGCATCTTGTCTCTTATCAATAACCATCATTACACACCTTGCCTTCATTATATCCATACCTTTTACAGTCCTTTCATTAATATATGTACTCTTTCTCATTTACTTCCGTATCTTTCACCCTTGTACGTTGCCATCAGAACGACATTTCCCTGTCCATTCAGTCATAGGCGACCTCTCATCTTGAAGGAGGGAGGGGAGCTCCATTACACTCGTGCATGTGTTATAGTTGTTTTATTGGATTTCATAGGTTGATATGGTATTCTATGATCACACAGCATGTGGAAAAATAATAGTTCTTGAATTAATTAATTCTCATAGAAATATCATTTAACATTGTAAAACTTAGTTGTTAAAACTACTTCTTGCTTTATCTCTCTATTGTTGTCTTTTCTCCACTACACTACTCCTTTGCAATAGTAGGAAGAACTCAAGCATTATGGGTGGTAAGATAGCATGTTGAGAACCTTTAGTGCTGGAAGTCTCCGATAGAGCTAGGGAAATTCTGGTCCGCGCAGGGTGGATATCATATTTCACAAGATTTTAGCCCCCTAGTGAGGAAATCGCTATTGAGTTTCTACAACGTCTGCAGAATGGGAAATCCCTGGTGAGAGGTAGAAGAATCATAGTAGCAGATGCTATAATAGCTAAAGTATCTGGGCTACCGGCAGAAGGAACTATATGGACAAAAAACCACGTAATGTTGCAAGACACGGTGGACATTTTTAGAGATGCAGGTGAGGAATTAACCAAGAAAGGCAAGGGCATACAACCATCTTCTCTGGCAGCACCATGGCATGAGTTGGCAAGTGTTTTCTAGAGGTACATTACCTGTGATGGACAACGAGACGTGGTAAGACCACAACAACTCAAACTCTCAGCTATTTTAAAACTAAAGCTCACTATTAATCTGCCATCTTTCTTGAATTCATTGCTGCATGATATCGACGATAGAATAAGATGGGCTAAACACCCTGAAACCATAGTTAGCCACCATGGATTGATTAGACTAACTGTTAGCCATAACCTTGTTAAACAAAACTTAACTTGGGATGGTCTCATAGCGCCCCTAGAGATTAGTCAAAACCCTGTAATCCAAAATTTTGCAATCTTGGAGATGAGCCAACAAAGCCTTATTCCGAAAAGGAAAAGGACTACCCACTCAAACATTGAACCCCATAAGCGCAGGTGGTCTACAAAGTTAAATCTAGCCCAAAGAATGTTTGTAAATCCACAGGATAGCACCAAAAAACCTACGGAGCCATCTAAACCAGTTAGTATGTATGACTCTGAGTCAGAACCAGAGG
Organism: Pinus tabuliformis; assembly: GCA_031772625.1. Classification (NCBI taxonomy): domain Eukaryota; kingdom Viridiplantae; phylum Streptophyta; class Pinopsida; order Pinales; family Pinaceae; genus Pinus; species Pinus tabuliformis. The sequence continues at coordinate 1,072,664,033 of CM062811.1, forward strand.
AACAATGCAATTTTGAGCCAGAACCAGAAGAAAAGGATAACTCAGAGTCTGAGTCAAAGGAAGAAATTGAACAAGGGAAAGGATGTCATTCAGAATCAGAACCCAGGGAAGAGGCAAATTCAAAACAGGAACCCAAGAAAGAGGATAGACTGGACTTAGAGCAAGAACGAGCACAACACTTTGATGATGAACTGGAAAATGAAGAAGGGCCTCCTCAAACATCAACCATGAGCCCCCAAAATGACATTTTGTAGGATTTTGAGACAGGGATGGCCCAGGTCCTGGAAAATCTGAATGCATACATGTAGCTTAGAGGATCACTTGATCCTAACCTAATGGAAGATCAATCCCTAGAGGATTCTGGGCATACAAAATTTTTTCCTTCTCCAGATGCTACAGACCAGGAAAAGGAAGCCAACATAGAAGTTATTCATGAGTCTAACAACCAATCTGGTGTCACATTTCTATTGGAGCACAACCATGATAAACAACAGGAATCTTTAGATACATAAGCTATTGACAAGCCTGTTAGTGTAAAAGATGCTCCTCGGAAGAGGCAAGTAGCTAGAGCAAAACTAAAGAAACTAAGACAAAAATACCAAAAGCTTCAAAAGACGGTTAAAGGGCTACGTTAGAAGATTAAAGAAATTGCAAACGGTAAAGCCAAGAACACTACTCCTGTGGTAGTCACTGTGGCTACGTAAAAAGAAATATGTAAGGGTAGGCCAACAGAAACCCAAACCAAACTCATTCATACTCAAACAATAGCCACCCAGGAAAATTTGCATGCAGACTTAGTGGATGCAGCCATTCAGACGAAGGGTTGGTCCTCCCACAATAAGGAAGTACAGACTAAGGAAATATCCTCTCGTAGCACAGGAACTCAGACAGAAGAGCAATCCAAGGATATCCTATCAAGCAAAGACCCTATTCTTCTAAATCTACATGAAGAGTTGATACAAGCCCAACTTGCTTTAGAACGATGTGAACAGGAGACAGTTCCCCTGCAAAAATATCAAGAGTTGTAGAAGCAGTTTAGGGAATTAACCATAACTAAGAATGGGACTTTTGATAGATTTAGACAGGAAGAAGAAAAGTTGAAGAAGGTGAAGACCAAGCTGGACAGAGTCAGGAATCAGATAGACACCATTTGCTCACTATATTCAGATGTCTTGACATGTAGGTCTCCTACCACAAATTATGCCTTGTTCTTATTAGAACAATACTTATTGTTAAATATTAAAGCCATAAGAGCTGGCAAGCCAATCGAATTAAAGACAACTGAAGATTTTATAAGTTTTTGTAAGGAACATGGGGAAAAAGTCCAAAGGCTTCTTTGCAAATTTTATCTGCATAATTTCATATTAGAAGAAGAAGTGGATAAGAATCCTAGCCCTTTTGTTGGAGATATTCAATTCCAGGCTTTTATCTCTTTTGTAGCTAATCAAATTAAGTGGTTTAAGGCTTATAATTCGTTCCAAAGACAGGAACACGAGTCAGATCTCTAGGTAAGGAGTGAGCCTACTCACCCTTTGCAACTATTTTCTAAACATAAAAGGCTAATGACATAAGAAGGCGTGATTCAAATTTTAGGGCCCATACATGAGGAAATTGTACAGAAAGGAACAACATATTTCCTCTCCATTCAGGAAAGATCCCTGACTACATCCAAAATGAGATGGACAGTCTCAACTAACAGTTTTAAGGAAATAGAACCATTTAATTAAGTGAATTTAAAAGTTGCTGTGAGCCGGTTAATCACATTTAGCAATCTTATCTTGAGGGAAGGGCCTTACTAGTTGGGATTTCGATTTAGGTGTCCCTTAATTGGTATCCTCCTGAAGGGTATCAGTCTGACTATGAGTTACATGAAGGACAAGAAAAGACATCCTTTGCAAATCTGGCACAACATCATGGTTTCAGGCCTGATAAAGAAACCTTTTCTCTAGCTTACTCCTTAACTACATTACATAGGAACTATTCATTTTCATGAGGACATGAAAAAAGGTAAGCAAGGGAGTATGTTGAGCCTTGCAATAGGTATGTATTTACTCTTTATTACTATCTTTTTCCTCTTTTCTTATCGATTTTGTGCCATGATATAATAACAAATTGATAGGATTTTGATAAGGAATGAATGAAACTGCTCTTGATATGATTTGACCGACCAAACTAACTCTCATTACTTTTTGTGTAGAAAAGTAGTAGATGGAATAGTTGTTGTTCCAAAGTCGGAATAGAAAAAGCTAATTAAGGGAAATAAGATGCGTCGTGTATGGTCGAACCAAGGAACGAATCAAGAAGATCAGCAAAAGATGAAAGAATTGTCTGAAGATAGCATTTAGTTGTGAATCCCTCAGGATCTCCTGATCCTGAGGGATCACATTTATCTTTTTCCTTTTGACTATAAAATGGAAAACTGAAGAGGGATCTCTCATCTTTTACTTCAATTGTAATTTTAATTTACAGAAGCGTGATTCTGAAGAACGAGATCTTATTGTAATGACAACTGACTTTGATGATTAATATACAACTTGTGTTGTTGTTCATTGGGATATTCTGAAGTAGCTAAGTGCTATTTGCTAGTGGCTAGGGCCCAGTCTCTGGGGGATCTTACTGCTGTTCTTGTTTTATACTTTTTCCGTTTCCTGCAAGTTTATTCTGCTTTACATCTTTGCAGTTGATTTATTTTTGTTAGTTCAGATTTCTGGTATTCATTTCATTAATGCGCAATCCTAGTTGGTTTTATTTATTCATGTCATGGATTTAATTATTTATCAGTAAAAGAATCACTTCTGGTTAATTAAAGAATAGAGTGTTATTGATTGAATGCTTTCCTTCTATCCAGTGGTTTAAGTCCAGCTGAAAGAGATCAGTTAATGCTACGGTGCTCTCGGTTGATTATCATTCGAATTGGTTGATTAAGATTGAATTATGGTTTTTTTTAACATTGAGTCATGATGCTTAGATGAATCATTTCCCTTAAAGTTACAAGCTTGAGATTTATGATTGCATCCATTTACTCTTGTATTGAATTTAATAATTTATTTTAAAGCATTACTCTCTGGAATTATAGCTTGCACATATTGTGTACAATCTTGGAATAAAAGGACTTACCCAAGTTGATAATTAATGTGAGGCAATTAGGAGTTTTAAAAGACACCTTTTAGCACCTAACATTTTTCTCTCAACATCTTACACAATTTCTCTTCATGGTTGGCTGAGAGAGAGGGGTTAATATTCAAGGTTCTAGATGGGCCAAATTATATAATTTTTACATGGGTGGGACTTGGTTCAACTGAGCATAATTCAGTACAAATACTATTATCATATTATTTCACTAACTCATCAAGAGGAATGGTATTATGGGGTTGGTTTTGAAGGATCTGGTCAATGAGATCATCTTCATAAATTCCCCCCCCTATTATAACAAAATATATGGTATAGATTGGGTAATATGTTGTGTGATACACTTCATCTTCCTCCTCCTCTTCTAGCCACAAAGGTATGTCATGCTCAATGGATGGTTGAGTAGGACAATACAATACCAATTGTTTAGAGAAATGTCCATTCTTAATGGTCATGTTCCCATCCCTACAACTAATGTAAGAATTAGCAGTGGCTAACCATGGCCTTCCCAAGATGAGAGGATATCCATTGAACTTGATTTTTGGCTGGAGAACCAAGAAGCCATTGGGATACTCCCAAGAGTCGATGGAGACCATGACATCCTCAACAACTCCATCAGTAGCTACCATAGAACTATCTGCAAGTTATAACACTATAGTGGTCTTCCTCAATGCTACTTGGAGATTTAGATTTAGCATGGTGTCTTTAGTCATCACATTGATGGCATCCCTAAGATCAATAAGGGTATGAGGGACAATGATTCCATCAGTGTGCATATCTACTACTTGACTCCCAAGGTCTAAATATTTTGGAAAAATCACTCTCCCTAGCATCAAATCAGATAATTGTCCAATAACATTGTTGGTGGGGGTGTCTGTTTTTCTTCTCCTAGGGTGTTTGAAACATTTCTCCTTGATCATCTTATTATAGATGGGAACATACTTAATATCTAAGAGAAAGGGTATTTTACCACACAAATTCTTCAATTCTCCCAGAATTTTAATCTCTTCTAGGGTCTGCTAGCTAGGGTCGATCAATCTCTCTGGAAAGGGAGGTGGATATACTTTAGGGGTGCCCTCTTCCTTTTCCTCTTAAATTTCTTTAGGCGGAGATGGTGGATGGTTATCTAGAAGTACTCTTCCATACCTAAGGTTGATCTCTTGTATCACCACACCATAGGTAGGGTAAGATCTCTCTCCACTATAGACCTATTGTGCTTGTTTTTTATTCAAGTTTGGATTGGGTTGAGCAGGCATCTGAGGTTGCTTGGGTGGAGCAGGATGAGTGATTTTTTGTTGAGGTTGAGGTGGAGACAATAGAGAAGGAGGTTGGTTGAGTTGAGGCCTCCACCCTTGTGATGGGTTTTTCCATTCGGGAGGTTGGGGAGCATATGGCTAAAATGGTTGATTGACAAGTTGAGAAGGATATTGAGGAGCACAAGGCGAAGAAGGATGTTTGGACCATGACGGATGAGTGGAAGAGTATCGGGGTCGAAAGGGTGCTTTCTGGTTGGGATGCTAATAAGAGTAAGATATACCTTGCATGCCCTACTGGTATGGTCGAGGTCGTTGAGGCCTCCTTTGATTTATAAAGCAGAGCTACTCATCCCCACCTTCTTCCCCTTGGTATACAAATTTTAACCAATGAAAATAAGGGAATGTATCTGTGGCATGCTTTTCCTCAAAGACTAAGTAGACCTTAATAACATTTAATGGACATTCATTTATGGGGTGCCTTCTAGTGCATTCAGGGTAGAAACTAGCTAAGGCTCTCTCTGATTCCTCTTCTTTCCTCTTGATCTGCATGGTATCCATTCTAAAATCAAAGGTATGCAACATTTCACTTTTAAAGTCCTCGGACATGTTCCCAATTTCATTCTTGATGGATGTTGTAGAAGGAGAGTAATTGGCCAAGTCTTTCCTAGCCCTACCCTTCTTTCTAATAGCCCTATAGTGATTCTTGAACATAGTTTTAATGTCATCATAGGATAACTGATAGATATCTTCCTCAGACAACGTGTTGAGGGTATCCAACATGTCTTCTTTGATCCCTGAGAGAAGAACAAGTTTGAGTGATCAATGACCAAGGGTGAATCTGGCCCTCCTATAACTGAGTTGAAATATCTCCTCATAGTCTTCTCAGGATTCAAAAAGTCCAAGAGTCATTCTAAATATTTATTCCTTGGTTTCTTTAGACCTAGAGTAGTCCATGTACTTTTCATTAAAGGCTTGCTTCATATGAGGCCAAGTAGTGATGCTATCCCTGGGCAGAACCATAAACCAACACAAGGTTGCATCCTTAAGGGTAGAGGGGAATAACTTCGGCTTTTGGTCATTAAAGGCATAGCCATAGTTCATATAGACAACAACAAATTCAAACATGAAAGCATTAGGATCCTCATAGGTTAAGCCATGGAAGTGTGGAAGGGAAGTGGGCTTATGTTCTTCATTCTAGCCTCTCCTTTAGTCTCTTAGATAGGGAAAACCTCATTGTTCCTATTTTCAGCCATAGGTTGTGTTGTCACTCCTAGAGACACCCTCAGATTTCTTACAGTACCAGTGAATGGGAACATCTAAATTTGGAGTGTCTCAAATGATTCACAGTAAAGTGAGAGCTCACTTGTATTCTATATGTATATATAATGGGTTGGTTCGTTCCTCGAAGGGAGTAAAACATGGATTTCTTGGTACTTCTTCCCATATACAAATCTCAAAATATCTATAAAACAATGGAGGCTAGGTAGTCCAAGGACTTATAGTTTAATATACTTTTGCAGATAAATGATAGAGGATGATGAGGAGGAGTAACTCATCATATGGATCTTACAACATCATGAATTCTATGCATAACACATAGAGCTTGCAGCTTTAATAATTCCTATACTCATCTAAGTCATAAGTAGATATGATGGGAATAATATAGGTTGTGTGCTATGATTCATGAAGAGAAGCTATTAAAGATATAATTTCAATAATCCATGCAGCAACTAGCATTAACAATCCTGATACAAATGAATCTATGAGGAACTTACATGCACATGCATGACATATTGATACAAGCGAATCTATGAGGAAGTCTTGAAATATTACTAACATCAATAATTACATGAATTTGGAGAAAAAACATGAACAAAATGGGTTTTAATAGAGGGAGAACATATTGTAATACCCGGAGGGGGAATCACAACCATTTCTCTTTATATTCTAGAAATTTTTTATTATAAATCCATACGGACTGAAAATAACATGTAGTGTCACTTTATACTTTCTGAAGCTATATTAGGTCTTGCTTTCCCTTATTTATCTGGAGAGTGGAGCAAGAATATTCATTAAAACAAAATATCTATAGTCTAGACTCAGCTATCGGGTCGACTAGCTATCTCAGTCATAAATGAATCTGTGGCCCAAAAAAATTACAGAATTAAATGCCCGATGAAAGGAGACATGTTACAGTATAGCAAATAAGAAATATTTAGGTACAAAAAATACACAAAAAACTCTCCTTGCCCATCCTGTGATCATCTCTACTACAGGGGTTGTTCTACTTGTGGTATGGCTTCCTGCACTGCTTTACCAACCTCTGTCATTTCTGCCTTTATTTCATTCAGTGCAAACTTCTGAAGTCATGTCACAGTAAGCTTCTTCTGGATCAGCCCATCCCATGCTTTGAATGCACCATCTATCTTTCTTAAAACCACACCTGCTGACCCATCACGCCCTTTAACTCATTGTCCTGCACTATTAGTGCCTTGATGTACTGAGTGAGTCTCTCTTAATGGAAGTATAGGGGAACTTTCCAATTATGGCCTCTCGCTATACAAAATGTTGTGAAACAAATGAAACCCAACCTCCCTTAACCATTTTCACTTTAGCTCCCCTTTTGTAACTTTCTCCATATGACTGGGGGCTGGAACCAAGGGCTTAGCCCTTCGGGCACTAAGGATTTTCACTATTGTGCGGGAGGCATTTTCCTTTATAATATCATAAACACCTTTGATAAGTCTTTATACTGCATCGACTGATATCCTATACGCGGAATGTATATAGACCATATCGTAATAACTTATCACATTTGGGGACCCTTTTCCTTATCGTAATCGCAATCACAGGCCGAGAGGGATATCGGCAGAGAATGAACATTCATTTTGTGTGATCGCCAATCCCGGGGTGGTGTCATCATTGCCACATGTCACCCTATCATTGGTGACACGTGTCACCCAGAAATAACTGCATAGGACCCTTGAAAATGCCAAAAATAAGTGCCACATGTCCTCCATGCTGCCACGTCATTGATGACGTCAGCTTCCATGTCAGCCATCAGGAACAATCACATTGCACCATGTGGCCCCGAGGAAGAGAGCGAAAATGGGCCTCCTGACCCTGTTTTGGCATGGGTTTCCTCTGTACAATGATCTTAGCCTTCCCTAGCAAATTTACACAATATTGCAGAATCGTACCCTACAAGTGTTTCGAGTGGTAGCCCCTTTATTCCGCTGAATGCGAATAATGCGGGATTGTAGGCTTTGGGATTACATGATTGCCAATCGCTAATATGTTGTACTGCCATGTGAAGGAGAGAGAAAGAGGTGGCTTGAACTTTGTTTTTTCTTTGAATTCCTTTGTTAAATGAAATCAACCCTCCCCATTGATTTAACACTACACTGGAGATTCGCCCCGCCATTCCTTAAGGATGGCCCATTAGGTATTGTGGGGGCCATGTAGGACTATGGGACTGCAGGATGTAGGATTTTCCTACCATCAATCATCGATAAGCTTATGAACTCCTAGCGGCCACCGATATGCCCAATAAGCCAATGTGCGGGACTGCGATGCTACGGGATTCAAGATTGCAGGACGGCAAGGTTTGGGACTGCGAGGCACTCAATATGATTGACTTGCTATGCTCGGGGTCCTCTAATAAGACATTTTCTTTCATTTCAAGGAAACATAATTCCTCATCTTCAATAGGCCATATCTTTTGATCTAGAAGTCCATTTTGAGACTTCTATATAGCATTGGAAAGCTCGTTTTGGGAACTATGCAATGGGGAGGGTCTAATTTAGTTCTAATATCTTCTACGACCTGGGAAGGTGACTTAAAAATTCATTTCTCTTTGGAAAACTTGACCAACTGAAACCCATAATGTAGTGAGTGACAACAAGTTGGGTAGGTGAAGTGGGTTCTTCTTCTTCCCCAATAGGTTCTCCAAAGATTTCAAGTTTCTCACCTAGAGGGTCTTCTAACTCCCCCGTAGTCAAAGAGGGAAGCTGGCAGTCACCGAAGAAGAGTGAAGGTTGATTGCTTAAGGGTGTCAGGGTGTTTGGTAATAATTTTCCTCGAGTATCTCTACTCCTACAAGGCATGAAAGAAAAAAATATCTTTTTCTTTTATGTCACATTTTCAAAACTGTATGCAAAATAGAAAACAATGCTTAAGAAGAAATAACATCTACCTAGACACCTCCCCGACAATGATGCCAAAAAGTGGTGAGCCCTAGTATTGTACCAAGAGTGTTGCAACTCCCAAGGGCTTGTCAACTCTATTTATCAACCTGAGGTTCGTACAAACTTCGAGGTGACAGTGCTATAAGCATAGGAGATGGGATTAAACTCATGCCACTGTCAACTAGGACATTTGATCAATAGTGCTCCAAGACCATTCCTCCTACTAAATTAGAATGAAAACTAGCTAATGAAGGTGAAATTTAGAAGCTACCTCTAACTATGAAAAGGGACATGCTATTAACTTCAACTTGCAAATGTTATTGAATCAATTCATGAAAAGACAAGAGCTACACTACTTGCAGAAAGGAAACTACATTATCTTGCAATCAACCATCTAGGTATCAAATCTACTTGTAGACAAGAAGATAACCTACCAACTCATAACTCAAGATTATATTTATCATCTATCTATCTCACACTTGCATATAATATAATGTTCTATTTGTGCCAAATCTGTGATAAGGGAACTAACACTATTATGTTTTTCAGTGAAGGAAAAGGAGGGTTTGGAGTGGCCTAGGAGTTTCCCTTGATCATGGAGTCATAGCTAGGGTCAACGTCCTTCTAGTCTAGGTCCAAATTGCAAAAAAGGTAAAAATTGGTGAAGAAATAGGCTGCTACAGTTGTGCTACAGAAAGCTTCTACAGGTGCCCTGTATTGCTACCGACAGGCCTATAATACTACAGGAAGGTTTCTTAGAAGGTTTAGGAGGTGGAAATTATGGTTTTAGGGTATGTAAAGGTGGATGGATGTAGAGGTAAATGAATGAAGGGTGACCAAAGCCCCTAGCCAAGCTCAAAGCCTTTTGAAGGCATGTTTTTCACTAGGAGATATGCTCACGGTGGTCCTAGAAAATGATCTCATGAACAAAAAATTTAGGACATAATTTTGGATTCATAAGATAAGGTGAGGACATCAAAGATGGAGGTGTGAAGGTGCTCTTTCCTGCAAATCCAAAAATCATTGCAATCATCACATGCATATACCCATTTATCATTGACAAAATGAAACAAATAATAGTGAAAATATGACCTTAATTTAGATGTTATCTACTCTATGCCAAAACTTTTATCTAATCAATAAATCGACCCCTAATATACAAAAAGAACATGCAAACAAGGTAACACACATAAATCTTCTTCCAAGAAATCATAAACATAATATTTTTGGACTATGGTTGTAAATCCTTCTATTCATGCTCCCATGAGAGAGATGAGGTAGAGGTTGCAATCACATATTTTGGATGGATTATTCTGTAATGAAACTCAAGAAACTAATAAAGCACTCTAAACTAAAAAGAGACACAAATACATAAGAGGGACCTAAGCCACTGGGGTTGGCCCCAAACCCAAGAGCCTCAGCCCTCTAGAGCTAATTAAGTGATGAACCAATAAGAAATTGCTCATTCTCATTGCATCAATGTCTAATACATCACATAATAGTAAAAAAGAACAGTGCCAAGTACTTGAGCTCAATAACTACCTAGCTAAAAAAAAAAAACTTGAATCTTAATTAGTTCCTTTACATGTTTATTTATACAAGAAAACAACTACTAGAAGCTCCCTCAAAAATAAGAATATTTCTCTCCCACAACTCGAGAATGGTGGATCTTGTTCTTAATTAGCTGCACTTGATTGGCTACCAGTGACCTCATCTTGCTTGGCTAGCAATAACCTTGAGTTGATGAGGGAGAGAGTGTTGTGATCTTAGGTTTTATTGAAGGAGTTAAAGAGATGGAAAACCCCCTAGAATCTCTTCCGATTGTCTACTCTAAGCCTCTGCATATAAATTATCTTAAAAATGCGCTATTTCTTGCAATTAAACCATATTGGGCCACATGACATAGCAAAGCATATTTTACCCTTCTCAGTAAGCATAATATAACAAAAATTGTAAATAAATGTGATAAAGAGATAGTTCTAAGGCTAGAGGATGACATCATGAACCTTATAATGTACCTCTTGTCCTTTGAGATAACTCTAGGTCTTTTAATTATGCTAGAGCATCTATAATGTTTTGTTGTTTTGAATGGTTAAATGACCAGTGAACAATTTATAAACAAGTGCTTTAAACTCAGACAAATTTCCAAGTAAAATAAAAGGTTTTCTTTAACTCCACATAGTTAATTTGATTTAATGGGGTGGAAAAGTAGAGTGTAAAGAAGTATAATTCATTTAATATTCAAACTGAATACTTAACAAACTATAAGAAGAAATTAAGAAAATAATGTTTACTTAATCAAAAAAATATATTAAACTGTTACAAAAATATGATATAATTTATATTTAAAGAGGAACTTACAATAACAAATAATTTTGTAAATTATTCTCTTATTTATAATCACAACTTCACAGAGGATTCAAAATGAGATTGAAACTCATTTAAGTTTTGAAGTGGATAACTATAAAAGAGCTAGTTTATATGAAGAAAACATAATGAATGAATAACATGAAATAGAACTCACTGAGAAACATACCATATGAGATAAATCCATAATCCTTTATTATTCCAAAGTGTAAAAAATCTGTGATAGGTTAACTCGTTAATGCAATATAAATCAAAGAAGAATACTATAACCTACTTCTACTATCAATTTGTGGAAGCTTAAAGATTGAGCTCAGCAATATAACCAGAAGAAGAAGAATCAATGGCACAATACACATGAAAATACTTTGGGGAAAGTCTCAAATAAAAATCCCACACTATTGTATTATCATATATGGTGGAAATACATAGGAATTATAAAAAGCCTTAGCTCTCATAGCTAGCCAGCTCTCAGTACAATCCTCACAGATGCTCACAGGAAATCTTGGCTTCTCTCCAACCTTGCTTTCTTCTCTCCAAGCTCCTATTTCCTTGCATTGTTCCTTGTGGATGATTAGCCTATTACCAAGTGGAAAAAAAAGCCTTCAAAACTGCACAATCCTTAAGGATGAATCCTTGACTACATGCATGAGTTTTCTCCATGAAAAAACACATGCAACTAATAGTACACTGTCGTTGAACATTAATCTCAACTAGGTCTTTGTCAGAATAAACATGCATGAGTTTCTGATGAGGGAATATTCAGTTAACTGGAGTAGCACTAGTTAAGTGCATTAATGCGTCAACTAACTGTTAACTCACTATTAGTTCCTCAAATAGTTTGGAACTAATTTAACTGGACTTAGCTCAGTAAATTGAGTTAACTAATTAGAACTCAAATATAACTCAATCTTATCTCCTTAATTTAAGGGATAACTCTTGCATGACTTCAAAAAGACTTCTTACTTGAATTTCTCCAACTAATTAATTTAAAATAAATTAATTAATGATTTCAAAGTAGCTGTTAAGACTAAATTCGAATTTAATTCACAATTTAATTCAAGCACAAATTAAATTGGAATATTCTTGTATCCATATTTCAACACTCCCTCTCAACAAGAAAGGGATTATCTACCACCCTAATCTTGTCCCTATGGAACTTGAATTTACACTTTGACAATGCCTTTATCAAAATGTCAGCATCTTGCTCCTCTGTCAAAATATACTACAGCAACATGATCCTCCTCTCTACACAGTCTTTGAGATGATGACACTTTATGTCGATGTGCTTGGACCTATCATGAAATACTGGATTCTTAGAGAGTTTGATACAACTCTGATTATCATAATAGATCACAGTTGGATCCATCCTCTGATCAAACAAACCAACTATGATTTTCCACCTCCAGATGGCCTCACATGCTACGTGACTTGCAGCCATGTATTCTGCCTCTGCCGAGCTAAGTGAAACTGACCTCTGTTTCCTATTGTACCAAGAAACTGTCGCTAACCTAGGTTAAAAATCCCTCTTGATGTGCTCTTCCGATCTGATGGACTCCCTACCCAATTTGCATCAGTGAAGCCCTGTAGCTTCACTCCCTCTCTCCATATGTACCATAATTCATACTGAGACATGCCTCTGAGGTATCTCAATACATGCTTTGCAACCTTCCAAAACATCATGGTAGGCTGAACCATCGCTTGAATCAGTTAATTCACCGCATAGCACAAATCTGGTCGTGTGTTCATTAAGTACATTAGTGAACCCACAAGCTACCTATACACAGTAGCCTCTACCACTTCTCTTGAAGTAGCAGCCTCCTTCCTCCAGTTACCTGCTAGAGGAGTCTGCATGGGCTTGCACTTCTCCATGTGGAATCTCTTGAGTATCTCATTGGCATACTTGCCCAGAGACACAAACTCCGCATCCTTCTGCCACACTTCCATGCCAGGGAAGTAATGCATCCAACCCATGTCTTTCATCTCAAATTATCTTGCAAGGTCTTCCTTGCAAGACACAATCAAATGATCATCACCAGTCAATATGATATCATCAACATAAAGTACGATGATCAATAGCTTACCTTTCACCATGATGTGGTACAGGTTCGCATCCACTTCACTCTTTGTGAAGCCCAACCCGGTGAAGTAGTTGTCTATCCTGGTGTACCAAGCACAAGGTGCTTGCTTCAGGCTGTACAACTCTCTCTTGAGTCAACACTCATGCAACTCACAACCAAAGGTCTCAAAACCTTATGGCTACTCTATGTACACCTCTTCTTCAATATGGACATTGACGAATGCAGTCTTCACATCCATCTGATGGATCTTCCAACCCATCTGTGCTGATAGTGCCAACATAGATCTGATAGATGAGTACCTTGTGACAGGAGCAAAAGCCTCATCATAGTTAATCCCCTTGACCTGTGAAAAGCCACAGGCAACATATCTTCCCTTATGCTTCTCCACACTACCATCAACAGTTTGCTTTACCTTGTAAATCCAATTGCAACTCACAACTGACTTGTTCTCCAGTCTTGGAACCACGTCCCAAACACTATTACGAACTATGGAGTCATACTCCTCCACCATAGCATCAACCCAAATTGACTGCTGCATTGCTTCCTCAAAGGAGGATGGCTTGGTCTCAACACATTCCCCAGCAAGGGGCATGTATCTAGTGTACCTCTCAGGTGACCTCCTCTTTCTGTGCTCAGAAGATGGTGCTCCCACATTCTCTCTCACATCCTCCAACAATCTGTCAGCTACTCTTGTCCGCTTCCATCCATCTCTGGAAGGCTTTGCTTGAGTGGATGTCTCCACTCCCGAACCTCTGCATGTGGCTGCTTTGCATCAGTCTGAGGCTCCTCCTCCTTAGGAACCAACAGTTCCTCGATAGCCTATAGTTGGAGATCCCTCTCAAGGGAAACTCACATGGCCTTCTGCTCATCAAACTTGATATCTTTGCGAACCACTGTCCTCTGACTGGTAGGCAAGTGCACCTAATAGTTGTGAGGTGTATCAGTGTACCCCAAAAATATCCCCAACTTTGTTGTTGGATCAAGCTTCTTCCATGTATCCTTTGTCACATGGCAATGTATCAATGAGCCAAAGATCCTGAAGTGACCCACATATGGTCTCTTACCAAGGAAAGCTTCCTCTAGTGTCTTCATCCTACTATGCGAAGCGGGTTTCTATTCTGCAAATAGACTAATGTATGCATGCCTCAGCCCACAAGTGAAGTGGTAGGCCTTGGTCATGCAACATTTCCCGTGCTACCCCTACAATAATTCTGTTCTTCCTCTCGACCACCCCATTCTGTTGTGGGTTATGAGGTGTCGTCAACTCTCATTTAATTCCTTCCACTGCACAGAAGTCCTTAAACTCTTGAGAGACATATTCTCTACCATTGTCGCTTCTCAAACAAAGCTTTGAACTCACAAAACTTTGCGAAAGTTTGGTCCTTCTTCTGCATGAAATAAACCAACATTTATTAGAATAGTCATCAATGAAAATCACATAATACCTTTGCTTCATTATGGATGTCATCGAGAATGGTCCACACAAATCAATATGAACTCGCTCTAAGATATCCTTTACTCGACTGTCTCGATCATGAAAGGAAGACATGGTGTACTTTCCCAAGGTACAACCTTTGCATGTGTCAACTTGCTCAAGTTTACCTTTGACAAGTCCTGTAGATATCTACTACATTATCTTCAAAGCCCCATGATGCAAATGGCCCAAACACCTATGCCACAACTCACCAATGTCTTGGCTTTGCACCAATTCTGCTTTCATACTCAACGCTACACAATCATCTACTTCTAGTTTATAGAGATTCTTCACCCGAATCCATATCCTCTTGGTCTAACCCATGGCTACGTGTCTTAGGAATGCCTTTCCTCTATTGCAGACAACATCATAACCTTTGTCCTCCAACATCACAACCGATACCAAGTTCTTCTTCAGTCTAGGCACATACATCACATCTGTCAAGGCGAGAGGAGCTCCATGCTCCCTCTAAAAAGCAACCGTGCCCACTCCTAAGACACTATACCTTCTGTCGTCACCCATCTATATGTGCATCTTGAGGTCTTTCTCCTCCAAGGCACTAAATAAATTTTTATCACCGGTCATGTGGAATGAGGCTCCACTGTCAAGATACCAGACACAACCCATCATTGATGACACCATGCATGCGATGAGGGTAAAGTCCATTTCAAAATGAGAGGCTAATGCCTCACCTTTCAATCCTTACGAGGATCCATTCTTAGACTTATTCGATGGGAAATTAGTCACATAATGTCCCATCTTGTGACAATTAAAGCATCCTACTTTATACATGTCACCCTTCTTCCCTCCATGAGAAGAATTCGATTTGAAATGGCAAGCCTTCCCCTTCCCTTTCCTTGCCTTACTTGCTAAGCCCAAATTTTCTTCATCATCATTCTTGGATGAAGAACCATCTCGTGTGCTCCTCCTGACCTCCTCCTACATAAGATCCGACCATAGTCGTTCCCAATCCGGCAGTTTCTCCCTTCCATTCATAAAGTCCTGGTAGCTATTCCAAGTCTTTGGAAGGCCAAGGAGAGCGAGGCTCACCATATCATCATCGAAAGTAGTTATTCCCACACTACTAAGCTCATCTCTGCAAGTGGTGAGCTTGTTTAGATATGTGGAACTAGTATCACCCTTCTCCATCTTGATTCTTTAAAGTTTATCCTTGAGCACCAATTTCCTCTAGTCGCTACTATTCTGGTAGAGGTCCTTCCATGTCTTCCACATTGAAAATGGAGTATCCTTCCCATGGATACTCGAGACAATATGGTGTCAAACTCCCTTAAGGATTATCTATCTCGCCTTCGCCACACACTTCTTCCACACAACCAACTCTTGTGCATTAGTTGAAGTTGGATTTGGGATTTCTTAATCAATAAATTCCTTCAAGCCATTGTCTTCTAATACAACCTCCATTATATCTTTCCATGCTTTGTAATTCGAGCTACCTTCCAAGGCATACTCGATTCTCAAGCTAGAGAACACCATTTGCCAACATTGAAGTATGCTATGAATTCGATATGCACCTACAACCCTGAACTTCAAACTTCGAATTCTCTTCTTAGTATACTGTTCACAACTCCAATACCGTGTAGAAAATCTATGATAGGTTAACCCGATAATGCAATATAAATCAAAGAAGAATACTATAACCTACTTCTACTATCAATTTGCGGAAACTTAAAGATCAAGTTGAACAATATAACCAGAAGAAGAAGAATCAATGGCACGATACACATGAAAATATTTTGAGGAAAGTCTCAAATAAAAACCCCACACTATTGTATTATTATACATGGTGGAAATACATTGGAATTATACAAAGCCTTAGCTCTCACAGCTAGCCAGCTCTTAGTACAATCCTCACAGATGCACTCACAGACAATCTTGGCTTCTCTTCAGCCTTTCTCTCTGCCCTCCAAGCTCCTATTTCTTTGCTTTGTTCCTTGTTGATGATTAGCCTATTACCAAGTGGAAAAACAAGCCTTCAAAACTACGCAATCCTAAAGGATGAATTCTTGACTGCATGCATGAGTTTTCTCCATGAGAAAACACATGCAACTGAGAGTACACTATTGTTGAACATTAATCTCAACTAGGTCTTTGTCAAAATTGACATGCATGAGTTTCTGATGAGGGAATCTTCAGTTAACTGGAGTAGCACTAGTTGAGTGCATTAATGCATCAACTGACTGTTAACTCACTATTAGTTCCTCAAACAATTTGGAACTAATTTAACTGGAATTAACTCAGTAAACTAAGTTAAGTAATTACAACTCAAATATAACTCAATCTTATCTCCTTAATTTAGGGGATAACTCTTGCACGACTTCAAAAAGACTTCTAACTTGAATTTCTCCAACTAATTAATTTAAAATTAATTAATTAGTTATTTCCAAGTAGATATTAAGACTAAAGTTGATTTTAATTCACAATTTAATTCAAGGACAAATTAAATTGGAATATTCTTGTTGCCATATTTCAACACAAAGAAAATGCTCCACCTTAGTACAAATCTTCTTGATAGGTTGTTCAAGGGTTCAACCCATAATAACTCAAAGGACATATTTATACAAAAAAATGAAAAAGGTCTACGTTCTTTTGGAACAATATACCAAAAGGGGACAAAGTTACAAAAATAGGAAAACATTGTAGGAACTAAGAAACTGCTAAAGAGATGGCTCTATATTTTGGGAATCTACTAATGATCTGGCCTGAAAAATATGATGATCTAGCATACTGTTAGGATCTGAAATTGTTGGGTTGTGTTATATTCTTTCCACGACTAACCCGCGTAGTCAACCAAGGGGTTAAACGGGGTGGAGCCCCCCCTTCGTTGCACCGATTGCAGGGTGGGGGGGGTCACAGGGGGTTTGACGGGTGCATGTAACCCCACTCTATGGGGTCCAGGGTGATGCCCCAGAAAATTTTGGCTTTGGACCCTATGTTAGGTTGGGCGGACCCACCTATGGTTTTGTGCATGATTTTCGCACATGGTTTTGGACGCGATGGTTTTTGGTCAATGGTTTTGGATGTGATGGTTTTCAATCCATGGCACTGGATGCTTCGGCATGTATAAATATGTATTGTAACATTGAAAAGAACATAATAAAAAACCAAGCTGGTAGTCCGGTTTTGGGATCCAGGGGAAAATCTCTGTGTATATGTGTTTTATGTGTTATGCTCTTGCATTGTTTATTTTCTGTGTTTTAGAATTTGTATGCAGGTAATTTCTGTATGGGGTTAAAACCTACATTTGGTATCAGAGTTGTTTTGGCTACAAGGGGATGCCTTTGTTGCTGAGGGGTTTCGCTTAGGCATGTGGTAAACCCTATTCAGTGGGAGATCTGTGAGATTGATTCTGGTGGTGAAAGAAGATGGCGAGCAGTGTGGTGAGCACCAATATTGTAGAAATAATGTTGCAACTCTTGGGCTACCTACTTTACTCTTATCAACCCGGTAGTTCGTAACAAACTTGAAAGTGACGGTGTTGTATGCACAAGTACTAGTTCTTACTCCAGGTTGCCACTTGGTCAGCCAGTAAAAGATCACTAGGAGCTCAAGCCAATGTCTATGGATTCTAGAAGAAGCTTTGTATGTGATGGAAGGAAAAAGAGACTACTCTACTGATGCTATTCTACTTGCAGAAAGGAAGACTGAAATGTAAAGCAAACCAAGGAAATCCTGGTTAACCACTAATCCTACTTTTACAGAAAACACTATGAAAACCATGAAAAGAATGGCATTATCTACTCAAGGAAGTAAACAACATCTACCTAAGCTATTTATGAAATTAAATGAGCAAAAATCATCTTTTTGAATTTTTATGCGAATTTGTTATGCATGTAATTTATTTGTTTGTGGATGTGGCAACGAATAGGTGGCGATGGAGGGTGGTTTTGGGACTTGAAAGGATGTAGGATGGTGTGGATGGGTCCTAAGAGGTCTCAGGTGCCCTTCTAGAGGCTTTTTCCAAACTCGACCTTCAAAATAAAGGCTTCAGGAAAATGTATAGGAGGACACAGGAAATCTACAGGAGGAAAAATAACGTTCTACAGGAGGCCTACAGGAGGAGGCTGAGAGCAGCTTTCACTATTTTGAAGCTGTGAAAGTGGGTGGAGAAGGTAGATGAAGGTTGGAATGAAGTTTTAGGGCACCTAGGGTCTACCAAGAATCATTAGGAGAGAGAAAGATGATGGGATTTTCTCAAGGAGAGAGAGGAAAGTCTATGGAAAATGCAGGAAACTAAGGCAGAATTGAGGGGATACTTGGGCGACCTATAGGACATGGATTAGATGGAGGATGGAGTGGCTAATAGGCTGGACTACTTCTAGAATATATCTGCTGCATAAAAGAACTCATAGTCAACCAATGAGATTAAGAAAGCAAGGAAATAAGTGCATCTAAAAAACAACATTTTTGCATCAAAGTAAACTATGATCTATGGAAGAAAATGCTGATAACCATTGCATGGAAGAAAAGAAAAAGAATATTGTTGCAAATAAGGAAATGAGCATGATGAAGAAGTTTTGAAGCAAAGCAAACTAAACTATGAACCAATTAGAAAGCTGCAAACACTAGAAGTCCTATGATGGAGGAAAATCTGTGTTTTTGGGGCAGCAAGATGATATTTTCCTCAAATCATGGTCCCAAATGGAGGAAGAGAGGCCAAGGCACTGATTCTATCCTTTTGGATCTTTTCTTTATCACTTCTTAACCTGCTATTGAAAACACAAATGGAAGCAAACTATTGAATCATAAAAAAACAACCTATTCTTAACCATAAAAGAAATATATCTAACAATGACCTAATCTACAAACTAAAATGAAACATACAAATACAAGAAAAGAGGAGCTTGGTTGCTTAGATTGGGCCCTAACCCAAGAGCTTCAGCCCTTTGAGGTAACTCAGTGCTAACTCAAAAAGGATTCCATCTTTATTCTCAAAACAATAATAATATTACATGAACTGTCAAAATAACAAGCTCAAAGTTGAGCAGAGTTACATAAGAAATATTGCAGCAAAACTTTGACCCTAGTGAGGTCCTAGGCCTCTCTACTTATACAAATGAAGCTCCCAACAACTTCCTCAAAATCAGGGAGGCTTGGCTCCCAATACTCGAGATAAACATCAGTTATCCTCCACTTGCTCGGCTGCCTGCTAATGCATGACTTGGCTGCCTATACTCCGAGCTGAATGAAGTGGAATTCAAAGTGGGGAGTAATAAATGAGGGGGATTCACCCCTATAAGTCCTCTCCTTTGTCCACTTCGAGTTATTGCTACCATTTGTCCACTGTATCCTTGACTTTGACCACAAAAATCATCAACAATCTGCATTAAACACATATTAGACCTCATGGCATCATAACTCAACTCACTCTATAAGCATAAATATAATTAGAAAATCATGTAATAAGCTAAGAGAATGGTTGATTTGACTATGTTAGAAGTAAAATGAGCCCATATAATTACCCATTTATGAATCCAATCATCACCCCCCTACTGAAAGTGTTGCTTATCCTCTGAGCAACTTAGTCCATCTCCTCATCTTTTATGGCCCTGGTGGCCTCCCTAGCATCCCATGCTTTTGATGTGGTCTCCTCTTCCTTGTCATAGAATCTTGCCTTCCTGTCTACCTCTTCCCACTGTTGTTGCTCTTCTTCTTCTTTTCTGCCTTCTAGCATTCCTAGCAGTAGTGGGGGGCTCAATTTGAGGCCAATCGAATTGACCTTCAACCTCTGCATGGAGCACTTATACATGGGCACTCTCCTTAATGCCTCTTTCATCCTCATTGGGGAATGATACTCCCTGATCTAGAGACTTTGTAGTAAGGTGTTCCATCTCCTCATACATGCATGCACACAGTCATCCCCAGGTAACCTTTCCATATCCTCAAAATGTGCAATGGCTTGAGCTTGATCACTGATATATCTAGGGGCAATTTGAGGATTATGTGCAAGTAGGTGATGTGTTTTGATGAGTTCCATGGGGTCTGATGGCTTAGCTCTGATCATTAAGGGCTCATTCTATTCCTTTATCACCAACCTTCTTATTTTTGCTGCCCTTAACTCTCATGGTTTATGCATGAGTCCATGTCCATTAGTTGCAGGTCCCTTAGCCTAGCATTGGGGTCCCACACATTCATGTCTGTGAGGGCCATGTTAGGGAGATAGGATTCTACCATCTTTGCCTTATCTTTTGATGTGCTTTGGTCACACAGGTCCATAAATTGCCTGTAATCTTGGAAAGGCATTGTGCCTCTTTGTGCGAAAGTCTTGATCTGAAATTGCATCAACTGGTCCTTGAGATATAGGCCATACGATTTGTTGGTTTCCTACATTGCAATGCCTCCATGGAGCAGCTGGCCATGCATGCCAGTTGGGTCTCTTTCTCTTGCCACTGCCTCCTTAGAAATTCATTTTTTGTTTCAAGTTGGCTCCTTTCAACTGCTTCTCTTTGTTTGGCAACACTTAACTCTCTAGCCATTTCTCTAAGTTTGTTCTCCATATGGACAATATACTTAACCCCTTTTGATTTGACTATTTGCATCCATCTATGGGTCCTTATCCTTTCCTTCTCTAATTCAAAGAATAGAGGAATTGCAAATTCTTATGGAATGATTCTTCCCCTCTCAAGAAGATTGTAGTAAGAGCCAAGACTAGGTTGGTGGTCAGGTTCTTGTGCCTTTGTTGCTTCCTCCTCTCCCTATGGTTGTCCTTCTACCCTTTTTTCAATTTTTTCGGTCTCTTGTAATTTTGACAGGGTCTCTTGTAGAACAGTCTGTGCCTCTTGTAGAACTGTTTTTGAGTCCTAAAGTTCTACTTTTTCTTTCCATGTGGGAAATCTAAGAGTCCCCCTTTCATAAGTGATAGGTGCCTTGGAAGGGGATTCTTTTCCTTTGGCAGAGGGTGAATCTTCAATAACAATGGGCACTTTAGAAGAAGGCTGGGGTTTCCCTATTTTGATCCTTGTGCTCTTCCTAGCCCTGAAATACATTGAGGTCTGCCTCTTCCTCTTTTTCTTTTGCTTAATTGGTGTGCTAAGGGTAGTGAGAGCAGTTATTGCCTCTCTTTCTAGGGTCTCAGGAGATACTTCTGTCTTTTCTGCCCCTTTTCCTCCTTCTGTCTCTGTTTGCTATGTTTTTTCCTTCTCTCTTTTGGTTTCTTTCTTCTTCCTTTCTTGTTCTTCGAAATCACCAGTTTCTTCTCCTTCTCCCCCTTGCTGCTCTTCCTCCTCACTACCAGTAGGGCTAATATCATAGGTCAAGGCCTTTATGTCATCTTCAACAGTCATGTTTCAGAAAATTTTCCATGCTATGGGGATTGTAAATGTATGGATGGCTTCTTCCACTAAAAATTTGATTAACCCATGGTGAGATAGCTGGTCAGGATTTCCTTCTTTTACTTTAGTACTAGAGTCAATGAGGGACTGCAGGAGGAAGTAAGGGATGTTGAGCTTCTGAGGGGCTGGAGCATCCATGCAATACCTTAATTCATGCATGATTCTAAAGTGGTAACCATAGACAATGCTATACCTCCCCTCACAGGAAATATACTTGATTATTTGATAGCTAACCTCATCCCAAGGGTATGGTACGCTATCTCTTCTTATGTCATTCTTATCTTCTACAGGGGTTTCATTGTTTTGGAAGAAATTTTTCTTGGCAGCCTGGCCAATTGGTTTTTCATCCTTACTCCAAGGAAACCCAAGAGGAAGGGCGGTGACCCTACTGATAAATTCAGGGGTTATCTCCATTGAAAGACCCCTAAAGGTGACAGTGACATGTGTTTTCAAGTGAGGGACCAAAGAGAGGAAAAATTCTTGAGCAATTTCCTGATCAAACCCTTGGAATTTCTCAAAAAAGTTCATCCAATTGGCTCTTGTAAATATGTCCACTACTTGGAGGTGTGGATGGAGCCTGGAGGAATTAGTGGGCTCCTTTCTTATAAAACCTCCTATCATTTTGCCTATGCTTCCTTGGAAAACCAACTATGGAAATGAAGAGAAAAATTTCTGAATAAAATAGAGAGACATATAGACTGTGTTTTTTTCTTTAAGAAATAAGCAGCAATTCTTTTTATCAATTTCCTCCACCCAAAAGTTCTATTTTCTCCTCAAAACTAAACCACTAGTTGCATGTTTTGATATTCAATGGAGGTATGCCAAGAAACTACCTCTTTAGCTCGAGAATTGTGCTAAAAACTGTGTTTTCCCTCTCCAAAACAGCTTACGAGCCCTCCTGTAGAACATTGCCAGCCCTCCTATAGGATTCCTGTACGTTCTCTTGTTGAACCTGTAAGTGCTCCTGTAGAACGTTGAGAGTAGGGATATGGGAGAGATCAGTGGAGAATGATAGGTACAAAGCTTGTGGGGGCACGAGAAGGTAGTAGGAGTGGAATTTCGAGGAGAGAATGAAGGAGAAAGGTGGTAAGAGTGCTTCGGCGAGGAGTACTTATTGCTTTTTATGGATATTTCCGGTGATGGAGGGTGAGCTGGCCAAGCGTACGTTGGCCCCATTCGGACCATTGGTCCCCACCTACCTTGTCATCACTACCATTTCCTTGTAATCATACCTCATGATTGCATCAGAGTTCACACTTCCTCCACTACTTGTCCTTGACATCTTTCCTGAGTTGACTATGCGCATGTGTGGGTGACATCTTCGGATGAGTGGAGTCAACTAGCTAAAGGTGGCCAAGTTAACTAGCCACCTTTCCCTCATTCAACCTCAACCATCTCATTGTTGTTGCATGCTTTCTAATTATACAAATACAAATAGAGGAGCGGGTTAGTTACTTACCTGAGATCTGAATGTGTTCGCTGTGAAGGTCGTGGTTCTTTCTCTCTGTTGCATGCCTTTGTTTCCCTTGATGCATGCTATATGCTTGCTGATGTGTGGCTGTGCTTTGTACAGGTTCCTCTCTAGCTAGATTTGATCTGCAAGTGTCTTCTTCAACCTTCATAGTTGTACCCTCTTGCTGCTGATGCTGAATTAATGGGATCAGTTGTTATGGGTTTGCAGGACAGTGACTTGTTTTCTCCATATCTCCCAAACGGTAGACTGGATTGACCTAAAAATTTCTAAGCATGTTTCCATCATCATTATTCACCTCCCCATAGAAAAAATTTTGTCAATGGATGCGCAGATCTCGAGAAAAACCAAAAATGGCTGAAGGTGATGGAGGTCATTTTCTTCGAAACTGTGCACTGGAGTTTGCTGAAATTGCTTGGGCAGGTTACCATCATCCATGTGCATCTCCTCATGAAACAATTTTTTAAATGGATGCACGGATATTAAGAAAATGCAAAAATGATTAAAGGTGATGGAGGCCAATTTCTTGGTAACCGTGCACTGGAATTTGCTGAAATTTCTTGATCATGTCACCATCATCCATATGCATCTCCCCCTGAAACAATATTTTAAATGGATGCACAATTTTCAAGTTATGGAGAAAACAAATTTCTGCTCTAGGTATTTTTGTATCCTATAGTAAAACAGAGCAACCTATAGTTTTTTAGGACAACAAGGAAAATGAGTGGTAGAAGCTCAAGAATGATGGGTGGATGGTGCTGCTTCCTCTCTTATTTTTTGGTTTTTTTTTTCTTTTACTGAAAAACTATTTTTTCTGTGTTTTTCTTGGATAGGAAGAAAAATGATGCTTGGGGTGTGATGCAGGTTTGGAAATGATGGCAAGGAGGTTTGAAGACTGTAGGAGGGTTTATAGGTTCTTCATGAAGCTTCCCTATCCCTCAAACTACCTTTTGTATCCATTTCTGGCTCTTTATAATTCCTACAGGAGCCTCCTGTAGAAAACACAGAGCCTCTTGTAGAAAACACAGTTTTTGAAAAAGAAGCACAGTGGGGTGAAAGAAATGCCAAAAATGATGGAGAAAAGTGTGGAGAAGATGAGATGGGTGCTGGTATGAATGTCAGGGTCCCCTTGGCACCTTCTTCTACTCCCTGTAGTCCTCCTACAAACCTGCAATGCAACAAAAAATTCTCCTTTTTTCTCTTTTTTTTTGAAAACAACTAGGGTGCCTCAGAGAGGTTTTCACCCTAATTGCCTACCCTGGGTGCCTCCAAGGGAGGTTTTCACCCAGGGATCTTATTTTTCTCTTTTTTTTTGTCATCACTGGGCCGCCTCAGAAGAGGTTTTCAACCCAATGATGGGATTCAAGCGCCTCATGGAGGTTTTCACTTGAGTCCTTATTATTTTTTCTCTTATTTTTCATTTTTTTCTCTTACCCTACCCTACTTGAAAAACAAAATCACTTTCAAGTATAAGAATACTTCCAATGGAGCCATGTGCACATCAATATGATAGACAAAATTATGTGGAGGCTTGAAATGTATGCTTTGACATGTACCTGGATTTTAGAGACCAAATGATTTGACTTTGAAAGGATCAAGCATAGTTGAGGAAGAGAGTGATGTTGCAACTTAGTGACTGTTTGGAACCATATTTCAATATAGTTGTGATGTCCTTGGTCCTTTTATTGATCTGGATCATTCTTCATGTCTCTTTTACCATGACCTTCACATCTTCCTCTTTTTGCTGATTTTTCTCTTGAATACATGGATGATTTGATGGTAACCATGAGGGAGCTCTCTCGATCTCTAATTTTGATGTCTTATCTTCATCAAGTGCAGCCCATGGTTCTTTGATCTTCTCTTTTGAATCTTCTTCTTTTGGATGTGGTCCTTCAATGATATCAATATAATCTCTTTTTTGCAATACTCTTCCTGAGCTATGGTGAATACCATTGAGCTCAAGAGGAGTTGTTTGGAAGTGTTGTACCTCAGCATTGTAAATGAGTTGAGCTACTTCAATGTGTGGGTTTGGGAATGGTGGTATAGGTAGTCGAGTGGGAGTGTATATTTGAGATGGATGTGGATGGGGTTGTGGTTGGGCAGGTGGTGGAGGTAGAAGAGCGGGAAAAGAGATGTATTGGGGCCTCCACCCCTGATGAGATGCATTCCACTGAAGTTGTTGCTGAGCATAGGGTTGAAATGAATGGATGGTTGGTTTGGCATGATATGGAGATGTGAAGGACCAAGGAGGAGGCATGGACCAGCAAGGATGTGCAAGGGGGCCTCAAGAAGGTATGGATGTGACTTGGTTGGGGTTTTAGTATGCCTAAGATGTCCCTTGTATCCCCTGCTGATATGGTCTAGGTCCATGCGGCCTCCTTTGGTCTATGTAATAGATCTGTTCAGTGGCTCCTTCGGCCCCTTGGTATACATCTTTATGTCTGGGTAAGGACAGGGACTTGTCTGTAAAATGATTTTCTTCACAGATTGAACAAACCTCTATAGAGTTCAATGGGCATTCATTCCTGGGATGCCTCCTGGTGCATCTAGGGCAAAAAATGGCCAAAGGCCTCTCTGCTTCCTCTTGTTTTCTTTTGATATGTAAGATATCCATTTGCATGGCAAGAATTTGTAGCATCTCACTCTTGAAGTCTTCCAACATGTTTATAATTTCACTTTTAATGGATGAGTTGGAAGGAAAGGTACTGCCCCCAACATTTCTGTTTTCAGCCATGAGCTCCATAGGAATGTTTTCTTCTTCTTCTTCCCCTATAGGTTCTTCAAATATGTCTTGCTATTCACCTAAGTGTTATTCTTGATTGCAGCCACCAAAGAAGAGAGAGAAGGTTGGTTGTGTTAAGCAATGGGGGCGTTGGGCAAACATTTTCCTGAGTTATCTCTATTCCTATGAGGCATGAAAGGAAATCATTTTGGTTGGTTTTTGTTTCTTTTTCCCCACACTGATAGTACCTGAAAAACTAAAATTGATTGAACAAAACAAATTGCAACTAGTTGAAATAAACTTGTTGAATGGAAATTTGTAGAATTGAAGAGGAAAGCAAGGAAATGTAGAACTTTGAAAGAAATGACTAGTCCACTCTTGCTGAAATGAAATTTGCAGAATTGAAAAGGAAAGCAAAAAAATGCAGAACTGAAAGAAGGAAAATGACTAATCTACTTTTGCTGAAATAAACTATTAGCAGAATGTTGCAATAGATAATAGAAGAAAGCAGTAATCATAGAATAATCTGATGCTTCCTCGGCAATGGCACCAAAAAGATGGTGAGCACCAGTATTGTAGAAATAATGCTGCAACTCTTGGGCTGCCTACTTTACTCTTATCAACCTGGTAGTTCGTAACAAACTTGGAAGTGACGGTGTTATATGCACAAGTACTAGTTCTTACTGCAGGTTGTCACTTGGTTAGCCGATGCAAGATCATTAGGAGCTCAAGCCAACTTCTATGGATTCTAGAAGAAGCTTTATAAGTGATGCAAGGACAAAGAGATTACTCTATTGATGCTATTCTACTTGCAGAAAGGAAGACTGAAATGTAAAGCAAACCAAGGAAATCCTAGTTAACCACTAATCCTACTTTTGTAGAAAACACTATGAAAACCATGAAAAGAATGCCATTATCTACTCAAGGAAGTAAAAAACATCTACCTAAGCTATTTCTGAAAGTAAATGAGCAAAAAACATCTTTTTGGAATTTTATGTATTTTTATGCGAATTTGTTATGCATGTAATTTATTTGTTTGTGGATGTGGCAGCGAATAGGTGGCGATGGAGGGTAGTTTTGGGACTTGAGAGGATGTAGGATGGTGTGGATGGGTCCTAAGAGGTCTCAGATGGCCTTCTGGAAGCTTTTTCCAAACTCAGCCTTCAAAAGAAAGGCTACAGGAAAATCTATAGGAGGACACAGGAAATCTACAGGAGGAAAAACAATGTTCTACAGGAGGCCTACAAGAGGAGGCCGAGAGCAATTTTCATTGTTTTGAAGGTGTGAGAGTGGGTGGAGAATGTAGATGAAGGTTGGAATTAAGTGTTAGGGCACTTAGGGCATACCAAGAATCATTAGGAGAGAGAAAGATGATGGGATTTTCTCAAGGAGAGAGAGGAAAGTCTAGGGAAAATGCAAGAAACTAAGGTAGAATTGAGGGGAGACTTGGGTGACCTGTAGGGCATGGATTAGATGGATGATGGAGTGGCCGATAGGCTAGACTGCTGCTAGAAGATATTTTCTGCATAAACAATTGACAATCAACCAATGAGATTAAGAAAGCAAGGAAATAAGTGCATCTAAAAAACAAAGTTTTTCCATCAAAGTAAACTATGATCAGTGGAAGAAAATGCTGACAACCATTGCATGGAAGAAAAGCATGAAAGAAGACTATTTTAAATAAGGAAATGAGCATGATGAAGAAATTCTGAAGCAAAGAAAACTAAACTATGAACCAATTAGAAAGCTGCAAACACTAGAAGTCCTATGAAGGAGGAAAATCTGTGTTTTTGGGGCAGCAAGAGGGTCTTTGCCTCAAATCATTGTCCCAAAGGGAGAAAGTGAGGAAAAGGCACTACTTCTAGCCTTTTGGATCTTTTCTTTATCACTGCTTAACCTACTATTGAAAATACAAATGGAAGAAAACTACTGAATCATCAAAAACAACCTATTCTTAACCATAAATAAATATATCTAACAGCAACCTAATCTACAAACTTAAATGAAACATAAAAATACAAGAAAAGAGGAGCTTGGCTGCTTATATTAGGCCCTAACCCAAGAGCTTCAACCCTTTGAGGTAACTCAGTGCTAACTCAAAAAGGATTCCATATTTATTCTCAAAACAATAACAAAATTACATGAACTGTCAAAATAATAAGCTCGAAGTTGAGCAGAGTTACATAAGCAATATTGCAGCAAAAATTCAACAAAAAATCAACCCTAGTGAGGCCCTAGGCCTCTCTACTTATACAAATGAAGCTCCCAACAACTTCCTCAAAATCAGAGAGGCCTGGCTCCCAAAACTCGAGATAAACATCAGTTATCGTCCACTTGCTCGGTTGCCTGCTAGTGGATGACTTGGTTGCCTGTACTCCGAGCTGAATGAAGGGGAATTCGAAGTGGGGAGTAATAAATGAGGGGGATTCCCTCCTATAAGTCCTCTCCTTTGTCCACTTTGAGTTATTGCTACCATGTGTCCACTATATCCTTGAATTTGACCACAAAAATCATCAATAATCTGCATTAAACACATTTTAGACCTCATGACATCATAAATAACTCAACTCACTCTATAAGCATAAATATAATTAGAAAATCATGTAGTAAGCTAAGAGAATGGTTGATTTCACTAGGTTAGGAGGTAAAATAAGCCCATATAATTACCCATTTATGAGGCTCATCACAGTGGAAAGATAGAGATCGAGAAACTTAAAGGTCAGAGTTTTGAGTTGTGGAAACTCAATATGGATGATCTGTTGGTGGATAAAGATCAGTGGATCTTGGTAGATCCAGGTACTAAACCAATGGGAGTGTTAGATGAAGAATGGAAGAAGTTGGATTGGAAGGAAAAGAGAACAATACCATTGTGTGTCTCAAATTCAGTATTGTTGAATGTATCAGGGGAAGCTACGATGAAGGCTTTGTGGGAAAAGTTAGGGACTTTGTACCAATCTAAATCTCTGGTGAATAAATTGTTCCTATGGAAAAAGCTGTATAACCTCAGAATGAAAGATGGAGACTCAGTGACAGAGAAACTGAATGGATTTAATACTGTGGTAAGTCAGTTATCATTTGTTGATATTAAAATTTTAGATGAAGATAAGTGCATCAGTTTGTTGTGTTCTCTACCAGATTCATGGGATAGTCTAGTTATTGCAATTGGTAGCAATGCAATTGCCTTGCAGTTTGATGAAATAGTCACATCCTTGCTGATGGAGGATATGAGATGGAAAAATACGGAGAGCCAGAATGGTGATGCCTTGTCTGTATGAGGATTGTCCCAGAACAGAAACAAAAACAAGTCATCGAGTGGGAGACATAAATCTAGAGGGAGATCTAAATCTCCAAGAAAACCTGCAAAGGTGGTGTGCTGGAAATGCGGAAAGGAAGGGCACTACAAAAGGGACTGTAAATCTAGAGCTCTTGATAAAGGAAAGAGATTTGATGATGCTCCTTCTGCAGAAGCAAAAACCACCTCAGATGAAGGTGGGGATGTGTACTTGCCTTCTTCAAGTAGACATGTAGATCATGAGGCATGGCTGATTGACTCATGTGCATTCTTTCACTTCACTCCCCATAGAGAGTGCTTTAGCGAGTATGAGAAATACGATGGTGGTGATGTCTTCTTAGGGGATGATAGGAAGGCTAGAATGATTGGTCATGGAAAAGTAAAGTTGAAGTTGCAAGGTGGAAGGGTTAGAACACTTCTGGGTGTTCTACATATTCTTGCATTGGCCAAAAATCTGATTTCTATAAGAAAGTTGGATGATGCAGGTGTAAAAACAGTGTTCGAGAAGGATACCTGCAAGATGGTTTGGGGAACACTGGTATCAATGGGGGGAGTTTGGATTGGAACTCTGTACAACCTACAAGGTAGCATGGTTGTTGATGGATGCAACAGTTCTATGGTTCCTGAAAGTGGAGCAGAAAATCTAGTGGTCTCTTGAGAGAAGACCATGTTGTGGCATCAAAGGCTTGGACATATTGGACAGAAGGGCCTTCGAATACTTCATGGTAAAGGTATGGTAGAAGGTATGAGTAATAGCTCTCTGGATTTTGATTTCTGTGAAAATTTTGTATATGGGAAGCAAAATCGGGTGAGTTTCCCCTCTGGTGGTAAGAGGGAAAAACAGATATTAGAGCTTGTGCACAGTGACATGTTTGGACCTGTGAAGGTTCCATCACTAGGTAAGTCTGTGTAGTATGTATCTTTTATAGATGACTTCTCAAGGAATACATGGATATATTTCCTTAAGAAGAAATCTGAAGTCTTTGACAGGTTTAAATAATTTAAGGCTCTGGTGGAAAACCAGACAGAGAAGAAGATAAATGTGTTGAGGACAGATAATGGTGGAGAGTTTTGCAATAAGGAATTTGAAGAATTCTGTAAGAAGTGTGGTATAGCATGGCAAAAGACTACTCCATATACACCTCAGCAAAATGGAGTTAGAGAAAGAATGAAAAAGACGTTGATGGAAAGGGCAAGAACCATGCTAAGTGGTATCGAGTTAGGACAGGAATTCTGGGTAGAGGAAGTGGAGACTACATGTTACCTGATCAACAATTTACCTTCATCAGCATTGGAGGAGAAGACTTCACAAGAGGTACTGACTCGTAAGAAACCCTCTCTTTCACATCTCAGGGTATTTGGATGTGATGCATATGTACATGTTCCAAATGAGAAAATAACAAAGTTGGATAGTAAATCTGAAAAGTGCACCTTTATTGGGTATAAGGATTGTTTAAAGGGTTATAAGCTTTGGAACCCAGTAACAAGGAAGGTTGTGTACAGTCAAGATGTGGTGTTCAGAGAGGTGAAAGATGTTATTAAACATGAAATCCAACCAAAGGAACCTGAGAAGATAGAGTTTGAGCTAAAGGAGGAAGAATCAGACTCTACAGCGGAGGAGGAATCAGAAGATGAAGAGCCACAAACTCTAGGTGTGAGAAGATCAGTTCGAGAAAGAAGGTAGCCAGAAAGGTATAGTCCATCTGCTTTCTGTTCAAATTTTGCTTATCTATTATTGATGATGATCCCAGAACTGTGAAGGAAGTAGTAGATTCAGAGGATGGAAAACTCTGGAAAGAGACCATGGTTGATGAAATGGCATATTTGCATAAAAATGAGGCTTTGGATCTGGTGGAGTTTTCGGATGGAAGGAAACCCATTGGTAGCAAATGGGTGTTCAAGAAGAAGACAAATGTAGAAGGAAAGGTGGAGAAATACAAAGCTCAGTTGGTGAAAAAGGTTATTCCCAGGTATCGGGAATTGATTTTGGTGATATTTTTTCTCCTATTGCCAAGGTGACTTCTATTAGATTACTATTATCTGTTTCGGTTGCTTTTGATTTTGAGGTAGAACAGATGGATGTGAAGATAGCATTTCTTCACGGGGATCTGGAAGAGGAGATCTACGTGAAGCAACCTGAAGGTTTTGCGGTGAAGGGTAAGAAAGAACTGGTATGAAAGTTAAAGAAATCTCTATATGGCTTAAAACAGTCACCAAGGATGTGGTATCAGAAATTTGATACATTTATATGGGGACTTGGCTTCACCAAAAGTAAAGTAGATCACTATGTGTATTTTAAATTAATTGGTGACTGTGTTATTTATCTGGTCTTATATGTTGATGATATGTTGCTGGTTGGAAATGAAAAAGAAATTATCTGGGATTTAAAGACCCAATTGTCCTCGAAATTCGACATGAAATATCTTGGTGTTGCAAACTATATTTTGGGCATGGAAATTAAAAGAGACTAGGAAAAGAGGAATCTCTGGTTAAATGAGAGGAATTATGTTGAGACAATACTATAGAGGTTTAATATGCAGGATAGTAAACCGATGAAGGTTTCTATTCCTATAGGTGTAAAGTTATCTGCTGAACAGTGTCCAAGACATAAGAAGAGGAAGAGGACATGTCCCGTGTTCCATATGCAAGTGCAGTCGGTAGCCTGATGTATGCAATGGTCTGTAGTAGACCAGACACTGCACATGCAATGGGAGTATTGAGTAGGTTTATGTCAAAACTAGGAAAGGAGCATTGGATAGTAGTGAAGCGATTTTTTAGGTATTTTCGTGGCACTAGTGATTATGGTTTGTGCTGCCAAGGAAGACCGGGATTGGATAGAGTGTTGAATATTCGTGGCTTTGTTGATGCAGACTGGGCTAGAGATCTAGATCAGAGAAGATTTACAAGTGGGTATGTGTTTAACCTATTTGGAGGTGTAGTCAGTTGGATGAGTAAGAAAAAATCTTTAGTGGAACTATCAACTATAGAGGCAGAATACATGGCAGCCACTTATGCAAGGAAGGAAGCAGTTTGGTTTCAGAGATTTGTTTCAAGTATGGGGTTAGTACAGGGAGTTATAAGGATAGACTGTGACAGCTAAAGTGCAATTTTTTTAGCAAAGAACCCTGCATATCATTCAAAGACAAAGCACATTGATGTTCAGTATCACTTTGTGAGGGATATTATAGAAGACAAAAAGGTGTTGTTGGTAAAGGTGGACACTTTGAAGAATATTGCAGATGCATTGACAAAACGTGTGAGCTCTGAGAAGTTCTCTTGGTGTAGAGAAACAATGGGTGTTGCAGGGTTGGATAAATGACTAAGCTCTATTGTGACCCCTTGTGGAATGAAAACAACAAGTGGGAGAATGTTGGGTTGTGTTATATTCTTTCCACGACTAGCCCACGTAGTCAACTAGGGGGTTAGAGGGGGGGCGGAGCCCCCCCTTCATTGTGCTGATTGTGTAGCAGCGGGGGGGTTATAGGGGGTTTGAGGGTTGTAGGCAACCCCACTCTATAGGTTCTGGGGCAACACCCCGGAAAATTTTATTTTTGGACCCTATGTTAGGTTGGGCGGACCCACCTATGGTTTTGTGCATGATTTTCACACATGGTTTTCGACGCGATGGTTTTCGGTCCATGTTTTTGGACGCGATGGTTCTTGGTCCATGGTATTGGATTCTTCGACATGTATAAATATGTATTGTAACATTGAAAGGAACATAATGAAAAATAAAGCTGGTAGTCCCGATTTTGGGCGCATTGTTTATTTTCTATGTTTTAGAATTTGTATGCAGCTAATTTCTGTATGGGTTTAAAACCTACAGAAATTACTCAATTGTTTCACACAATTGATCCCATATTTGTTCGCTTGGGATTTCCAAATTCACCATCTTTCTAAATGTTTCAGACACTTCTGTATACCTCTCAAAATTTGTCTTGGTAAGGAATAAATTTCTAATTTCATGCTTGATGGTCAAATCAATCTCCAAGGCTTCCAGAAAATCCTTCCCTGTTATTTGTCCTTTGATTCCTGCAAACTTGGCTATGTTTACTGCAATAGTATAAAATTTCTTACAATAATATTCTAATTTGATTAACTTATCATTTAGATTTACCAATCATGGTAGTCCCTTTTGATTTAAAATATTAAAATTTGAATTAAACCTTTGGACAACAATATCCGGGGTTTGAGATTTTGTTTCTAACAGGTTTATCAAATTCTTCGTTTGTAAAACCTTCTTAATCTCTAAGATGGTAGATGTTCTATTAGAAATATTTATTCCTTCCAACTCTTCTCTTCTTTTTGAATTTAACACCTTGATCATATATGTGGCTTCTGCTAGATTGGTCTTCAAAGCTGCTTTATGTTCTTCTATCACTGCTCTACATCTAGTGATGAGATCTTGTTGCTCAAAAATAATTTGTATGGATGGCCATACATATGTCATAGATTGGCTAATTTGTTTCCAAATATTTTCCTTCGCATGGGCCAAAGTATCTTCCCTTAAGGACTCACTTTCCAACTCTTAAATCTTAAATTCTAATCTGTGAGACTTCTGCATCTCCTGTACATACAAAGTATCATTCTTGACTTTCTGCAATTCTAAACTTTGGAACTTTTGCAGTAGCTTCTCGTTTCCCTATTTCTGTATGGCCAGTTCTTCTGATAATATTGTTGGATCAATTTTTGTTGATATAGAATCAATGGTTGTTGATGATGAACTAGGATTTGTACCTACAACTGTTATTGGGACTGCTATGACTGGAACCATAGCAAGTTATGCTGCTTCTTTCTCATTTAGTAACTCTTTGAGCTACTCTTCCATTTTATTTAGCTATATATTTTTCTCAATGATAAGCTTGAGTGTGTCCTCCTTTTGTTGTTCACTTTCTACTATGTCCTTTGTTAGAGGATCTTCTGTAGAAGGTAGCTTCAAATGTTTCTTTAACGCAACAATGTCTGCATGTTTCTATTTGAGGAGTAATTCTGCAACTTTGACATCTTTGGGATCATATACTACTTTAATCACAAAATCCTCCAATTCATTTATTCTATTATCTTTGGCTAATGAATAAATCTTTTCTAACCTGAACTAAGACTAAACATTGGATAGAGCATTCCTAAGTTTGGAAAGGGACATAGGTGTAGTTGTCATGGTGGAAAACAACATTTCACCAGTCTATCTGTGCATATCCATCTCATCAATTGGATGGATTTGACTGGTATCAAATGAAAACACAAACCTTTTATAATCTGATGAAGACTTATGAAATGTAATTTGGGCTTGCAAGAAAGCCATTTGCATTCTGCCTTTCTCACTATCAAAAGCAGAGAGAAGCCTATGTTGAGAAGTTGATGTTTGTTTCCAGAATTGATTGTATACATTAGAATTTAAAGTCTTATTCTTCTATTTAATCTCAAGGAACCTTGAAAAGATGTGCTAATCATCTTAGGAATTGGTTCTTGTGGACTGAATGATTTCTAGAGGCTCCCTAGAAGGTGAAGTTGTAGGAGGAGTTGTTGAAACACTAGTTGTAGGAGGAGTTGTTGAAACACTAGCTCCTGCTGATGTCGAAGATTTTGAATCTCTGAGATCAATTATTACTGGTTGATTTTCCTCTATTAATGTTACCAAGCCAACCTTTGGGTTCCTCCGTTGAAAAATGAATCCTTTATTAATCTCCTCAATAGATGAAGTCTCCTCTCTCACCCTTTTTTGTTGCTTGCTCTGAGTAATTGGAGTCTGTTCATTGGGGGTGGATACAACCTGCTCATTTGCCTCTTGAAATATCCCATAAACCCACTGCTGTTGATTCATGAACTTTTCTATTTCTGGCCTTAGAGTATGATTATAGGTTTTCATTTTTAATTCAACTCTCAAGGCAAAAATAATACCACAAGGGTCATAAGACCAGGTAAACCTAGGGTGGAAATTCATTTTCTTTAACAATGTATCTACCTCAATACCAGCTGATCTGTTGTTGCAAATGAATGATCCAATCATTGACTTGATTTTAAATTGAGATTTCATTTTTCCTGACACAAAGTGCAGGTCATCCATGTCGATCATTTGCCTAATATATTCCAGAGAAAAGATTCTCATATGAACATATTTGGGAAGCTTATATGGTGCAAGCTCACAACCATATACCCTTATCTTTGTATAGTTTTGGTATAAATACCAGTCATTAGCTTTAGTCTTCTCACTCAAGTGTAAAATCATCTTTATTTCATCTCGAATCCTTGCCTCTGTCTGATTGTTGAGAAGCTGTGCCACTGGATGTATTAATGTATCTCTAAAATATGAGAATGTAGAGCTTATAGAAGTGGTCCTGACTATTTTGGTCTAATGAATCACTGATTGATTCACTCCTTGTTCATCATGTTTGCTAAGGTTTGTGGGAAAAATATCTCCCTCCTGAAAAAGCAACATGTGAACAATTATAGAGTTGTAGCTAAACACTCCTTGTATAGTAAGATTCATGAATTGTTCATGTATATTATCAACCAACAATTGGTTGTAATTATACATGAATGGTGGTTGTTGATCTTTGTTGAAGATGGAAAGGAATTCAATGATGGTTTCCTCAACAGACTGGTCATCTGGATATCCTAACAAGTATGAAAGTAGAGAAATACAATGTTCGGAGGGCTCAGGAAACATGGAGAATGATTAGGGTGGATTCCTTTTTGGTAATTTTGCATCCTCAAGTAAAAATATTTCAAACATTTTGGCTCTCTATTGGAAGGTTAGCTTATGGTACAGATCCATAAGTGTTGCTAGTGAAAAATGGTTGAGAGAGTCTAATTGAGGAATTAGGAGCATTTATTTTATGGTTTCAACAGAGATGGTGATTGGAATTTCTCATTTCTGAGCCACCATTGCTCTTTTTACAGGGTCATATTTGGCTTGGCACCAAGTAATTAGGTCATGGAAATCATGAGTTTTTGGGAAGCTGAAGAAAGGCAACAATGATTCCCAAAATCTGATCGGGTCATCAAGGTATTTTTGTTTGAGCCATAGGTGTTGTTCGTGGAAGTCGAACTCACACTTGGCTTCTGCAATCTTGAAAAGTGAGTCAACAAGAGGAACATGGTCAAGATCGAGCAGGGTGGTGGTAGCAGTTCTTTCTTCTCTACTCTTATTTTTAGCTTTCCCTTTTGGGGCCATGCTGACAGATAGAAGAAAGAGTGACTTTGGTGACAAATTGATCAAATAGGAAAAGGTTCTGCACAGGGAAAATGTTTTTCCTACAACCAACAGTAAGAATTCATAAAAAGGTGAAAAATTATTAAGTGTAGGTTTATTTAGAGCATGCAGGGATGGGCTAATGGTTTTATTTATGACCATAGCGGCTTTAATGTAGAGGAGCAGAGCTGTAACAGACGAATAGAAATGGGTATGATAGTAGGGGAACGGGCATGTGAGGTGGAAATGAATAGGGTGACTTGGAAATGGGCATGTGAGGTGTCATCTTTTGATTGGTCAAGGGATAATGGTCAAAGCGTGGGATGGAGGACCATTGGCGGAAGAAAACCATGAGCGGATTGTGTAGGGGGTAGCGAATGGTTTATGGTTTTGAGTGGGGGGTTTGCAGAGCTATAAGATGGTGACATGTAGGGTTGGGGTGTCCACCATTAAAACCACTTTGAAGACCCCCCCACTGCGTTAATGAGAAATGGTCGAGGGGGTTGCAAAGTCTCTCCCCCACTGTTGATCTAGGCAGGGAGTAGATCGACCATTGAATGATGCACGTTGTTTATTGAAAGCCAATAATACATTTTGTCGACTAGCCACTTTTGCTTAAACACACACACACACACACACACACACACACACAGATATATCTATATATATATATATATATATATATATATATATATATATATATATATATATATATATATATATATATAGAGAGAGAGAGAGAGAGAGAGAGAGAGAGAGAGATACATATATTCGTCATATATCATAAATTTTAATGTCAAAGGTTTACAACAAAGATTAATACCTTTTAAGGGAAATTAATCATTAATTAATAAAAATTTAACATTTCTAATGTGGCGCATTTAAACGAGATGCCTTTTCATTTATTCTATTTGAAACCAGATCTTTTATTTTCTCTTTTGCTTCCCTAACATTTTTTGTTTCCTTTTGCCTCCATTCATTATGGAAACTAACTCCTAACATTTTATTTGATATGGATGCATATAAAATATACAATTGTCCTAACATTTTATTTTTTTTCCTTTTCATCCATATCCTAACTTAACATTTTGAATTTATTTTTGACAAATATACTAACTTATCAAAACCAAACAATGTTACAACATCAGCTCCAGATGGGGACTACTTCCCCCTGTGGGATGCAGAGAATAAGTAGATCGAAGTGCCTTCTCCTCGGGATATGGAGTCTTTGTTGAAAAAATTCCACACTTGTAGTTTTTCAAAATAAAATGAACTCTCCAGATACTCAAATATGATGAATGAATGGATGAAAATATAATACTAAATATAATGTTTCAAATATTTCCCATTGACTAGAAATGAGGAATATTGTCCTTCCAAATTCTATAGGATGAATGTATTATTTCCTTTGACTTATGCAATGTTAAATGGACCAAACTAGAGATTGTCAAATTTTGCATGCTTTCCTTTATCTTCTCTCCTTGTATCCCATCTAAGCACCAGGTCTCGTTTCTTGAAATTTCTTTCTCTAGCCTTTCTGTCAAACAACTCTTTCAACTTGTTTTGATATTTCCTTAGCTTGTACTGAATTTCATCCCTAATCTCATTTAACTCAATGATTTGATTAATCCTTCTTATGAACTCATATTTTTCTTCAGAAGGTTCCTAAAGGAATCTCATAATTGGTAAGCTAAATGAGTGGGAAAAACTACTTCCTTACCATAGACTAATTGGAAAGGAGACTTGTCTATGGACCTCTTAGGAGAAACTCTATTTGCCCAAATTGCATGGATCAGGTGACTGTCCCAACTCTTTTTATGGTCTTCAAGAGTCTTCTTAATGACCTTAACTAAGCTCTTGTTGGAGGACTCTGCTAGCCCATTACCCCGTGGATAGTATGGTGTAGAATGATGTAACATAATTGAATACTTTTGACAAAACTCAATCATTTTAATACTACTAAAAGCTACTGCATTATCTATAACAATTTGTTGAGGACATCCAAATCTTGATAAAACATTTTCCTCAAGGAATTTAATTACAACAGTATCAGTTGCATTTTTAATAGGTATATCCTCTACCCATTTGGTGAAATAGTCTATAGCAGTTAGAATCCATCTATGTTGATTACTTGATTGTGGATGAATATCCCATATGAAGTCCAACCCCCTTTGTAGAAAAGGTTCCTGAACCAATACTGGAACAAGAGGGAGTGTTGGCAGCTTCTATTTCCCTACAAATATTTTACATTGTGTGCAATTTCTAACTCCTGCTCCAACTTCTTCAAACAGTGTTGGCCAATAGAAACCTACCTTTAAAATATTGTAAGCTGTTGCTCTCCAGGCATAGTGTCCACCACAAAACCCTGCATGGAACTGATCTATAATTCCCTCTATTTCCTTTTCAGTCAAACAGAGAAGGATATTGAGAGGATCCTTCTAGTATAGATTACCATTGATAATAAAATATTTAACTGCTTTAAGCTTCAGGGCTTTACACTCCTTTAAGTCAAGTTCAGTTAGACATTGAAAATCTCTAAGAAACTGTACAATATCAGAATACCAATCAAAGAGTAGATATTTCTGAGCTATATGAATGAGAATGGTTTGATATGAAGAAGAAGGTTCTTGTGGATTTTCTTCTAAATTTGGAGAATGTTCTTGTGGATTCTCCCTTTCTGTATTTAAGGAAGGTTCTTGTGGATTCTTCTCAGATGGAAGTTTAGAAATGAAATTTATTTCCAATACTTTGCAATTGGATTCAGCCAGCAATTTGGCCAAACCTTAACCTTCTACGAGCTTTGTGGTCTTGATCTCAAGATCAAATTCAAGAATTTTGGCAATCCATCTTCTCCTTCTTCCATCAATATCAAGTTGGGTCAAAACAGTTTTGACAACATGATTAGGGAAATAGGCTATAATGTGTGAATGTAATGTTGGAAATAATACTGAGAGGGGGGGGGGGGGTGAATTAGTATTATCAAATCAATATAACTTTTTCATTTCCATATTCATATGCTACTTCCACAGCTATGATTAACGCAACCAGTGAATATCCAATAAACTTATGATTCAGTTAGTTGATCCTTAATGATTGCATTAGAACATTATTAACCATATGAATAGTAAACAAAAGCAGTAAAATAGAATAGATCATCACACACAAGAAGCACACATGAACACCATGATATAAGGTGGAAACCCAATGTGGGTGAAAACCACCTGCTGCAAGTCGTCTCTATCTTCTTTTAATAAGAACTTCCTTTTACAATATTTTGTACTGGTGCAGTCTTATACCAGTACACAGGCTTCTACCTGCAGAAGGCTTCAACCTTCTCTCATTCTCCAAACTCTCCTGGAAGGGAGCTACAACCCCCTTAGCTCTTGTACTAGCCGATCCATTTACTAGTACGTAGGTGCAGGCCTACTGAAATGCTCCAACCTTTACTTGTTCTCTTAGCTCTTGTACTAGCTGATATACTAGTACGTAGGTGCCGACCTACAGAAGGCTATGACCTTCTCTTTCTTCCTCCAGGTACCACATTTCATACATTTTCAGACTGGATACTCATGGAGCACAACATCATAATCTGAAGGCCACATTTCATCCAATTTTCATACTGGACCCATCAATATCATTGAAGCACACAATCAATCTCTGAATCACCCAATACTGAATCAACACTTTCACCAAAACCAACCTGCATTCAGATCTGCAAGTTGTTCCATACATCAGTCATACCCAAATCATACCATTCATAAACATATGCCAATAATTCAGATCTAATTTATCAAACCAGATAATGATAAACATTTCAATCCTTAAGATCCTGATCCATCAAGTATCAAATAGATCTGCAATCAACCAACTTCCTTGTGCACAAACTGAATCAATACTTTCTCAGCACATAGCAACCAAATGTCAAATTAGAACCCTGAACACCGCAGTAATAGAGAAAAACCAGCTAAACCATATTTCAAGAAAAGTCTGCAACTTCACCAATAGAAACTTGCAGATGTCTGCACTTCTGTTGTGTCGAGACTGCACACCTCTGCACCTGCTCCTGCTGCTCACCTTCACACCTCTGCACATGCTCCTGCGGCTCACCTGTGCACCTCCGCATCTACTCTTGTGTCTCTCCTGCGTACCTTTGCACATGCGCCTACTGCTCACCTGCGCACCTCCGCACCTTCTCCTACTGCTCTTTTGGGAACCTTCGTGCATGCACCTGCGCACCTACTCCTGTGGCTCTCCTGTGCACCTTCGCACATGCGCTTGCTGCTCACCTGTGCATCTCCGCACTTGCTCCTGCGGCTCTCCTGCGCACCTTCGCACATACGCCTGCTGCTCACCTGCGCACCTCCACACCTGCTCCTGCGGCTCGCCTGCGCACCTCTGGGTATAGACAATTTATCAGTCTTCAATTGTACCCCAGACTATCAGATTTATAGATCTGATCATGTGCCAAAGAGATCTCAACCCATCAGTAGATCCATCTTGTAATGCTCAGGTTTCTCCTTGATTCGAATCCAGCTATTACTCACCAACCGATCACAAGTATTTCAGATCTCGCTCACCTTAAGATATTCAACCCATGAGTGCTCAGCCAAATGATCTCCTTTCCTTTTTATAGACAAGCCCTTACTCAAACCATGGACCAAAACCATAGAAATCCAATACAAGGGACCCAACACCGGGGTTCAATACTTTAGAAACAAAAACCACGGACCAAAACCATAGGATCAGAAACGTCGGACTAAATACCATGGATCAATCATAAAATTTCCCACACGTGCGCTTTTCTCGCATGAAAGTGCATGCTACTGAAGGTCCACACTTTTTGTTCAGTACGCCTGTGGATATGTCCGCACCTTTTGAATGGTGCACCTGCGTATGTATGCAACTGTGTCAAAAGGAAACTGCGGGCCTCATTTTCTTCCATTCTAAGAGCCTAAAGTGTGATCTACCTTCTTAGTAAGTTGCCATACTGTTAGAGGGTTTCCATACTATGAACTATCATCATAATAAGTTGTCATTGTACATTACATCTGAATTGAATGCTTTGAGCTGCCCTGCATCCCATGTATTCTATCACATCTGATCTCTCTTCTGTAGATTTATCTAGTTATATATAAGTGAGATGTTCTGTTGCAAGAGGGTTGCCATCAAGTACAATACATGCATCATAATGCCAACAATCTCCCCCTTTGGACTTGATGGCAACAACCTTCTCACTCTCCCCCTTTGACATCAAGGGCAAAGGGCGGACCAAGATACTTTCTTCCTTGATATACTTTTCGCTGTCCATACTCCCCCTGAGTACCTGCTGAAATCTCGGATTGAGCTCCCCCTTTGTATATGCCAAGATGTACCAATCTGTCCATGCTCCCTCTAAGTACATGCTGAAAACTATGTTTAGCTGAGGAGTGTTGTCCATGCTCCCCCTGACTGTAAGCAAGGTCTGCAAAAAGATGTTCTTCAAGAAGAACATGACTCTATACATCATAAATGACCTTTCTATCACCAAAGACTCATCCATCAAAATGGGGATATACCAAACTTGACTCATCCACCTAACCAAGTGGGGATACATCAATGTTTACACATGATAACCCAAGAGTATAACATCATTCATCCCAGGCATAGTAGGGAAACCAATGACCAGAAGAGATCTCATCAAATGACTATAATAGATAGAGACACAATGGTATTCATGACATTTATAACAGAGAACACACATCTAAATAAGATCATGATAGCCATCAGCAACTATCATACATAGTGTATGATGAAGCATCTGTCAACAGCATCTAGACCAGCAACCTGTATATGTCCATCAACCATAGCCATCTCATCAACATCAAGATCTGCATGATCCAAGTATCATCATTTGGGAACATTTGCATCAATCAACATATATAAGAATCAACCTATCATTATATCATCATGTCTCCAACAATGCAACTTTGAGTAATCATCCATGTATCCAGCACTGTGTATCTTGAGCTCAAGATCATTTGTCAAGACTTCTTGATATCATCAACATCAACAATCCTCATCCATATGAAAACCAAGAACTATGATCTTTATGCATATGACGACAACAGCATATGAGTGACTCATCATCAAGTAATGTGAATTCAAGGTAAGCACCATATATGCATCATCAAAGAATCAACCACAAATCTGATCTGAACATCAACTATATAATCCCAAGAATCATATGAGACAACTCACAACTATATCATAGCAAGATATATCATTTAGCCATGTAATCATCATTACCAAGGACTACCAACCATAATGCCAACAATGCATTATTGAAAGTGTATACTCCCTGATGAGCCCCAAATTTTGGTAACAATTTGGGCTCATTTGGCCTACTTACCTTGCTCAACCCTTAATTTTTTATCACTTATGCATCATTTCTTAGTATATCCGTGTTATTTGTAGGAAGAAGGGCAGTCATTATGCCTATGTGGCTAATACATGATGATTTCAGGTTTTTTGGCATTAAATGGAGCAAATACCACGCAAATGGAGACAAGGAGACAGCCAAGGTGGCATTGCAGGTTTATAGGGAGGTTGTCCACAGCCTTGAATGACTTCCCTCGTGATCTCCACCCCAACTCCGAGCTCCAACAGTTAGCACCACCGAGCTAGAAGGCAGCCAACGGATTCTATAGGAACAGTAGTTCACTTTCAGTTGGACAGCCAAGCTCCACTAATTGAGGAGGCCAGCTTGGCCCTCATCATGTATAAATATTAAGGCTGTTTCCTTCGATGAGGCTCTTGAACTTTTGTTATAGACTTTGGATTACGAGTTGTAGCTCTGTTTTTGCTCTTTGTAAGCCAATTTTGGCATGTTGTTAGACTCATGATTATGATATTTTAATAAAGGCAGTCAGATTTGATTCGATTCTGAGTTCTTAGGGGAGCTATAGCTCTCAGGTTAGGGCCCAACCTGAGAGCAATAGACCTCCTTCCCTTTGTATTGTTACTTTTTTTCATTGCATTTCTTTCCTTTACTTGCACTTGAAAAACACAGTTTCCTGAGTTGACTGTTTCGGTTTGGTTATGTAGGTTAGTTTCATGAATGTAGTTGTTTCATTAGTTCAGAATTAGCGTAGGGAGATTGA
This sequence comes from Pinus tabuliformis, assembly GCA_031772625.1. Lineage (NCBI taxonomy): Eukaryota > Viridiplantae > Streptophyta > Pinopsida > Pinales > Pinaceae > Pinus > Pinus tabuliformis. Next base: position 1,072,707,689 of record CM062811.1, read on the forward strand.
AGTTAAGTTGAGTTCAAAAAGGTTGAATGCATGCTCGCTTTCACCTCTGTTTGGGGACCGGAAGTGTAGACCGTGCCAACTGCCAAAAAAACATTGTTCTAACATATGCATGCAAGTATTGTTGTAATGTTCTCGATTGAAGAGTTGTCCATACGATTTTATCTTGAGTAATGACTCTTTGGTTCAGTATCATGCACGAATTCCTTTCAACTTACGTTGTTGTTCTTTGATTCCTAATAAAACAGTTAGAATAGGTTGGTGAACTTTCGTTTACATGCAAGATAAGGGTGATTTGTTTCATTTACACTGCGCAGCACCACTTCATCGTGTTCTTATCCTTCTGAACCGTGCCTAAGCCACCTACTCATCCTCTGTTCAGCTCATTTGCCTTCCAAACCTTCTACTGTCCACGTTGCTCAATCTTTTTGACCTTCCACTACTCTACCCTTCTATCGACCAACCAGCTCTATCCACGCTCTCCCCATCTCATCTCTCTGTCCATAGGTCATCTCAAGCTCCTCTTCCATCTTACCCATCCATCCATACAGTTCCTTCACTCCTCCATCACCCAAAACTCCGACTGTAGGACATCCTGTAGAAGTTAGCAGACATCCTGTAGAAATCCCGAGTTTCATGTAGGATCCCCTGCAGACATCCTGTAGAAGCCTGCGAACACGGTTGCCGAGCACCTGAACATTGTGGACTTCTGTGGAATGATGTGAAGGATCCCCTGGAACCTCTCAGAGCCCTCCTAACCGTTCCCAAGCCTTCCTTCCCTTCGAACTACCCCTGCACAGTCAATACCCAGTAAGAAGCACAATCACAATAACTCCACCCACTTGAGCAAAAATAAAAAATGTGTTCTCTTCAATGAAAGTAGTTTAAATTCATGCATCTCATCTCACTAGAAGTAATGGCATCATTTCTAGAAGTTTGCACTCCAACCATTGCATCATAGAGATTAAACTAGTCAGAATAGGGTTTACTAGGGTTTCCCTGTTTGGTTGGCTTTCAGTTCATTCTTGCAAAATAGGTTAATTTCCTTTGAGATAGCCTTCGTCCATCATTTAGAAAGCTTCTTCTGAGAACATATAGAAGTTGGCTTGAGACCTAGCGGACTTGTGCCAGCTGACTAAGTGATAGCTGCGACAAGAGCTAGTACTTGTGCATACAACACCGTCGCTTCCAAATTTGTTACGAACTACCAGGTTGATAAAATTAGAGAGAGGAAGCTCCAGGAGTTGTAGCATTATTGCTACAATACTGGAGCCCACCATCTTTTTGGCGCCGTTGCCGGGGAAGCGTCAGAGTATTAGTAATTGTTGCTTTTCTTCTATTTTCCACTACAATCTTCTGCCAAGTAGTTTATTTCATTTCCATTCTGCAAAAGTAGCATAGACATTTCCTGCTTTCATAGATTAGCATTTCAATTCCGCAATTTCAATTTTGCAAGCATAGATTAGCCTTTCAATTCTGCAAGCGTAGATTAGCATTTCCATTCCTGCAATTTCATTTGAGCAAAATAGATTAGTCCTTCCCTGCTTTCATTTCAATTCTGCATTTTTATTTCAGCAAGATAGTTAGTTGTAGATCAATCTGTTTCAGTTTTGCAGGTACCAAAGAGAAAAAAAAACAAAAGCAATCAAAAATTCTTTCCATTTCATGCCTCGTAGGAACCGAGATAAAACAGGCAAATTCCTACCCAACACCCCCACCACATTACTGAGTCACCCTTCTCTCTTCTTAGGTGACAGTGATCCAGAAGAACCTATAGGTGAACCTCCTGAGATATACGAAGATCCTATAGCAGAAGAAGAATTAGAAACCATCCCATCTGGACCTATGGCTGACAATAGAAGAGAAGATGAGAGAATAGAAGGTGCCTTCCCCATCCGAGAGACCAATGGAGACATGAAAATGAAAAACATTAGTCCCTCCGCTCTGCCTCACTTCCATGGACTGACTACTGAAGATCCTGATACCTTCCTGTTTGAGTTTGTTGTCCTTTGTAAAACCTATGACTATACTGAAGATGAGCAGAAGCTGAAACTCTTCCCTTCAACTCTTAAGGATGCAGCAATACGCTGGTTCATGGGCTTACCTGGGAATAGTATCACCACTTGGGCTCAGATGCAGCAAGCTTTCAATACCAAGTACCGGGACTACTGTAGGTCCAAGGAAACCAAGGGAGAAATCTTTCGGATGACCATGGGAAATGATGAGTCATTAGAGGATTGTGAGGAGAGGTTCCAACTTAGCTACAAGCAGGCCAGGTGCACACTTGACCCTGAATCCCTCAAGTTGGTCCTGCTCTGAGGAGTCCCTGAAGACCTTTTAGATACCCTTCACATGCTAGCTGGGGGAGATATTTACCAGCTGCCTTATGAGGACATCAAGGCTGTGTTCAGAAACCACTCTAGGGCAGCCCGAAAACGAGGTAGAGGAAACCCTCTCTCAGCTGGTATTCCTTTCTCCAAGCATGAGTTTGCAAATCAATTAGAAGATCTTAAGAGTGAGGTGAGACAGACCATTGCCATGCAACTGGACACATTCAGGATCTAGCAGAAGAAGGAAGAAGCTGAGAGGACCTTGGCTATCTTCTGCCCTAGATGTACAAGGAGACACCCTAAGAACGAATGCCCATTGCATTCGGTTGACGTGTGCTTCGTTTGTGAGGAGGACCATCCCACAAATCAATGTCCAACCTTACCTAGGTTTAAAGCTATGTACCAAGGGACAGAAGCTCCCACTGAACCTCTCTATTACCTCAACCAAAGGAGGCCACAAGGACCTAGACCTTACCAGCAGGGGATGCAAGGGGTACCTCAAGCTTATTACAGCCCCAACCAATCGACTCCTATGCCTTCCTGGGGTCCCCCTGCTCATCCTTCCTGGTTTATGCCTCCTCCATGGTCTTATCCACCTCAGTACCCTACTCAGCCCACTAATCATTCATATCATTCACATGCCCAGCCACAGCCTCAGTGGAATGCACCTCAGTCGGGGTGGAGGCCCCAGTACAACACTCCTCCCGCCATTTTGCCTCCACCACCAGTTCAACCTCAGCCATTACCGCCTGCTCCTCCAAGGCAACCTCAAATGCCTGCTCAACCGAACCTGAACCCCAACAATAGACAGGCCCAGCAGGTATACACTGGGGAAACATCATGTCCTACCTATGCTGTGGAGATCCAGGAGATCAATCTTCGATCTGGAAAGACTCTTCCAGATCGCCAACCGCCTCCCCCAGAGGACGAGGAGGATAAACAGGAAAGTGAACCAAAGGCTATTCCACCCTTTCCTGAGAGACTAACAGCCACCACACAACCCAACCCAGAGGAGGATGAGCTTCTAGGAGAGCTCAAGCAGTTGTGTGTGAAAATACCACTTCTCCAAGCCATCAAGGATGTGCCAATATACAACAAACTAGTTAAGGAAAAGTGTTTTAAACACCCACGCAGGCGAAAGAGAGATGCTTCAACCATCAATGTCTTAGGACAACTGTCTGACCTTATGTTAGGACAAGTCATCTGCCCAAAGTACCTAGATCCTGGAAGTCCTGTAGTAGATGTCCACATCAATGGCACCATCATACCTCACACCTTGATTGATCTGGGGGCTGCCATTAATGTGATGACCAGGGATACCATGCTCAAACTCAATCTTCAGGGTTCCTTGAGGAAGACCTCGACAGTACTGCAACTAGCAGATCGCTCCACTGTGACTCCCGAAGGGATTGTGGAGGATGTCTTGGTCTCTGTCGACTCTTGGGAATACCCTGCAGATTTCTTGGTTCTGCAACCCAAGGCAAAGCTTACTGGATATCCTCTCATTTTGGAAAGGCCTTGGTTAGCCACTGCAGATGCTTACATCAGTTGCCGTGCAGGAAACATGACCATCAAAAACGGTCCTATGTCCAAGCAGCTAGTCCTATATCCTCCTGCCCAACCCTCCTTAGAGCATGACTTACCACTGTGGTTGGAGGAAGGAGAAGAGGATGAGGTGTACGCAGCACCTTTGTGCACCCTAGATACCACTAGAAGAGACCCCCCAACCGAGGATGACTTGATTGATACTTTGATCCAGAATCTACCTTCCAGTGCACTATCCTTAGAGAAATTGGTGGAGCACGCCCAAGCCAGCACCTTAGTGGACCTTTGTACCACCAACCCTGTTACTCCCAGAGTCAAGAATGTGGAGTTCGGCCTTGAGAGAACGTTAAATATCAGCTCCTCCCTATCTCCTTCCCAGGAAAAGGAGATGTGTAGCCTGTTGGCCAGTCATCTAGATGCTTTTGCTTGGAGCTATAAGGAGATGAAAGGAGTCCATCCCTCGGTCTGTACCCATCACATATACATCAAAGAGGGTTGTAAACTAGTTAGGCAACCTCAGAGGAGAATGAATCCAGCCCTTAAGGACATTGTCAAGGAAGAATTACAAAAACTGTTGGATGCCGGATTCATTTACCCCATCTCAGATAATGAATGGGTGTCCCCTCTGCTGTTGGTTCCCAAGAAAAATGGGAAGTGGAGAATCTGTGTGGACTACCGAGAACTGAACAAAGCTACCAAGAAAGACCATTTCCCTCTACCTTTCATAGATCAAGTGTTGGATGGACTGGCAGGAAAGAAGTTCTTCTCTTTCCTGGATGGGTTTAGCGGGTACAACCAAATCCAAATCAGCCCGGAAGACCAAGATAAGACCACCTTCACTTGTCCTTGGGGTACCTTTGCCTACCGAGTTCTTCCCTTTGGGCTATGCAATGCTCCTGCTACCTTCTAGAGAGCTGTCTTGAGCATCTTCTCGGAGTTGGTCCATGATGCAGTGGAAATCTATATGGATGACTTCACTCCTTATGGGTCCAACTTCCAGGAAGCATTGTCCAATCTAGGAAAGGTCCTAACCAAATGCATTGAGATGAACCTGTCCCTTAGTCCTGAAAAATGTGAATTCCTGATGACTGAAGGGACTGTGCTAGGCCATACCATTTCTTGCCAAGGGTTACAAGTGGATCCTAACAAAATTGCTCTCATCAAAAAGCTTCCACCTCCCCAAAAGGTAAGGGATGTCCGGAGTTTCTTAGGATTAGCAGGGTATTACCGGAGATTCATTAAAGACTTCAGCAAGCTAGCCTCACCATTGTTTGGTCTGTTGGCAAAAGATGTGGAGTTTAAATGGACTGGCGATTTTCAGAGAGCTTTGAATGAATTAAAGGACAAGTTGGTGTCAGCCCCAATCTTGAGAGGCCCAAACTGGGCCCTACCTTTCCACATCCACACTGATGCCTCAAACAAAGCCATAAGGGCAGCCTTAGGACAAGTTGAACAGAAACTTCCATATGCCATTTACTTTGTTAGCAAAAACTTGTCCAAAGCCGAGCTGAATTGCACTGTAACCGAGAAAGAATTCTTGGTTGTGGTCCATGCATTGAACAAGTTCCGACACTATATTACTGGCTATCAAACCTTTGTACATACGGATCATGCTGCAATTAGATATTTAATGAATAAACCAGATGTGAATGCTCGTATTATTAGATGGTTACTTTTGTTGCAGCAGTTTGATTTGACCATTGTTGACAAACCAGGTAAAGAAAATGTTGTTGCTGACTTTTTATCTAGATTGGATTTGTCTGCAGATGAGGATGGAACAGTGGATGACCAGATGCCCGATGAACATCTGTTTGCTATCTCAGTACTCTCTCCATGGTTTGCTGATATAGCAAACTACCTTGTTTCAACACAGTTCCCTCCGCACCTATCTTCAAGGGAGAAGAGCAGAATCATCAGAAAAAGTGCCTCATTTACTTGGATCGGGGGCAATCTGTTCAAGCTTGGCCCTGATCAGATCTTAAGGCGTTGTGTAAGGGAGGAGGAAGTCTTTGATATCCTCCTCACCTGTCATGATGGACCTTGTGGAGGACATTTTGCAGCAAAGAGGACTGCCTTCAAAATCCTGCAGGCAGGCTACTATTGGCCCACACTTCATCAAGATGTCAGAAGATATATCAGCCAATGTGACCGATGCCAAAGAATGGGGAAACCGACTCCAAGGGATGAGATGCCTCTCCAACCTCAAGTGACTCTTGAGCCATTTGAGAAGTGGGGTATGGATTTTGTGGGTCCAATCAACCCTCCTTCGAGGCAAAGGTCTTACATCATTGTGTGCACTGACTACCTGACAAAGTGGGCAGAGACTAAAGCAATCAAGGCAGCAACAAAAGAGAAGGTGGCCGAGTTCTTAAGAGAAAACATCTTCTACAAATTTGGCTACCCAAGAGAGCTGGTCACCGATCAAGGGAGCCAGTTCACATCCAACTTGATTGAAGACCTACTAGCTCACCACAAAATCAAGCATAGGACTTCCACCCCCTATCATCCACAAGCAAATGGCCAAGTGGAAGTCACCAACAGAGCATTGGAAGGGATTTTGACTAAGGTGGTGAGCAGCAGTAGGAAAGATTGGACAGATCACCTCGTTGAGGCCACATGGGCTTACAACACCACCTGGAAGACCACCACCGGCTTCACACCTTATGAGCTGGTCTATGGGAAGAAAGATTTGTTGTCCATTGAGTTTGAGTACAACACTTTGAGGATGGCAGCTCAGCTAGATCTAGATCTCAGTCATGCACAACAAGAAAGGTTATTGCAGCTGAATGGACTGGACGAGCACCAGATGCAGGCCCTCCTTCACTCAGAAGTGGTTCAACTTCAGAGAAAGGTGTGGCATGACCAACACTTCCATGACAAGCAATTCCAGCCGGGAGATTGGGCCTTGTTGTATGACTCCAGATACAAAGATTTCAAGGGGAAGCTGAGAACTAGATGGCTAGGACCATATGCAGTGGAAAAATGCCATGACAATGGATCTGTTCTTATTCGAACCATTGATGAGGAGGCCATCCCCATGCTTGTCAATGGGCATCTATTGAATATCTACAGGAAGCCTCTCTCAAGACAAGAATTCATCACAACTATGGAGAAATCAGTGTTGGTCATAGAGAAGGGTTCTGCCTCTGCTTTGGGCATACCCTAAAAGATTTAAAAAAAAATAAATAAAAAATAAAAAATAAAAAAATAAAAAATAAAAAAAATAATAATAAAGATCCTTGGTTGAAAACCTTTCTGAGGCTCCCAAGGCAGGTGGTAGGGGTGAAAACCTCATTGAGGCACCCCTATTGTCTTTCAAAAAAAAAAAGAGATTTGAAAAGATCCTTGAGTGAAAACCTCTCTGAGGCACTTAAGGCAGATGGCAAGGGTGAAAACCTCATTAAGGCGCCCCTGTTATCTTTCAAAAAAAGAAAAAAAGAAAAAAAAAGAAAAAAAAGCAATAAGCAAAAAGATAGGGACATCAAGTTCATAATGTGAAAATGCATGCAAGTTGCAGGTGTTCTATGAAGAAGAGGAGGTCTTAATGCAAAGCCAAAGATCCTTATCATGCTGCCAGGAGACCTCACCAGCACCTCCTCCAAGAATACTCATTTCCTCCAAGGTATGTGCACAATTTCATCATGGCAGACTTTCTATAGGAAGATGCAGACTTTCTACAGGAAGGTGCAGACTTTCTACAGGAAGGTGCAGACTTTCTACAGGAAACGCAACTTTTCTACAGGAAGTTCTGTGTGTCTACAGGAAACTTCCTGTAGAAGTTTGGGACGGGCCAGAATTCATTTTATGAGGAGATCTAACGACCAAGGGTCGGTTTGGATGCATGCAAGCTACTGTTGTCACCCTTATACATTGTTGTCACCTCTTTCTACCATCCCTGTCGACATGCAACCAAGTTACCTGCACCATCAAAGCAGATCATTGAGTTATCACGAGAAAGCAATTCTTGAGATGAAAAAACGCTGAGATGTCATACCATATCCATCTCGGCCATCCATGAGCTCTGTGAACGTGATCGTGGGGCCATTGCCTTCGTCGTGCAGCATGCACCCGAGGAGGAAGAAATTGTTACAGGACATCCTGTAGGAGTCCCGTAACAGTTAAGCCCGCTAGAGTGCACACCATATACAAGGGAAACGCGGGCGCATGCAGCTGAAGCATCCAATCCATCGTCAGCGGCCTATGAATGTGAACCTCTGGGCCTGTGCAAATCAAGCAACAGCAACCAAATCCACTCATCGTCGTCCAAGAGCCTGAACAATCGTGTTGCGGTCGCACAGGTAAGTGTCTCGACCCTTTCTTCCGATGAATTGCATGAATTTTACTTCGAAAATGTTTGCAAAGTGTGAAATGGATGGGTTGAGCGGTTGTATGGTCAATCGATTGGCCACGTCGACCAGTCAGCTGGTCGAGCTGGATGTGTGAATGGTGGTCGTGGAAAAAACAGGCAGTGGACACGTGAGAACCGTCCACTCGGGGAGAAACGAGTTCTAATGAGAATGGCGGCGGCGGATCTGCGGGAATGATGCAGCAGTAAGTAAACTTGCAGAAGAATGATGGTGTGACGTCACCCAACGGTCCGGCAGGGACAGCTCACCCCCGCGCCATGGATTCCGCTGATTCAAATCTAATCGGCTAGATTATCAACCTCATGCATTTATCATTCACCGTTTGCGACTCGAGTAATCATCCGGATCCCTCTACAGTTCGATACTCCGAGTCTTTGGCCATCAGAACGCCTGTGAAGCTACAGCAAGAGCGCAGACCCACTGCAGTATCCCCGGAAATCGCGCGCTGCTCCTACAGGAAAGCTGTTTCTACAGGAAGTCGGGTTCCTCACGTCAAAAGGTGGTAGATTAAAAAGGTAAGCCTGAACTCTCCATGCAATTGGTTTTTGAAGGTGGCAGAATCGTCGTCTACAGTCTGGTCGAAGAAAAATTGTTGCAATTGTTGTTTGCCGTGCATGAACTGTCGTCCTACAGGATGTCAGTATAATTAGCTATGTTAAAGGTTTGCAGGGGGTAAGCTTTGTGAATTATGTGCATGACAGAGGCGTAATCCTACGCTCTGTCCCAGTAGACCGAATTTCTTTCCCATTTGCCACCTCCAGCTAACACAGCAGTTTTTCACCATGCCGAGTGGGTTCATCAGAAGGGAGCCCACTGATTCAACGAAATTAAGAGAAAATGCTGAGGTGGTGGAGCTCTTCACATGAGCACAATGGATATCCTTCTGTGACAAATTGCAGGGCTATGATGACGAAGTGGCAGAAGAGTTTTTGCAAGCTCTGAGGCCGAAATCTAAAACATTGGCCACTGTTACCTTCAGGGGTCTGAGCCTCAAACTCACCCCACAATTCATCAGCCGAGTTACGGAGCTCCTAATGGGATTACCATGGGATGAAGAAGAAAGGAAATTGAGCCAACAAGCTAAGAAAGAATTCTTTCCACCAGAGGAGGAATTCTCAGAAGACAAAAATGGGGTTCGTAGAACCAGTTTACTGGCACCATGGAATGAAGTGAGCCTGCAAATTATGAAGTACATCACCTGCAAAGGCCGTTTTAGCATTGTATATGGGTACCACTTTCGGTTACTCAATGAATTACGGCACCAGATGGAGCTACCTATAGAAAACAAACTCAGTCTCTCTTACTTTCTACTACAGTCTCTGATTGAGTGTGCAACCAAGCTGAAAGAAGGCATACCAGACCAGGTAGCCCACCATGGATTGATCAAACTCCTCGTGGAGGATGCGCTCCACACGTACAAGGTTCCTCTCTCATGGGAAGACTTCAGGAATTTGACAAAGGACGGGGACATAAAGATGCTAACCGAAGAGCTCGGTTCTTCTAGCAGTGAGGAGAAGGAGTCAGTGGCCGCAGCAAAGAAAGAAAAAGGCCAAAAGACCCTGACCACAGAGCAGAAGAAAAAGCAAGAAAAGAAACAAGAGAAAAAGGATGACAAGGAGAAATATGACACACCCATCTTGACAGCAAGAGAGACAAGGTTGTAAGGCAGAGTGGACAAGGCAGAGAAGGTCCACATCAGCAAGAGTGCCTCGACAGCGACCGCAACCAAGTCAAAAAGCAAAACCCATGCAGCAAAGCAGACCAAGGCGGCGACACCTGTTTCTACAGGAAAGTCGAAACCGGCTTCTACAGGAAGCCTGAAAATTATTGAAAAAGGGTCTTCTACAGGAAGCCCGAAAATTACTAAAACAGGGTCTTCTACAGGAAGACCGAAATTGACTAAAACAGGGTCTTCTACAGGAAGCCCTGAAAAAGTGAAACCCAAGGAGAAGAAAGCTGAGATTCATGAAAGGGAGGCAGCATCTGTGCTCGCCGGCCTCAGCACACCTCCTAAGCCAAAGGAGAAGAGGAAGAGGGAGACCCCTCTATACTTTAAAGCTCGAAGAAGTGTGAGAATAAAGACGGGCAAGCCACAGCCTCCGTCCAGCAGCACGATCATCATTGAAGATGCCCCTACTTCACCCAAGGAAAGGTCCCCCTCGAGGATATCAGTCACCTATGAGAGGGGAAGCCCGAAGAAAACTACGTGGCAAGAAAGAGTAGACCAATTGACTGAAAAAGCTCGGCTACAGGATGCTGAAAATGCTCTACAAGAAACCTTAGCCAAGCTTAAAGAAACTGAGGAAATGGAAGGAGAAGCACCCTTATCACCACCAAGGGAGGGTGAAGTAGAGCCACCAAAGGAAATGGAGAAAGAACATATACCAGAGCCCAGCCCTCAGCCAAGTCTAAGTTCATATTACAACTTTTTAGAGGCTGGCAAAATTATACCTCAGAAATTTACTGTGCCACTGTTTTTTGCATTAGAGGAAGAAAGAGTCCGTACGCACACGTGGATGAAGATAGCCAAGTCAAAGGGTGTGGCGGACATAGGTCCCTTACAGGAGCAGCTCAAGGAGGCCAGAAGTGAATTTTCCATGGCCAAACACGTGGCAAATTTCTAACGTGTGTTTCTACAGGAAGAAAACCAGAAGCTGAGATTGCAGCTACAGGAGCTGAGGGCAGGGACAGGTACACCCTCCAAGGACACCACAGAGGAACAGAAAGGTAAAAAGGAACTGAACACCGGTCTTAGGGAGCCAACCACACTTCTACAGGAAGCAGAACAGCAAGCACAAATTGAGGTGCAAGCTCTCAGAGAACAGCTGCAGCAGAAATAAGCACAATTGGCCTGCATGGCCAGCTGGGCCATGGATGCTATCCAATGCAGACAGCCAGCCAAATCCTATGGCTTGTACTTGAAAGACCAATGGCTGCAATTTCAGATCAATACATTGGCGCAAAGAGGTATCTCTCAGCTCCAAGACCCACAACACTTCACTGAAGTTTGCAGTACTAGCTCATCAGAGGATAGGGCCAAATTAGCGGAGTTCTACCTCCATAATCTGGCCCTGCCTAATGAAGTTTCATGGGATCCCAATACGGCCTTGGGAGATATGCAATTATTGGCATTTGCCTCATGGCTGAACCATGAGGAAAAAAGAGTAGCAGAAGCCAAGGCAATTATGAACCGAGAGCTGAACGAGCCTTTGCTCATCAGACCAGAACCAGGGGATCCAGTTGCACTAATCTCGGCACACCAACATTTGTCATCTGACCCTCAAGCTTCATTAAGTTATATGGATAAACAGGCCCAAGCCATAGCTCATTTTGAGGACATGGAAAGACTGTTAGGAGACAACGCTGTCCAAACATGCACACGCAGATGGAATACATTGGCACACAGTCTGAAAATCTGAGAGTATCATACCCCAACTCGGATGAGGGAAGCTCTGGTAAGGGTAGCCCTCTATAAGAAATCCATGCAAAACCTCCAGGCCAGCTGGATTGGCCTTAAACTCAGCCCACCACTGCTGCTAGGATTGATGGAAGGCAGCATAGAGACAGATGATAATGAATAGTGGGAAGAGGTAGACAGAAGGGCTGGGTTTCATATCAGCAAGGAGGATACTACTACAGAGGCTTGGGATGTAAGGGTAGCAATAAAGGCAATGAATGATGAAGAGTTGGACTAGTTGCTCAAGGATGAGCAAATATTTTAGCTGGGGGGTGATGATGAGCCCCAAATTTTGGTAACAATTTGGGCTCATTTGGCCTACTTACCTTGCTCAACCCTTCATTTTTTATCACTCATGCATCATTTCTTAGTATATTCGTGTTATTTGTAGGAAGAAGGGCAGTCATTATGCCTATGTGGCTAATACATGATGATTTCAGGTTTTTTGGCATTAAATGGAGCAAAGACCACGCAAATGGAGACAAGGAGATAGCCAAGGTGGCATTGCGGGTTTATAGAGAGGTTGTCCACAGCCTTGAATGACTTCCCTCGTGATCTCCACCCCAACTCCGAGCTCCAATAGCTAGCACCACCGAGCTAGAAGGCAGCCAACGGATTCTACAGGAACAGCAGTTCACTTTCAGTTGGACAGCCAAGCTCCACTAATTGAGGAGGCCAGCTTGGCCCTCATCATGTATAAATATTAAGGTTGTTTCCTTCGATGAGGCTCTTGAACTTTTTTTATATACTTTGGATTACGAGCTGTAGCTCTGTTTTTGCTCTTTGTAAGCCAATTTTGGCATGTTGTTAGACTCATGATTATGATATTTTAATAAAGGCAGTCAGATTTGGATTCGATTCTGAGTTCTTAGGGGAGCTATAGCTCTCAGGTTAGGGCCCAACCTGAGAGCAATAGACCTCCTTCCCTTTGTATTGTTACTTTTTTTCATTGCATTTCTTTCCTTTACTTGCACTTGAAAAACACAGTTTGTTGAGTTGACTGTTTCGGTTTGGTTATGTAGGTTAGTTTCATGAATGCAGTTGTTTCATTAGTTCAGAATTAGCGTAGGGAGATTGAAGTTAAGTTGAGTTCAAAAAGGTTGAATGCATGCTCGCTTTCACCTCTGTTTGGGGACCGGAAGTGTAGACCGTGCCAACTGCCAAAAAAACACTGTTTTAACATATGCATGCAAGTATTGTTGTAATGTTCTCGATTGAAGAGTTGTCCATGTGATTTTATCTTGAGTAATGACTCTTTGGTTCAGTATCATGCACGAATTCCTTTCAACTTACGTTGTTGTTCTTTGATTCCTAATAAAATAGTTAGAATAGGTTGGTGAACTTTCATTTACATGCAAGATAAGGGTGATTTGTTTCATTTACACTGCGCAGCACCACTTCATCATGTTCTTATCCTTATGAACCCTAAGCCACCTACTCATCCTCTGTTGATCTCATTTGCCTTCCAAACCTTCTACTGTCCACGTTGCTCAATCTTTTTGACCTTCGACTACTCTACCCTTCTATCAACCAACCAGCTCTATCCACGCTCTCCCCATCTCATCTCTCTGTCCATAGGTCATCTCAAGCTCCTCTTCCATCTTACCCATCCATCCATACAGTTCCTTCACTCCTCCATCACCTAAAACTCCGACTGTAGGACATCCTGTAGAAGTTAGCAGACATCCTGTAGAAATCCCAAGTTTCATGTAGGATCCCCTGCAGACATCCTGTAGAAGCCTGCGAACATGGTTGCCGAGCGCCTGAACGTTGTGGACTTCTGTGGAATGATGTGAAGGATCCCCTGGAACCTCTCAAAGCCCTCCTAACCATTCCCAAGCCTTCCTTCCCTTCGAACTACCCCTGCACAGTCAATGCCCAGTAAGAAGCACAATCACAATAACTCCACCCACTTGAGCAAAAATACAAGAATGTGTTCTCTTCAATGAAAGTAGTTTAAATTCATGCATCTCATCTCACTAGAAGTAATGGCATCATTTCTAGAAGTTTGCACTCCCACCATTGCATCATAGAGATTAAACTAGTCAGATTAGGGTTTACTAGGGTTTCCCTGTTTGGTTGGTTTTCAGTTCATTCTTGCAAAATAGGTTAATTTCCTTTGAGATAGCCTTCGTCCATCATTTAGAAAGCTTCTTCTGAGAACATATAGAAGTTTGCTTGAGCCCTAGCGGACTTGTGCCAGCTGACCAGGTGACAGCTGCGACAAGAGCTAGTACTTGTGCATACAGCACCGTCGCTTCCAAGTTTGTTACAAACTACCGGGTTGATAAAATTAGAGAGAGGAAGCTCCAGGAGTTGTAGCAATATTGCTACAATACTGGAGCCCACCACTCCCCCTGAACCTGTTCCACCTTGTTTACTGTCAGATCTGATCATGCATATATCAGCAAGAAGTATCAAGGCATCATCATCAACAAGTTAGGATCAAGTATCAAGACATTTCCACACATCATCAACAGATTGTAACCATTATCAAATAGAGCAAGTAATGGACTGAATCATATCAGACCCTTTTCCTGAGCCTATCCCACTGCTTTTCTCAAACGCGACTGTGCACTATCTAACTCACGTATATACGCGACTTCCCTTTATGAACTTTGCATATGAGATTTAGGATACTGAATTTTTACACTTTCAGCTCCCCCTGAGTCTGTTATGTCTGTATATGGTGTTGTGCCACATCTTTCTGACTGTACTTCCTTCTTCTTCCATATCTTCAAGTGTGATGATGTTTTCTCCTTTTGGTGTGGTTCTCGTACCTTGTTCCTACATTCCTTTGCTATATGTCCAAGCTTGTTACATGCATAACATCTCATATGTTTCATATTCTTCCTGTAGCAATCAACAGCTTTGTGACCAAACATATTGCAAGAAAACAATATCCCTTAAAGTACCTGGAATGTGATGATCTTTCTGTGTGATGGTCTTGAACCATTCTTCTTTTGCATCTAGCTACAACACGTCCAAGACTATGACATACATAACATTCAACATTATTCATCAGAGGAGTAAAAGATTTTCTTTGAAGAATTTCTTTCCTTGGTTGTTGATGGGGTTGACCTCTCATCTCCATGTTGAGCATTTCAGATTTTGCATTGGAGTCCCTTGTCTTACTTTGTGAACTAGATTCTTCTTCAATAGATCCATGAAAACCAAGACCTGTTTTGATAGCAGGAGACCTTTGACTATTAAGAATATCATCCAAGATCTTAGTACTATCTTGAAATCGTAAGAGCTTATCCTTTTCTTCTAAGTTATCTTTAAGAATATTTACCTCAACTTGATGTTTCTCTTCCTTTTCAAGATACTGCTTCTTCATGTTTTCTTCAGCTTTTCTTCCTTCTTCCAACTGATGTCTTAACTCACGAACTTCGTTTTCTTGTTTTTCAAGAGCTTGGAGTAGATCTTTATTTTTCTTCATTGATTCTTCAAGATCTTCCTTTAGAGAGAGGATCATAGCTTCAAGCCTTTCATAGTAACTGGATCTTTCTCTGAGTTTCTTGATTGTTATGCTCCTTTCATTGACTTCATTTGTTAGTGATGTCACCTCATCCTGCAACTTTTGACATTGATCTTCCTTGTCCTTGAATAACTTCCTTACCTTGTTCCCTTCCTCTAGTTGAGATTTTAGTTTGTTAGCTTCTTCTTTGAAGGTACATTCCCTTTTGTTCAACAGATCTTGTTGATCTCTAATTTTGTATGTAAGCCTTTTAAATTCTGCCTATATTTGATATCTTTCTTGCTCACCCATAAGAGCAACTTTAGTTGTTTCATTATCACTTTCATCATCTTCAAATGGATAGATAAGTGTATCACCAGAGGATAAAAAATTCATACCTGATAGTTCTTCATTCTGAAGTGATTCTGAATCTGAAGTGCTTCTTCCACATATTCCCCAATCAATTCTTCCACTGTCATAGCTCTTCTGAGATGTCTTCTTCTTCTTAGGCGCTTTCTTCTTAAGCTTCTTTCCCATTGTTCTACAGATATCCTCCAAGCGATCAAGCTTCTACCAAAGGACCTGCTCTGATTCCAATTGTTGGAAATAATACTGAGAGGGGGGGTGAATCAGTATTATCAAATCAATATAACTTTTTCATTTCCATATTCAGATCCTACTTCCACAGCTATGATTAACGCAACCAGTGAATATCCAGTAAACTTATGATTCAGTTAGTTGATCCTTAATGATTGCATTAGAACATTATTAATGAATAGTAAACAGAAGTAGTAAAACAGAATAGATCATCACACACAAGAAGCACACATGAACACCATGATATAAAGTGGAAACCCAATGTGGGTGAAAACCACCTGTTGCAAGTCGACTCTATATTCTTTTAATAAGAACTTCCTTTTACAATATTTTGTACTGGTGCAGTCTTATACCAGTACACAGGCTTCTACCTGCAGAAGGTTTCAACCTTCTCTCATTCTCCAGACTCTCCTGGAAGGGAGCTACAACCCCCTTATCTCTTGTACTAGCCGATCCATTTACTAGTACGTAGGTGCAGGCCTACTGAAATTCTCCAACCTTTACTTGTTCTCTTAGCTCTTGTACTAGCTGATATACTAGTACGTAGGTGCCAACCTATAGAAGGCTATGACCTTCTCTTTCTTCCTCCAAGTACCACATTTCATACATTTTCAGACTGGATACTCATGGAGCACAACATCATAATCTGAAGGCCACGTTTCATGCAATTTTCATACTGGACCCATCAATATCATTGAAGCACACAATCAATCTCTAAATCACCCAATACTAAATCAACACTTTCACCAAAACCAACCTGCATTCAAATCTACAAGTTGTTCTATACATCGGTCATACCCAAATCATACCATTCATAAACATATGCCAATAATTCAAATCTAATTTATCAAACCAGATAATGATAAACATTTCAATCCTTAAGATCCCGATCCATCAAGTATCAAATAGATCTGCAATCAACCAACTTCCTTGTGCACAAACTGAATCAATATTTTCTCAAAACACAACAACCAAATATCAAATCAGAACCCTGAACACCACAGTAATAGACAAAAACTAGCTAAACCATATTTCAAGAAAATTCCGCAACTTCACCAATAGAAACTTGCGGATGTCTGCACTTCTTCTGTGTCGGTACTACACACCTCCACACCTGCTCCTGTTGCTCACATGCGCACCTCCGCACCTGCTCCTGCGGCTCACTTGTGCACCTCCGCACCTGCTCCTGCGGCTCACTTGTGCACCTCCGCACCTGCTCCTGTAGCTCTCCTGCGCACCTTCACACATGCGCCTACTGCTCACCTGCGCACCTGCTCCTACTGCTCTTCTAGGCACCTTTGCACATGCACCTACGGCTCACCTATGCACCTCCGCACCTGCTCCTGCAGCTCTCCTACGCACCTTCGCACATGCACCTACTGCTCACCTGCGCATCTCCGCACCTGCTCCCGCGACTCTCCTGCGCACCTTCGCACATCCGCCTGCTTCTCACCTGCGCACCTCCGCACATGCTCCTGCGGCTTGCCTGCGCACCTCCGGGTATAGATAATTTATCAATCTTCAATTGTACCCCAGACTATCAGATGTATAGATCTGATCATGCACCAAAGAGATCTCGACCCATTAGTAGATCCGTCTTGTAATGCTCAGGTTTCTCCTTGATTTGAATCCAGCTATCACTCACCAACCGATCACAAGTATTTCAGATCTCGCTCACCTTAAGATATTCAACCCATGAGTGCTCAGCCAAATGATCTCCTTTCGTTTTTATAGACAAGCCCTTACTCAAACCATGGACCAAAACCATAGAAAGCCAATACAAGGGACCCAAAACCGAGGTTCAATACTTTAGAAACAAAAACCACAGACCAAAACCATGGATCAAAAACGTCAGACTAAATACCATGGATCAATCATAAAATTTCCCACACGTGCGCTTTTCTCACATGAAAGTGCATGCTACTGAAGGTCCGCACTTTTTGTTCAGTACACCTGCGGATATGTCTGCACCTTTTGAATGGTGCACCTGCGTATGTACGCAACTGTGTCAAAAGGAAACTGTGGGCCTCATTTTCTTCCATTCTAAGAGCCTAAACTGTGATCTGCCTTCTTAGTAAGTTGCCATACTATTAGAGGGTTGCCATACTGTGAACTATCATCATAATAAGTTGTCATTGTACATTACATCTGAACTAAATGATTTGAGCTGCCCTACATCCCATGTATTTTGTCACATCTGATCTCTCTTCTGTAGATTCATCTAGTTATATATAAGTGAGATGTTCTGCTGCAATAGGGTTGCCATCAAGTACAATACATGCATCATAATGCCAACATGTAAAACATAGGTTCTAAAGGATTTGAGGGCTTGGATTAAAGCATAAGCTTGATTTTCAATAATTTCCTAATTAAGCTCGATATCCCTCATGAATTTACTAAATAAGGTTGTGGGTTGGTCATCACCATTTATATTCTTTTGTAAAAGTAAATCTGCTAGGGTTGTCTCTGATGCAAAAGAAAATATGCTAAAAGGGGAAGAGTAATCTGGACTAGCTAATGTAGGCACTTCAGATATAGCCTTTTTATCTGATCAAAAGCATATTTGGAAAAAATTATCCATTTCACTTCATTGTTCTTCTTTAACATATCAATTATGTCTTTTACTATCTCTGCATAATTAGGGATAAACCTTTTGAGAAAATTAATTTTCCCAAGGAAGGTTTGTATCTCCTTCTTGTTTCTAGGAAAAGATAGAGTTTGAATAGTTGAAACTCTCTTTGGATCAATGACAACTCCTTCCTTGGAGATAATATGCCCCAGTAATTTCCCTTCCTTTATAGCAAATAAAGACTTCTTTGGATTTATGGATATGCCATATTTTTTGCACCAGTCAAAAACCTTGATCAAGTGTTTTAAATGATTTTCATTAGAATCAGAGAAAATAGTTAAATCATCTAGATAAATGACAATGAATTCAGATGTCTTACCAACAAATTCTAGATCCATGGCTCTCTAAAAAGTGTCTCTAGCATTTGTCAGTCCAAATGACATCCTGACATACATGAAAGTACCGCAGGGAGTAGTAAAAGCAGTTTTGTCTTGGTGAAATTGACTCACCATAATCAGGTTGTAACCAGAAAATTAATCTAGCATAGAAATCCTATTTTCACCTGAAAATTTCTGAAGTAGATGATCCATTTTGGGCAATGGGTAGTTATCCTTCATAGATGACTTGTTAAGATTTCAGAAGTCTACACATAACCTAATTTCACTAGTTTTCTTTCTGACAGGAACTAGGTTATCCACCTAGTCAAAATACCTCAAAGGTACTATGATATGAGCATCAAGTAGCTTTTTAAGTTCTTTCTCAATAGTTGGAAGAATTATGGAATTGATTCTTCTTAATTTTTGTTGGAAGGGTTTTGCTTCTGGTTTCAAAGGAATTTTGTGCTCAATCAAGGACGTATCATAAGTTTTTAACTCATTATAAGACCAGGAAAAAAAAACATCTTTATAATTTTTAAGAACATTCAAATATTTCTTTTAACATCCAAAGGCAAAGATGATGATAATTTAACATGTTTAACTTCATCTAAAGTCCCAATATTTCAATATTCAATTTCTTCTTCAGGTGAATTAGACAAGGAGTTTTTGGAGACATCATTATTATCAAATAGATTTTCGAATGGAACTAATCCTTTGGGAATAAAATTATTAGATAACTGAATGATATCATGATCAAGAATTTTAGGACTAAATGAAGTTTCTGGGCTCTATTGATTCGATTCTTGGACATCTTTTTAATCTTCTTCAATTTTCATATTTGAAAATTCATCAATTCATCAATGACTTGAAGAAAATATTTTAACTGTTCATCATCCTCAAAAATCTTCCAATGTTTAAGGTTTTAGGAATTGATGGTCTATACTTAACTTGAATATGATATTCCAACAATACTAGATCATGGATTTTGAAAGAGCTTGCTGAAAAAACAAGTGAATTAGCATGCATATTCTCATCCTTGGGTGTAGCAGTTATGTTAAATCCTTGAAAGAAATTTTCAACTGTATCCCAAACTTCATTTCTATAATATCTAAGTCTTGGGTGATTTGTTTGACATGGATTTCTAACTTGCTTGAATATTAGTTCAGAATCAGAAAATACACTCATGTTTTGAACCTTTAGATTCTTAGCTACTTCAAGCCCAAGAAGAAAAGACTCATACGCAGCCACATGATCGGTGACTTCAAATTCAAGTTTACATGACTAAGTAATATTTTATTTATTTGGTGAGATTCAAACAATCCCTAATCCCGCTCCTTCCTTTGAGCAAGACCCATCAAAATAAAGTTTCCAGGCATCTGATTTTACAATTTTAGGTTTGAAAATGTATTTTCAATAGAAAGTTGAGTGTTTGATGAATTTTTCAATGACAACTTAAAGCAACCAAAATCCTGATCTATTGCATAGCTGGGGTGATTTTTTTCTTGATCATACCTGCAAACAATATGGAGGAATCTAACTTCACTATATAACCTTAAATTTTCACCTCCATAGATTGGAATAGTAGCAAAATACATGTCCATCTAAAGTGATCCTCTAAGTTTAGCATAGCATGATCTAGATAGAACCATGGAAAACTTGGCTGGAATATCAGTGACAATTATGTCTAAGACTATACTCTTAACAGGTATTTCAGATAAGGTCACAACTAGGTCTTTGATCAGTCCTACGTGTGGTACTTTCTTTGAATCAAAGGTGCAGAGATCATAATAGGAATGAGTAAATTGTAACTAGAGCTGATCCATAATTACCTTTGGCATAAGGTTAAGAGAAGCTCCAAAGTCCAACATGCAATTATACAACAGAAAAGCATGGACCTTTAAAGTTACATAAAAGGGTGGAACAATCTCATCAATCATATCAGAACTAGGGCCAAAAACTACTAATGGTTTTTCATCTTATAGACTAATAATATCTCCCTCATCATGTACACTAGAGGATTGTATTCATTTAGACATTTGATTTTTGTAACTGGGGTTCTTGGAAAGTTCAACTAAAGGAATAGGAATCTTGACTCTTTCCAATTCCATCTCAATATTAAAAGTTGTTAAAATGGTTTTATTAGATGAAAAGGTTTTAGTAGATAACTCTGTAGTTTGAGGTGTTGGAGTTTGTGTTTGGATAGATTTTATTGCAGGTTCAATTTTAGTTGTAGATTTTGGAGGTCTACCTGGGCCTGATCTAGGTCTTAGATCATATATCTTATTTAACTCTATAATCAAAATTCAGAAAACACTTGATATTTGGAAATTTGAGCATCTCCTTGCTCTTGTTCAAAAGACTGAGGGGAAGATGTAGGTATTATTTCCATTTGTATTGCTGAAGAATCAAAATTATTGATATCTTCAGTAATTAGAGGACCTACATCCTAAGGGTGTTGATCATCAATCAACAATGGTGGTTGGATGTTTTGATCAGAACATGGTCTCTGAAGGATCTGCATTTGAGGAGCTCCTCAAAATTGAGTTTGAGATTGAGGCCTAATAGCAGTTTGCTAAGTATTTCTAGGTTGTGATTCAATTTTAGAAATCCTATTTGAAAGGTTTCGAATTAAAGATGTGATTTCATCAATTGTTTTATCTTCAATTTCAGATTTGGAATAAGATGAGTCATCAATCCTAGCTTTTAATTTCCTTTCTTCTTTCTCTTCTTTGTCTTTAATTTTGCTAGGAGAAGACCTATTAGTTTCAACCTCTATAGTATTTTTCTGCATATCTTCTAATGTATTAGATATTCTTTCTCTTAACATGACTGTAAAATCGTCTTCAAATGGTTTGGAAAATTTAATTTTTTCCGCTGCTACTGGTGGCTTACAATCAACAGGCATTTTATGATAGAGTTTATTAAATCTCTTGATAAATTCGACCATTGGTTCACCATGGTTTCTCTTCAATTATTCAAATTCAGTAAGAAAGTAGATAAGATCCTTCTTTACCCCCCACTGGTTCTTAAAGATAGTTATGAACTCATTCCATGTTCTAATAGAGTTAGGTCTAAGTTATCTAAACCAGATCCTAACGTTTCCCTCTAAGGATTGCACAAATAATCTCATATAAAAAAATTCATGTTCTATGTTCATATTATCTGCAAAATATAAGAAAGTAGCTACATGATCTTCTGCTAAAGGACCAGGTTCACCATTGAATCTTGGTAAATGCTTTAGATATCCATCAGGAAATTTTTTTAAGTTTTGACGAAGGACTAAAGCAACATATCTTACTTGTACAATGGGTTGAAAAGCCATAGTGGAAGGTGGAGTCTGGGGTGATTGAGTAGATGATGAAGTGGAAGAGGATGAAGGTGAAGGTGAAGAAGAAGAATTGGTAGGGGTATTAGTGTGTGGAGGAGAGAAAGAAGGAGGAGACCTCCTTGAGAATTTTAAAGGGGTTTTAATAACCAACTTCTAAACTCCTGATGGAAAGTCTTCCTTATTATCAAAAAAAAGATTGGAATATACAGAGAATGTCTCTTCAATATTAGTATAAGTTGATGGAACAGAATAAGGATTTGAAGAGATGAAATATGTAGGCTTGAATTCAAGTAAATGTAAGCCCAATCTTCCTCAAATGAAGGTGATTTTATAAGAATGGATGGAACTTGATATCACTCAAGTGATTGGATTAAAAAGGATGATGGAAGATCTACTCCTTTTGAATGGAGTTGAGAAACCCTAGGAGGTAGTTCAGTCCAATCATGATTAGATGGAACAAATGAAAAGGGATCTACAAATGATATATCTTCAAGGTGTAACGCTGCAGAAGAAGAATAGGTTTGACATCTTCTCCTTAGAGAGGCTCCCCTAATAAATCTCTCTAGATCTAGTAGAGGGTTAACAATCTCAGAATCAGAGTGTGACCTAGTATGCTTAAAAGGAGCTAGCTTGAAACAATGGAATCGCCAGGTGAAATTTTTTGACCTCTAATCCTTTATTCACCCTAAAGGAAAAGAGAGAAATCATTGCCCCAGGGAAAATAAATCTTTCAATCCTTCGCTCCTCGGCAATGATGCCAACCTGATGTTATCCTTTGAGATAACTCTAGGTCAATTAGTTATGCCAAATCATCTATAATGTTTTGTTGTTTTGAATGGTTGGATGACCAATGAACAATTTATAAATAGGTGCTTTAAACTCATATAGATTTCCAAGTAAATAAAAGTCTATTCTTTAACTACACATAGTTAATTTGATTTAATGGGGTGGAAACGTAGAGCATAAAGAAGTATAATTCATTTAATATTAAAATTGAATACTTAACAAACTATAAGAAGAAATTAAGAAACAATGTTTACATAATCAAAAAATATAATTAAAATGTCACAGAAATCTGATGTAATTTATATTTAAAGAGGAACTTAGAAGAACAAATAGTTTTGTAAATTATTCTCTTATTTATAATCACAACTTCACAGAAGATTCAAAATGAGACTGAAACTCAGTTAAATTTTGAATCAGATAACTCTAAAAGAGCTAATTTATATGAAGAAAACATAATGAATGAATAACATGAAATAGAACTCACTAAGAAGCAGACCATATGAGATAAATCCAAAATCCTTTATTATTCCAAAGAAAATGCTCCAGCTTAGTACAAATTTGCTTGATAGCTTGCTCAAGGGTTCAAACCATAATAACTCAAAGAAGGAGTTATTTATACAAAAATTGAAAAATATCTATGTTCTATTGGAACAGTATACCAAAATAGGACAAAATTACAAAAATAGGACAATATTGTAGGAACTGAGAAACTGCTGAAGAGGTGGCTCTATTGTTTTGGAATCTGCTAATGATCTAGCCTGAAAAACTAATGAGCTGGCATATTGTTAGGATAATAAATTACTCAATTTTTTCACACAATTCATCGCATCTTTATTCACTTCAGATTTCCGAATTCACCATTTTTCTAAATGTTTCATCCACTTCTCTATACCTCTCAAAATTTGGATTCTGGAGGAATAAATGTCTAATTTCATGCTTGATGGTCAAATCAAACTCCAAGGCTTCCAGAAAGGCCTTCCCTATTATATATCCTTTGATTCCTACAAGCTTGGCTGTGTCTACTGCAATAATATTCTAATTTTATCAACTTATCATTTAGATCTATCAATCCTAGTAGTCCCTTTTGATTTAAAATATTAAACTTTGAATGAAACCATCGGACAACAATATCGAGAGTTTGACATTTTTTTCTAATTGCTTAATCAAATTCTTATTTTTTAAGACCTTCTTAATCTCTAATATTTGGACCTTCTTAATTCACAATTTTTAATGTTACCTTTTAACTAACTAATAATGTAAACACCATCTATAATTATTTCATTTATATATTTTAAGGTATGGTAACTGATGATAACTAACTCCCATTAAATTATCAATTTGACTTTTTGACTCTGGTCCCTAAGTCAAAATTAGTCGTTGGTCAAGATAGCCATTGGAGGCTCTGCTCAGACTATTTAACATGCAAAGCTGGATCTGTTTCTTCAACTTGTCCTGACGATGAACCACACTGGTTGGTTTGAAGCACGTCGACAAATATCTTTCTTTATGTGATTTATGTCGAAGTTCTACTTATAACTATTATGGATCACAGAAGCCTCAATTCAACAATCAGAAATATTTATTCCTTCCAGCTCTTCTCTTCTTTTTGAATTTAACACCTTGATCATATCTATGGCTTTTGATGGCTTGGTCTTCAAAGCTGCTTTTTGTTCCTCTGTCATTGTTCTACATCTAGTGATGAGTTCTTGTTGCTCAAAAATAATTTGTATGGATGGCCATACATCTGTCATAGATTGGCTGATGTGTGTCCAAATATTTTCCTTGGCATGGGCCAAAGTATCTGCCATTAGGGACTCACTTTCCAACTTTTGGATCTTAAGTTCTAATCTGTGGGACTTATGTATCTCCTACACATACAAAGTATCATTCTTCACTTTCTGCAATACTAAACTTTGGAACTTTTGCAGTAACTTCTCATTTTCCTCTTTCTATATGGCCAATTCTTGTGATAATCTTGAAGGATCAACTATTGTTGATGTAGACTCAATGGATGTTGATGATGAACTAGGCTCTGTACCTACAACTGCTATTAGGACTGCTATGACTGGAACCATAGCAAGTTGTGTTGCTTCTTTCTCCTTTAGTAACTCTTCAAGCTGCTCTTCCATTTTCTTTAGCTATATATTTTTCTTAATGATATGCTTGAGAATGTCCTCCTTTTGCTGTTCATTTTCTGATGTATCCTTTGTTATAGGATCTTCTGTAGTAGGAAAATTCAACTGTTTCTTTAACGCATAAATGTATGGATCTTTCTTTCTAAGGATTAATTTTGTAACTTTGACATCTTTGGGATCATATCCTACTTTAATCACAAAGTCCTCTAGTGCCTTTATTCTATTATCATTGGCTAATGAAGAAATCTTTTCTAACTTGAGCTAAGACTGAACATTGGATAGGGCAGTCCTAAATTTGGAAAGAGACATAGTTGTAGTTGTCATGTTGGAAAACACCATTTCACTAGTCTGTCTGTGCATATCCATATGGTCAATTGGATGGATTTGACTGGTATCAACTGAAAACATAGTCTTTTTATAATCTGATGAAGACTTACGAAATGGAATTTGGGCTTGTAAGAAAGCCATTTGCATTCTTCCTTTCTCACTGTCAAAAGCAGAAAGAAGCTTATTATGGGAAGTTGATGTTCGTTTCCAGAATTGATTGTATACATTAGACTTTAAAGTCTCATTCTTTTGTTTAATCTTAAGGAACCTTGAGAAGATGTTTTGATCATCTGAGGAACTCATTCCTATGGACTGAATGATTTCTAGAGGCTCCTTAGAAGGTGAAGTTGTAGGAGGAGTGGTTGAAACACTAGTTGTAGGAGGAGTTGTTGAAACACTAGCTCCTACAGATGTAGAAACTTTTGAATCTCTAAGATCAATTATTACTGGTTGATTTTCCTTTGTTGATCATACCAAGCCAACCTTTGACTTATTCTGTTGAAAAATGAATCCTTTATTAATCTCCTCAATAGATGAAGTCTCTTCTCACACCCTTTTCTATTGCTTTCTCTGAGAAACTGGAGTCTATTCATTGGGGGTGGATACAACCTGTTCATCTACCTCCTCATGTGTCCCATCAGCCCACCACTCTTGATTCATGAACTTTTCTATTTATTGTCTTGGAGTATGACTATAGGGAGTCATTCTTAATCCAACTCTCAAGGCAGAAATAATACCAAAAGGGTCATAAGACCAGGTAAAGCTAGGTTAGAAATTAATTTTCTTTAACAATGTATCTACCTCAATAGCAGTTGATCTCGTGTTGCAAATGAATGATCCAATCTTTGACTTGATTTTAAACTAATATTTCCTTTTTCTTGACACAAAGTGTAGGTCTTCCATGTTGATCATCTACCTAATATATTCTAGAGAAAATATTCTCTTAGGAACATACTTGAGTAGCTTATATGGTGCAAGCTCACAACCATATACCCTTATCTCTGTATAGTTCTGGTATAAACACCAGTCACCAGTTTTAGTTTGTTGACTCTGGTGTAAAATCCTCTTTATTTCATCTACAATCCTTGCCTTTGTCTGATTGTTGAGAAGTTGTGCCACTGGATGTATGAATGTATCTATAAAATATGAGAATGAAGAGCTTGTAGAAGTCATCCTGACTATTTCGATTTAATGCATCATTGATTGATTCACTCTTTGTTCATCCTGTTTGCTGAGCTTCATGGGAAAAATATCTCCCTGCTGAAAAAGAAACATGTGAACAATTACAGAGTTGTAGCTGAACACTCCTTGTACAGTAATATTCATGAATTGTTCATGTATATTATCAGCCAGGAATTGGCTATAATTATACATGAATGCTGGTTGTTGATCTTTGTTGAAGACGGAAAGGAATCCAAGGATGGTTTCATTAATATATTGGCCATTTGGATATCCTAACAAGTATGAGAGCAAAGAAATACAATGTTTGGAGGCCTCAGGAAACATGGAAGATGAGTAGGGTGGATTCCTTTTTGGTAATTTTGCATCCTCAAGTAAAAATATTTCAAATATTTGGGCTCTTTGTGAAAAGTTTAGCTTATGGTAAATATCCATAAGTGTTGTTGGTGAAAAATGGGTGAGAGAGTCTAATTGAGGAATTAAGAGCATTTGGTTTATAGATTTATTAGAGATGGTGATCAGAATGTCTCCATTCTAAGCCACCACTGCTCTTTTTACAGGGTCATATTTGGCTTGGCACCAGGTAATTAGGTTAGGGAAATCATGAGTTTTTTGGAAGTTGAAGAGAGGCAACAATGATTACCAGAATCTGATCGGGTCTTGCTGATCAAGGTATTTTTGTTTGAGACATAGGTGCAGTTCGTGGAAGTCGAACTCACACTTGGCTTCTGCAATATTGAAAAGTGAGTCAACGAGAGGAACATGGTCAAGGTCGAGCAGGGTGGTAGTAGCATTGCTTTCTTCTATACTCTGTGTTTTAGCTTTCCCTTTTGGGGCCATGCTGACAGATAGAAGAAAGAGTGACTCTAGTGACTGATTGATCGAATAGGAAAACATTATGCACAGGGAAAATGTTTTACCTGCAACCAATAGTAAGAATTCAGACAAAAGTGAAAAAGAGATGAGTGTAGGTTTATTTATAGCATGCAAGGATGGGGTAATTGTTTTAGTTATGACCATAGAAACTTTAATGTATAGGAGCACAGTTGCAATGGACGAATAGAAACAGGTATGACACTAGGGCAATGGGCATGTGAGGTGGCAATAGATAGGATGAATTGGCAATGGGAATGTGAGGTGGCAACTTTGGATTGGTCAAGGGATAATAATCAAAGTGTGGGATGGGGTACCTTTGGCGGAAGAAAACCATGAGCAGATTATGGAGGGGGTAGCGAGTGGTTTATGGTTTTGAGAAGCGGGTGCAAATCTATAAGATGGTGACATGTAGGGTTGGGGCATCTGCCATTAAAACCACTTTGCAGACCCCCTCTCCCCCCACCGCGTTAACGAGAAATGGTTGAGGGGGTTGCGAAGTCTCTCCCCTACCGTTGATCTGGGTGGGGAGTAGATCGATCATTGAATGATGCGCGCCGTTTGTTGAAAGTTGATAAGACGTTTTGTTCACTAGCGACTTTGGCCTAGACATATATATATATATATATATATATATCATAAAGTTTAATGTCAAAGGTTTACAAAAAATATTAATACCTTTTAAGGGAAATTAATCATTAATTAATAAAAAATTAACATTTCTAATGTGGTGCATTTAAACGAGTAGCCTTTGCATTTATTCTATTTGAAACCAAAGCTTTTATTTTCTTTTTTGCTTCCCTTAAATTTTTTTTCGTTTGCCTCCATTCTTTAGGGAAACTAACTCCTAACATTTTATTTTATATGGATGCATATAAAATATACAACTCTCCTAACATTTTTTATTTTTCTTTCTTTTTCATCCATATCCTAACTTAACATTTTGAATTTATTTTTGACAAATATACTAACTTATCAAAACCAAACAATGTTACAATAGTACCTATTGATGAGCCTTATCATACACATGTCTCTCCTTAATGGGATCCATGTACAACAAGTAAGCTACTAATTCTTTATAGCCACAACTCCCCCTAAACCTGCACTATATGTTCTTGTTCACTATTACTTCATGAGATGTAATGTTAGTAATATACTCATCAAAAAAATATAGAGAATCATCATTAAAATGCATATTCATAACCCCCCGTGAGATCATACTTCACTGATCTTGTGGACTTGATAATCATCACCTACTCTTCATCAGGTTATGTAGCTCACATTCACTTCTACATTGATGGTTAGAAGTATTATTTTAAGAGAAATGGATTGTAGCAGAAACAATTTTCTCTACCTCTCTAATTGTTGTTCCTTCTTCCTCCAAATTTGCTTGCAACTTCTAATCATGTGCTCAAACTTGTGTAACTTATCCCATGTTTTGTTTCCATTCCATATGCTTGACCTACAATTAGTGACCTTATGCCCAAATGAGTTACAAGAGAAACAATATCCATGAAGCCATCCTTTATACCTATGGACTGATCTTGACTTTGATGTAGGATATTTTCTGTTAGATGTGTGACTTGATTCATTTTTCTTATGACAAACTTCATGTTGGTTGTACTTGTCATTAAATTATGAATTTGAAGCCACGTGGTTGTATCTAATGCCTATCTTGATTAGAGGAGAACGTTTCTCATTGATAATCTTCTCATCGATAATCTTCTCTAGTGATTCATATGCCTTTACCCATTTTTTTATTTTCTCATAATCTTTCCTTAAAGTTGCAACTTTTGATTCTAATTTTTCACAATGCTTTTCCTTTTCTTGAAGTTTTTTTTTTAAGACCTTTGTTCTTCTATTGGTTTCTTCCAAATGCATCCTTAACATGTTTATTTCCTTGACCATAGTACTTTCTTTTATTTCTAATTCTTTGTTTGCATTCCTGAGTCTGTCAATTTCATTTAATGTTTCCATTAAGTCATCTTCTTCACAACTATCTGATTCACAAATTGATTGACCTTCACGACCCATAAGCACTTGATAACAATTGTTATAATATGAATCTAAATTTTCTTGATCATTAGACGTACTTTGACTATCTTCATTATAATAAAATATTTTCTTAGCAGAAATTTTTTTTTTGGCATTTTTCGTGTCAACACCCTTTCCCTTCTCTTTATATGGACATTTGGATTCATAGTGACCTACTCGTCCACAAATAAAATTCGTTTCTTCCTCATATAAAATGTAGATTGTAGCTTTAGGCTTTTCTTTTTCTTTTCCTTTATATGTGGCTTTGGAGGTTTCTTCTCTCATACTTGATGTACCCCCTTTTCTCTTCTCAAAATATGTCAAGATCCCATGGAGTTGTTCAAGTGTAAGGTTCTTCAAATCTTGCATTTCTTCAATGGAGAAGACTTTGGAATCGAACTATTTTCAACAACAGTAACATTCTTTATGTCATCACCAATATTTTCATTGAGTTAACAACTTCATCTACTCTAAGGGAAAATATTGTAATACTTTCAGCATCATGCATTCTAAGAGTCACATATTGAATTCTATATGTTTGAAGTTTAGCACTTTTTACCTTAGTGTCACCTTCATAGCTTTGGACAACTTTTACACATATTTCCTTTGTGGTGTTCAATTGCATGACTTTCATGAAATTAGACTTAGCCAAACTTCCCAAGGTAGAATTTACAACCTTTACATTGATCTCATACTATTTCTTCCCTACATTATCTGTGGCAATGGACCTTGGGTATTGATATCCTCCTTCAACAATTTCCCATACATCAGCTCTTATTGCCCGCAAATATAATCTCGTTCTAATTTTCCAAAATACAAAGTTAGTTCCATTAAACAAGGGTGGATTGATATAAGATGCTCCCTCCTAACTGCTCATCTTGATGGATAACCCTTTAAGTGATTAAGCTTCTTCAAAGGGACCTGCTCTGATTCCAATTGTTAGGAAAAATACTAATGGGGGGGTGAATCAATATTTTTAACTCACTTTAACTTTTCATTTCATATTCTAAATTTTGTATGCTACTATTCTTTATGCAACCAACATATGTACATGACTTCAGTGAATGCAAAAAACATATATCCAGATTACTTAATTTATCTTAACTTCCATCAGTGAGTTAGCTTAACTATTGCATTATTAATTCATTAACCATTTAGTATGTAGTAAATAATAGATAAAGCACATCATGTAAGAAGCACACATAGAACACTAGGATTTTAGGAGGAATCCTAATGTGGGAAAAATTCACTATTGTCATTGTCTCTATCTTCTTCTTTTATTATAAACAAAACCTTTAGTACATTTTGTACTAAAGCAGACTCTTACCAGCACGCAAGAACCCACCTTTAGGAGGCTACAACCTACACTTATTCTCTATCACCCACTGGAAGGGAGCTACAACCCCATGATATTGTTTAACAACTCCTACCAGGAGGGAGCACCTACCCCCTAAACAAGTTTACCAGCTGTTATCGGGAAATCTAGTGTCCACTCGGAGCTGCTAGTCCCACTAATACTGGTAGCTATATTAGAAACAAACTAACTAAAGCTACTTTCGCTTTCCTTTATGAGAAGTAGATAAGAGGGGAACAAAGGACACCAACCTCAGTCTTGTGCTTAGTTCCTCTCCCTTCTGACAGATCCTTGTTGCTTTGCCTTCGTCTACCCAGCTTCAAAGAGAACTTGTGGAATCAAAGCAACATAATACTATCGAAGAACAGAGATCTACAATCATAAACAATATAGTACCAGATATATATTGACCACACAAATGCATATATCATCAAACATACAAGAATGTGGAGGAAAACTTGAATAGCTTTATTAATATCAAGAATAGCAAAGAGGATTACAACCAATTTTTCTGACCCAGTGTCATCCTCCTAGCATGAAAGCCCCTCTTCACCTCATGAAAAGCTTAGATCACCCAACACTATGATATTCCACCAAGAAACCAATAACACTTCCTTACAAGATACAAAATTCCAGCCTCTGGATCTCTAGGATGAGGGATCCATATATAGATGATTGCAGGGGTGTGAGTTAGCTTCTGGGATTTTGATTAGTGTCCTCTCTCTGATAGTTATTGATTCCACTTGAAGATTGATGATCTCTTACTCATCCCTGGGCGAATTTAGAGAGGCAAGTGTCACAGGAGAAGTTTCTGGAAGATTCCATGAAGATCCACCTTGCAAATTGTCTCTGCCATTTGTCTACTCTTGCCCATCGCACCCTACAGAAGGGTTTTCCAGTATGCATTGTGTTGGCATTATGATTCAGGTTTGGCGCTATGGCACAGGTGTTGTACTTGACGGCAACTCACTCAAGTGGCAAATCTCTGATCAGGATCTCAAAATGATGGAAAATAAGGGGTTCGCAGGTACACTGTTCAAAAGGTGCGGGCCCGCAGGCACGCCGTTCACAAAGTGCGGTCATGTCCACAGGTTATCCGAACAGAAGGTGCGGACCCTAGTTCACTCACTCTAATGCAGAGAAAGTGCACACACGTGGGAATTCTTATGTCTGGCCCATGGTATTTAGCTCGACGTTCATGATCCTATGGTTTTGGCCCGTGGTATATGATCTAAATTATTGAACCCCGTTTGGATCCCTTGTATTGGTTTTTGATGGTTTTGTCCTATGGTGTGAATAAGGGCTTGACTATAAAAAGGAAAGGAGATCACTTGGCTAGACACTTGTGAAATTTGAATATCTTAAGATCTGAAATTTTGGGTAATCGTTTTAAAAAGTGAGATCTAAATCAAGGTGAAATCTGTAAAGGGTAAGGCGGATCTGTTGATAGGTCATGATCTCTTGGGCACGTGATAAGATCTGTGGTTCTGACAGTCTATGGTACATTGGAGGACTGTTAATTTGGCTCTATTTGGAGGTCCGTAGGTGACCCACAGCTCAGGTGCGGAGGTACGCAGCGCAGCAGAAGGCGCAGGTGCGGAGATACACAGAGAGGCAGAAGGCGCAGGTGCGGAGGTATGCAGCGCGATAGAAACTGCAGGTGTGGGGGTACATAGAGAAACAGAAGGATCAGGTGCAGAGGTTCACTATTGGGTAGACAGTGCAGGTGCGGATCTAGGCAGAGGTACGCAGTTGAGCAGAAGGGCTAGATGTGGAGGTACGCATAGCATAAGAAGGATCAGGTGCGGATCTACGCAGTCTAAACACAGAAGAACTGCGGATATTCGCAGGCTTCTGTTGGTGAAGTTGCGGACCCCTTTTGAAATAATTATTGGCTGCCTTTTATCTATTGCTGCAGAGTTCTGGGTTTAGATTACTGGTATTTCTTTTCTGTTTACAGCATTCTGAAAAGTTGGGTGATTCATTGGTTGATTGTATAAGGATATTGGTTGATTCACATGTACTTGATGATTGTTTGATGTTCTTGGGTCCATTCTGAAAATTAATGAAACGTGATCCTTAAAGAAGTAGAAGAGCTAAGGGGGTTGTAGCTCCCTTCCAAGAGAGACTGGAAATCGAGAGAGGGTTGTAGCTCTCTGCAGGTTGCAGCCTGTGTATGGGTAAAAGACTGTACCAGTACAAAATCATTGTAAAAGAAGTTTCTAATTGAAAGAATATAGAGACATATTGCAGCAGGTGGTTTTCACCCACATTGGGTTTCCACCTTATATCTGGTGTTCCTTGGTGTGATTATCTGTTTTTCTTATTCTTGCTCATTATTATATGGTACTGACATACAAACTAATGATCAATATCTGAAGAATAAATTAAAGTATAAATCTGGAAGATATATTGAAAAGAATTTGATAATACTAATTCACCCCCCCTCTCAGTATTATTTCCAACAATTGGTATCAGAGCAGGTCCTTCTGAAGAAGCTTGATCGCTTGGAGGAAGATCCATCATCATGAGAAACTACGAGAGAGAAGCAACTATCAGGCCACCGATTTTTGATGGGAAAAACTTCGTATATTGGAAGGTAAGAGTTACTGCCTATCTTCAATCACTTGGTATAGAAGTCTAGGATATCATAGATACAGGGTACACTTTTCCTTCAGAAACTCCTATAGATCCGGCTGAGAAGAAGAAATATGAAACAAATGCAAAAGAAGTCAATACCCTATTAGGATGCCTATCTCAATCAGAATTTGTCAAGGTAATTCAGTATAAATCCACAAAAGAAATATGGGACAAGATTGTTCTGAGCTATGAAGGAGATGAACAGGTAAAACGAGCAAAACTTCAAACCCTCAGGATTCAGTACGAAAATCTCAGAATGCACAATGATGAAAGTGTGGCTAACTATTTCCTTCGTGTAGATGAGATTGTTAATTGTATGAAAAACTTGGGTGAAGAAATAAAAGAGGCTATTGTGGTTGAAAAATTTCTAAGATCTTTGTCCCCTAGGTTTGAATCTAAAGTTTCTACAATAGAAGAAAAGGAGAATCTTCGAAACCTTACCATGTCACAACTACACGGGATTCTAACTGCTTATGAAATGAGAAAAGGAGGACCATCAGACAGGAGAGAAGCATCTTTCAAGGCTTCAGGCAAAGGAGACTACTATGAGTTAGGACATGTGTCAGAAGAAGAAGAAGAATCAAATTTTGTCAAAAACCTTCAACGGGGTACTGGAAGATTCATAGGTAAGTTACCTTTCAAATGTTTTGCTTGTGGAAGAGTCGGTCACTATGCTGCCAAATGTCCTCATAAGGATAAAACTGACAAAGGGAAGGAACCTGTTAGATGGAACAAGAAACAGAATGTAACTAAGAAAAGTTACTACACTCATGAAGATAGTGATGGTATTTCAAATAGTGATGAAGATGAACGAGGTAATAACTATAAAATTTTAATGGCTTTTGAAGATGATGATTACATGGATGCTATAGATGTGGATGGCTTTTATGAAGAGATTTCTAGACTCAAAATATGTTTAGAAGAAAAGAACGTGATCATTGATACTCTGCAATTCCAACTTGATGAAAAAGAAAAATTTCTTGAGAAGTTAGAATGTGAAATTGTTGGCCTTAGAAAAGAAATTGAGAAAACAAAGGTTCTTAATCTTAAATTTTTTAAAGGATCTGAAACTCTGGATGAGATTATCAATGTACAGTGTTCTCCACTAATCAAGACAGGTCTGGGGTATAATGGAGAAGCATCTCAAGCATCCACCTCAAAGAGTTATCTCAATGCAGCAAGGAGGAATGAGCAAAAGCCTAATGAAGATCACCAGGTAAAACATGGACGAATTACATCAAGAATAAACAAATACTACCAGGTAAATCAGGGGCAATCCACCTTAAGGATGAACAAAAGCTACAACCAGCCACAGGTAAAATATTCACAATTTGCCTGAAGAATGGATGACAATAGAAACTACAATCATTTGGCATGTAGATTTGATAATCACAGAAGTTTCTTCAATGGCCAATGTTTCTCTTTCCATAACTTTGGCCACAAAGCAGCTCAATGTGTTGCCTATAAAACAGTCATGACTAGAGAAGCTCAAAAACAAAGAAGTATGACTGGGATCATGAAAAGAACCTATAACAACTTTTCGGCTCTTGAAAATGAAATTGAATGTTCTATTTGTAATAACTTTGGTCATGAAGATTCTGAATGCAGGAGCAGGTTTTGGCAGACAAAGGAACAAGCCTAAAATACCAAAACATGGAGAATAAAGGAACCAAAACCAAAAAGATGTGGGATAGATTTTTATGTAGAAGGACAGGAAAATCAATGGTACATTGACCGTGGATGTTTGAAGCATATGACAGGTGATAAATAAAAACTTGAATCATACAGTGCTTTAGAAAAGGGAAAGAAAGTTTCTTTTGGAAATGATACCCCTGCAGTCATAAAAGGAAGAGGCACTGCTCAGTTGAAAGAAAAGGTCAAAGCTGGAAATGTTTTGTATGTTGATGGCTTGAAGCATAATCTACTGAGTGTCAGTCAGATGTGCGATCAAGGAACCGAGGTAATATTTCAATCAAATGGATGTAGTGTTCGCGATCTTGATACAGGAAAAACAGTGATCAAAGGTAGAAGAGCACCAAATAATTTATACATATTTGAAGAAGGACAACAACAATGCTATTTGAGCAAGGATGATGAACACTGGTTATGGCACCAAAGGTTGGGGCATCTAAGCTTTTCACAAATAAGGAAAGCATGCAAATACCAGGCAATTCGTGGTCTTCCAGATATCAAAATTCCAGACAAAACCATATGCAAATCATGTCAGTTTGGTAAGAAAACCAGAACTAACTTCCCTGAGAAGGAAGGATCAACCAGCAGGCCTCTTGAACTAGTCCATACAGATGTATGTGGTCCATTTAGGACAAGGTCACCTCAAGGAGAAGAATAATTTATATTATTCATTGATGACTTCTCCAGGATGGTTTGGTTAGGACTCATGAAACACAAGGACGAAGCATTCGAAAAATTAAAATCTTTCAAAGCCTTGGCTAAAAACGAATCAAATCACAAAATTAAGTGCCTCAGGTCTGACAGAGGTGGGGAGTTTACCTCAAATGAATTTTTCGATTTCTATGAAGAACATGGAATAAGAAGGGAATTCTCTACAGCGAGGACTCCTAAGCAAAATGGAGTGGTGGAAAGGATGAACAGAACGGTTCAACAAATGGCTCGTGCTATTCTTGGTGAGTCTGGAACTCCCGCAACCTTCTGGGGTGAAGTTGCATTTGCTGCAGTTGTTATTCTTAACAAAACAAATGTCCGAGTGAACAGCACTCAAATTCCTCATGAGCTCTGGTATGGTGAGACTCCTTCGGTAAAGCATTTCAAAATCTTTGGAAGCAAATGCTATATTAAGAATAATGATGAACAACTTGGCAAACTTGAACCTAGAGTAGATGAAGGCATTCTCCTTGGTTATTCTCCCCACAGCAAAGCATATAGGTGTTACAATAAAAGACTTGGAAGAATTGTTGACAGCATTGATGTGGTGGTTGATGAAAAAGGAAACATTCCTAGGCAAATAAATTATGAAAATATCGAAGAGGATGAAGACTACCCTCCAAATCAGATTGAAGACGAAGAAGAACCTCAAGAGGCACCAGAGGAACAAACAAGGATAGAAGAGAAGACTCCATCCAGGTATGTTCAAAAGAATCATCCAGAATCTCAAATCTTGGGGCAAAAGGAGGCAGACATACAAATAAGAAGAACAATTGCAAAAGCTTCAAGTTATTTGGCATTACTCTCCTCCACTGAACCAAAAAATGTAAGA
This sequence comes from Pinus tabuliformis, assembly GCA_031772625.1. Lineage (NCBI taxonomy): Eukaryota > Viridiplantae > Streptophyta > Pinopsida > Pinales > Pinaceae > Pinus > Pinus tabuliformis. Next base: position 1,072,744,279 of record CM062811.1, read on the forward strand.
GAGGCATGCAAAGATGAATGTTGTGTCAAGGAAATGGATGAAGAACTTGAGCAGATCAAAAAGAACAACACTTGGGAGTTGGTTCCTAGACCAAAAGATAAGAATGTCATAGGGACAAAATGGGTCTTCAAAAATAAGTTGAATGAAAATAGGGAAGTAATTAGAAACAAGGCTAGACTTGTTTGTAAAGGGTATGCTCAATAAGAAGGAATAGACTTTGAAGAAACTTTTGCTCTTGTTGCAAGACTTGAGGCCATCCGAATGTTCCTTGCTCTCTCAAGCTTTCAGAAGTTCAAAGTATTTCAAATGGACGTGAAATCAGCCTTTCTGAATGGAGACTTAGAAGAAGAAGTATACATTGAGTAGCCAGATGGTTTCATTCTTGGGAATGATCCAAATCTTGTATGTAGACTGAAAAAGGCTCTCTATGGTCTTAAACAGGCTCCAAGGGCTCGGTACTACCGTTTGGACAAATATCTTCATCAACAAGGTTTTTCAAAAGGATCAGTAGATAGCAATCTTTATATAAAAATTGAAAATGACAAATTGCTAATACTTGTTGTGTATGTAGATGATATTATCTTTGTCAGCAATGAAGAAGCTATGAGTCAAAGCTTTGCCTTGGTGATGCAGAAAGAATTCGAAATGTCTTTGCTTGGAGAACTGAAATATTTTCTTGGATTGCAAATCCAACAAAATGAAGACGGTATCTTTTTGTCTCAAACCAAGTATCTCAAGTAGATCTTGAAGAAATATGGCATGGAAGATGAAAAACCAGTATGTACCCCCATGGTTACAGGATGCAACCTCAGCGCAAATGATGAATCAGCAGCAGTACATCAGCCAACCTATAGATCTATGATTGGAAGTCTACTTTATTTGACAGGTACCCAACCAGACATCATGCATGCAGTGGGAATAGTTGGAAGATTTCAGGCAAATCCAAAGGAAACTCATCTTCAGGCAGTGAAGAGAATTTTCAAGTATCTTCAAGGAACTCAAAAACTATGGCTTATGGTATCCTAGAAATACAGATCTCACACTTCATGCTTATACAGATGCAGATTAGGCCGGAAGCGTGGATGACAGGAAGAGCACAAGTGGTGGTGCATTCTTTATGGATTCCAGATTAGTATCTTGGTTCAGCAAGAAACGGAGTTCGATTGCTTTATCTACAGCTGAAGCAGAATATGTGGCTGCTGCATCTTGCTACACTCAACTCCTTTGGATGATGCAGACCTTGCAGGATTTTCAAATCACTTGTACACCACCTATCTCCATCCTATGTGATAATACAAGTGCTATCAGAATTTCAAAGAACCTATTCATGCATTCAAAGGCCAAGCATATACCTATCAAATATCATTTTCTTCGGGAACAAGTGCTTGAAAAAAAGGTCAAGTTGGAGTATGTTCCTTCTAAGGAACAAGTTGCTGATATACTCACCAAACCTCTGCCTAGGGAGACCTTTGAATACCTCAGGAAAAAGCTGGGGGTTGTTGATGCATCATCTTGTTGTTGAATCTCATCTGTTTCAGAGATGGTTGGTTGTACGCGAGTTTCATATGGGGTAGAAGCGTACATTTGCTGGTTCATGGATTGGTCAAAGATCGAATGGCACAGGTTCAGGAGGAGCATATATTCTTCTAATAATGCATTGTTGGCATTATGGTAGAAGATCTTGGAGGAGAAAGTACAGAAGGAGAACATGGATGATGATCTGAATATTACTGCTAATATGTCTCTATCTCTTTTGTCAAGGTCATTTATGGTGTATGGTGGATTATGGTTCTTCTTGAAGAAAGTTTCTTTTGTAGATCTGGTTTATAGTCAGGGGGAGCGTGATCAGCAGCGCAGAGACTTCAGCATGTTCTCAGGGGGAGCATAACCCTTTGCCCTTGATGTCAAAGGGGGAGAATGACTTTGAGGATCTTGGGGTTGCCATCAAGTCCAAAGGGGGAGGTTGTTGGCATTATGATTCAGGTTTGGCGCTATGGCATAAGTGTTGTACTTGATGGAAACTCACTCAAGTGGAAAATCTCTGATCAGGATCTCAAAATGATGTAAAATAAGGGGTTCGCAGGTACACTGTTCAAAAGGTGCGGGCCCGCAGGCACGCCGTTCACAAAGTGCGGTCATGTCCACAGGTTATCCGAACAGAAGGTGCGGACCCCAGTTCACTCACTCCAATGTAGAGAAAGTGCGCACACGTGGGAATTCTTATGTCTGGCCCATGGTATTTAGCCCAACGTTCATGATCCTATGGTTTTGGCCCGTGGTATAGGATCTAAATTATTGAACCCCGGTTTGGATCCCTTATATTGGTTTTTGATGGTTTTGTCCCATGGTGTGAATAAGGGCTTGACTATAAAAAGGAAAGGAGATCACTTGGCTAGACACTTGTGAAATTTGAATATCTTAAGATCTGAAATTTTGGGTAATCGGTTTAAAAAGCGAGATCTAAATCAAGGTGAAATCTATAAAGGGTAAGGCGGATCTATTGATAGGTCCTGGTCTCTTGGGCGCGTGATCAGATCTGTGGATCTGCCAGTCTGTGGTACATTGGAGGACTGTTAATTTGGCTCTATTTGGAGGTCTGCAGGCGACCCACAACTCAGGTGTGGAGGTACGCAGTGTAGCAGAAGGCGCAGGTGTGGAGGTACGCAGAGAGGCAGAAGGCGCAGGTGCGGAGGTACGCAGCGCGGCAGAAAGTGCAGGTGCGGGGGTATGCAGAGAAACAGAAGGATCAGGTGCAGAGGTTCGCTATTGGGTAGACAGTGCAGGTGCGGATCTGGGCAGAGGTATGCAGTTGAGCAGAAGGGCTAGATGCGGAGGTACACAGAGCATAAGAAGGATCAGGTGCGGATCTGCGCAGTCTAGACACAGAAGAACTGCGGATATTCGCAGGCTTCTATTGGTGAAGTTGCGGACCCCTTTTGAAATAATTATTGGCTGCCTTTTATCTATTGCTACAGAGTTCTGGGTTTAGATTACTAGTATTGCTTTTCTGTTTACAACATTCTGAGAAGTTGGGTGATTCATTGGTTGATTGTATAAGGAGATTGGTTGATTCACATGTACTTGATGATTATTTGATGTTCTTGGATCTAGTCTGAAAATTAATGAAACATGGTCCTTAAAGAAGTAGAAGAGCTAAGGGGGTTGTATCTCCCTTCCAGGAGAGACTGGAAATCGAGAGAGGGTTGTAGCTCTTTGCAGGTTGCAACCTGCGTACTGGTAAAGGACTGCACCAGTATAAAATCATTGTAAAAGAAGTTTCTAATTGAAAGAAGATAGAGACATATTGCAGTAGGTGGTTTTCACCCACATTGGTTTTCCACCTTATATCTGGTATTCCTTGGTGTGATTATCTGTTTTTCTTGTTCTTACTCATCATTATATGGTACTGACATGCAAACTAATGATCAATATCTGAATAATAAATTAAAGTATAAATATGGAAGATATATTGAAAAGAATTTGATAATACTGATTCACCCACCCCTCTCAGTATTATTTCCAACACATTGCACCCTTTTCACTGAGCAGGTGAGATGCATCGCACCCTCTGCATTGGGTAGTCTGTATGGTCTAGCTTTGACCAGTTCTGAGCAGTTTTCTGTGGAGAACTTCTAGGAGATGATGTAATCAGCTGACCTTGTTCCTTTAGGGTGTGAAGCAACACTTTTAGGGACTTAGGATCCCTTGGTTTATGGACATGTATGATTGGGGTTGCAATGCCCAAAAATGTCTATAACACTAGCTACCATCGGAAGGAAACTCCAACTCTCTTACTGAAATATCCAACCCTCATCATCTCTTTAAGAACCATGTTTCATAATATTTCATACTAGATCAACTTGACTCAAAACATCAAAAATTGTAGGCCACCTTTCATCATATTTCCACACTGGACCCACATCAATAATAAACCCAAAGCAAACTAAATACTGGATCTTAAATATAACCACTGAATCAACTGAATCACTGTAAAATCATCCCACTAAACACTGAATCAACCATTGCGGCTATATCAAATCAATACACAACCAAACCACATTAGATATAAACCATCTAGATCAAGACGTCATTAACATACAACCACAAAACTCATCATCAACTAGTATCACAAACCTTGACCAGATCTAACTTAGAATATATACATGACTGTTATTAAGAACAATAGCATATATACATGCTTATCATGTGCAACACCTGCGTACATATCTCAATGTATTGAAGCGACATATTTTAGAAAATATATGCGACTACCCATAAATAGATCTATATATGTATGTGATAATTCAAAAACAAACCTGCATACAGATCTAAAATTAGTGAAACATACTTTCACTGCAACCTCAACACATACTACACAAACTTTACTGTCACATATGCATATCAGAACATCATTATCACCACCAATCTATCATTGTTAGCTTACAAGCGAAAATAGAACAAGCAAGTATATTCATTATTCTTTACTACACTTTCAAATCTGAGCCATCTCCTTTTTCCCTAGTGCACACTTTTTTCAGATCATATCACACATGAATAACCCATTACTTTCTCCCTTAACACCTTGATCTCCATCTTCTTATACAATTTTAGCCTTAGTCAATACCTTAGGTAAATCCTTTGGTAATGTCTTTAGTATTTGTTGACATGATCAAATAAACGTTACCACAACCATTACCATGGGCCAATACCATGGTAATGACCCCTGGTATCCAGATTATCATGGTTCAGATTCTCTACATGAATTTTGCTTACAAGACTTGTGTATGTACATGACCCTTCGTCATAGGATCCACGTATTCTATCTAAAACTTCACATTTATCATCAATATGTAATATAAATACCATTTTGTTGTCCATATCTTATGTATCAACTGTACCAATCTACATGAGTTCCACAGTCATCAATGTTGAAATCAAGTACATCTTTATCAAGAAGGCTGCCATCAAGGACAACACATTAGCGATAATGCCAACATTGAAGAAGGTTGAGTTGGGAAGAAGAGTCAAGAATAGATCAATATGTAGATATGAGAATCTATTTATTAGTAAAAGGAGCATATATAAGTGTTGCAACAAATCTGAGATTGCAGAGAAAGAGTTTCTAGAATAGGTTTAAAATGTTGTGATTAGCTTTGGGTGTGAGATCACAGTTCTATAACAAAGAATAAGTTAAAATCATAAGTATTGTTAATCTAAGGATGATGGTTGTACCATGAAGATATCCAACTGAGTGAGAGTTGAAGCAATGAGAGAAACAAATACAAATATAAAGTTTAAAGTGACAGAGTACCCATGGATCTGAGTTTGAAAATGATATGAAAAGGGGATCAACTAGGTTTTGCAGGTTGGTTCCTTCACATCAGAATTCAGTGTTTCATTTAGGTTGATTCATGTAAAATATTAGGGTTTGATACCTCCTGTAAGTGGGTACCTGGGAATCAATGAGTTGGTGCTTCATTCAGGTTGGTGCTTGTAAAATTATTTAGGGTTGACCTGCCTCCTGCAACTTGGTGCTTACAAATCAGGGAGTGGGTGCTTCCTTCTAGTTTTTGCCAATAAACATAATGTAATAATAGGTTGGATCTTGTATCTGCATAGAGAACTAAAAAAACATTAGTGATTTTTTCTCTCTATAGATTTCCACATACATCTAGTTTCTTTGTGTTATATATATATATATATATATATATATATATATATCTTGTTTATAATGTTGCTATAATTCATGAGTTATTTATATAATTGATTGCTAAATAAATTAAAATATTATATTGGTAATCATTGTTAAATTGATCATAACACTAATTCACCCCTCTCAATAATATCTTGGTTTCCAAAAATTCCAACTATTTTTATTTAATATTAAATTTTTTATTTTTATTTTATTTTATTTATTTAACATTTTTGTATAATTAATATTATATTTTAAAATTTCCATTTTATTTTGTTGTGTTTATTACATTATATACTAAAACTAAACTTGAAATTACTTTACATTTATATTCTTTCACATCTAAATTATGCTAATAAAAAAGAGCATCATTCTCTTTTTAATTAACATATTCTACATCAAAAATAACATAAAAATTACTTTACATTTATATTTTTCCACAGTTAATTCTATCTTTAAAAAAACATCATTGCGTGCATAATCATTTTAATTATTTTTGGATTATTTTTTTAGATTGGTCTATGAGATATTAACATTGAATCTCATACTTCATAATATGGCAATGTCAATTAAATTGTCCCCCATAAGTTTATTATTTTAAGTTAATTAAATTATTAATTATTAATTTTTTTTATAAAATTATTTTAATTATTTATCAATTATATTTTATTAATAAAATAAAACATGAAATAAAATTATCATAAAAAACGTTTTCAACTTACCGTTTCTTTATTTCAACTTTTAACAAGTTTTTCCATTAATTTTTCTCATTGATATGAGAATCCAAATCTACAGCTTGCGCGAATCCATGACCTTTTATTGAATACCGTTGTGCTATTTTGTTTTTCTAGTGTTGGATATTTTTATATGGTCGGCTAGTTTGTTCTCTTAGTTTTGGATTACTTACATATTTGGTTAAGTTAAAGATTAATATAATGAGTTATAAAATAATTTAATTAAATAATTATTTAATTGAAATCTATTGATTTTAATGATATTTTTTAACTTACAAAAATAATCATGAAATTATTCATTACTAATTTATTAATGGGTAGACCTTATTAGTACTCTAATAAATATTGATTTCATTGTTTTCAAAAATGGTAACAAGTGAAAAACAATATTGATGTGACAATGGGTTAAAGGAAGTTAAAAACAATATTGATGTAAGTATGGTTTAAAAGATATATATATTTTAGTTATTAATAATATAAGAATATTAGTTTGGTAAAGGGAAACTGAATTATGAAAATGATTTTTCATATCAAGAAAGGGACCATATTTTCATGATGTAAAGAAAGAAATAATAATAAGGTTTGAAATGGGATTTTCCAATTAAGGAAGAGACTAGATGCATATGATTGAAAGTGACAATGAGAAATAAGTTAATATTGATTGAATCAATTATACTTTTCAAGTCGAAAATTTGTCATTTTCCATCCTTAAATAAGTGTAAAAACATTATTGATGTGACCATGAATGAAGAAGAATATCCCTTCTCAGTTATATGAATGCAAGAATTCTTGTTTAACCAAGGGAAAGTGAGTCCTAGAAAAAAAAAAACTCTTCAAATCACAAAAGGGACCACATTTCCATGATGCAAAGGAACAAAGATGGAACTTAAAAACAACTATTCAAATCAAGGGAAAGAGCACATTCATGCGATTGAAAGAGAAATAAGCAATAAATTAATAATGAATAAATCTCTTAAATGTATCCTGTCAAAAAATCACTATTTTCCATCTTCAAAAAAATATAAAAACAATATTGATGTAATCATGAATTAAAAAGCATATCCTTTCTTAGCCATCTCAAACACTAGAATACTCATTTGGTATGAGTACAGTGAGTACTAAACAAATTTCCAAATAAAAAAGGTATTAGATTCCATTGATGCAAAGGAATAATAACTTCAAAAGTATTCTTCAAATAAAAAAGGGGCCACATTCATGTGATTGAAAGTGACTATGAAAAACCAATTATTGAAAAATTAAATCATTTATACTTTTCCAATAACTAATTTAATTATTAAAAAATAAATAATCATATATAATTTTTATTTAATAAGTAAAATATGTTTATATTACATTTAATTAATTAATAAAATAGAATGTAATTTTAATAAATTAATATATATATATATATATATATATATATATATATATATATATATATATATAAACTTATATGCACATCCAAACCTCCAACCTTGAAGGCATTTTGCCATGGGGTTGTCCCCCCTTACCCTTCTCATGCCCTAATAATGCATTTAACACTCTTGTATCAACACTATCCTAAATCCCAAGGTCATGAACTAACAAATTCATGAAGAAGATAAAAGAAATTCCAAAAGCCATAGTGAATACTGCAAAATCACACACTATGGTGCTTTGATTGGTGAATCAAGGTATGATGGGATAGTTCACACATATTTGTCCCACCACTACATCTATAATTCTTTGGCTAGATAAGAAGTGGAGTCCTTTGATTAAAGGTAAAGTCTCGGTCTCCTTCTATTGAAGGGGTACTTTATACCTTTTATTCTGAAGATAAATATGATAGAGACTTAATACTCAAAAGTGGTCATTATTTTATGGGAGCTTACTAATTATATCTAGATAGATGGAGTCTAGATTTTGACCCTAAAAATGATTTTCTTTCTACTGCTCCTATCTAGGTATAAATCCCATAGTTTCCTCTTCATTGCTGGAATGATGAAACTTTCAAAAATATCAACAATGCCATAGTATAGATGGAGTGAAACTCAAGGATGTGGTGCTTTCTTGTACCTACATTTGTGTTGAATTTGATTTGGAGAAATATGTCCCATAATTAATACAAATATCTTCATGTAATTGTACCTTTCTCTAGAAAGCTTAGAATGATCAACTTCGCTTCAAATGCAAGGTTTGTCATGAATATGCTTATTGTTCTATAAAATTTCCAAATTTTCAAATGCTCCCTCCTAGGAGGAAGAAGACTATAATTAGTAGAGTTCCAAGAGAAGAAGAGGTCTCTAAAGGCCACAAATTTCATCTTAGGCCCTTGATAATTAGTTTTGTTCTAAGATATCACTTCCCCCTCTACATGCTTCAAGGAATCACTTTTCAATAAATATATAAAATTGTCATAGAATCTATCTCAAAAATCAATTTGAAGTAGAAAATGGACTGGAGAATATAGAAAAAAATTACAAAAAATATAAATATATTCATAAGAAGGAAGCTTCCCCAATAGAGTAAGAGGATGAAAAAGGTATGACTCCACTTGAAGATGTACCAAACACGATGCAAGTTCATGAGGAAGAAGAATCAGAAGAAGGAGAATTCCTTCTCTCACCAAATACCTCCATCAACCCTCTCAACTTTGTTCCACTAGATGAGGATCTCCTCGCATGCAATATTACTCATGATATTCCTATAGAAATCCCACACTAGCAAGTAGGAATAAAATTAAATAGAGGTATTCACTTTGAGAAAGTTGATAAGGATTTGGAGTTGGGGACTCAAAAATCAATCAAAGAAGCATTGATTAATGTCACTAGAAATGTAGTCAAAGGATCTTAGATCGATTGGTTTGGTGAACAATTAATTTCCCTATTTATGTGAGTTAAATTCTTTTGATACATGTTGCAATTGGCCTATTTGTGGCATTTACGAAATAGTTTTATTTGGTGTAATATTGGCAGTTGATGTTTCAAAGTTATTGGTTCTCCAAAAAATTTCATTCCTCTTAGAAGTGCAAAGAAATGGATAAGCATGGTTCCTCCACAAGACAAGTGTACAATATCCACAAGTGAGTGATGAAGGTGGTATGGGTGATAACATGGAGCTGGGTTACACTTTTGGCAAGAGAGGGCACATTTAGGTTGGAAAAAATGGCTCGATCGAGCCATTTTTAAGCACTTGATCGAGTTTTAGGTCTCAATCAAGCTTTAATTCTCGATCGAGAATTATTTCTAGATCAAGCCATTTTTTCCTATTAAATTGTCCACCCACGATCTGTGTGTGCCATTTGCACAAGTCACGGGACAATTTAAAGCTCGACTAAGAATGTTTGAATAGCTTGAACGAGGGTATTGGAGCTCGATTAAGAAATTCAAGCATGGATCATTCCAAACAACCTTGCCAACAACCCCACCAATGTTCCAGAGGCTCAAACGAAGGTAGGTACTCTATCATTTTTGTCTTGGTTTTTTTTTTTGCAAAATCAAGCAAATTAATTTGGAAAAAAAAAATCTTACCATACAAAAACCATGAAAACCACAAAAAACCCTTCAAAAAAACTTAGAATATTGTAATACCAACTTACAAAACCACAAAAAACCATCAAAACAACTTAAAAAACACAAAACCAACCTAGAAAACCACAAAAACAACCTAGAAAACACTTCGAAACCACAAAAAAAAAACTATAATTTAGATTTAAATTTTTTTCTTGCTTGTAATGGTAACATATTTTGTTTATTTAATGCCTATTTTTTTTATTTTGAATGGTAAAAACATTATTTTCTAACTATTCTTGGTTTTAAAGTTTTTCTTGAGGAATTTTGTGAAAAAAAAAAAAAATTGATTTTTTGTTATTCTAAATTTGTTTTAAATTTCTTACAAATATGACTGAAAATATACCCCAAAAAACTCCAAAATACAAAACAACAAAATTATAAACAATAAATAAGTAAATTAAGCCTTGAGATTGACATGATGAATATGGTTGCTCATAGCAAACCTTTATTTATCAAATAAGAAATTTTATTTTATTTTATTATTTCAAATTTAAATTAATTTATATTTTAAATATTTTTTTAATAATAAATATAGTAGTTAAAAATAAAAAATAAAAAAAAATTAAAAGATAAAAATCTAAAAGAAAAATTTGTTATTTAATTAACTATATATATATAAAACAAAACATTTAATTAAGTTATATATAATATTTAACTATATATAATTATGAATCATAACGGGAGACGGAAGAGATCGGAGCGCAAGCTTGGAGGAGACCGGGCAACTCGAACCCAAAACCTGCTATTCTATGGCTCCCGCGGTGGTTACAATCTCCGGTCTGTATGAGGGTTGCAGGAACCCTGAGACATATGTGACGGATCCGATATCGACCCCCTCCTTTTCTCTTTCCGCAGCGATAGAAAACGTGGCCAAATCTTCCAGGCAGATCTGGAACGACAAAACGGCAGTGAAACAGAGAGAGTACGAATCCATGGTGGAGCTATACAATGGTTTCCGTCGGGTGGCAGATCTCAGGCGGGTCTTGGAATTTCTGGGGAATTTGAAGAGAAATACGGATCTGCTAGGGTTAGAACCCATAACGGATTCAGAGCCAAGGGCGACAAGGAGCGAAAGGATTGTAGACGGAGGCGAGGCCTTGAATGAACACGTTTTCTGGGTTCTAACGAGCACACTCAGCCCTACATTCACAGCTGAAGCAGAGTTTGGGCTCAGATCTGGATTGATCGTTCACGCCAACATTGTTCCTTCTCCCAGGACCTTTGCATGCAAAGATGGGGGACTGCATGATGCAGATCTGCCCCATCACATAATTGCATGGCCCAATCTCTGCAGATCTGGGCCGGATCTGCTCGAGCTGAGGCCCAAATATTACAGATCCAGGCCAGAACAAACTGCTTGGAGCAAGCTTCAAGAACCCAGGCAGCAGATCGGCGGGAATGGGCATCGATTGAGCAGAGGGCACGCAACAGATCGACCCAATAGGAGGCAAGATCTGGAAGAATGCACACACCTGGACCATCTGGCAACCAGCAAAGACTCCGATTCAGACAAAGCTCAGCCAAAATGCAGACATCAGGTAACTAAAAATCGATTTCAGGTCTTTATTAAAACCCCTGAGATGAAATCTATCTTAGTATGGGTAAGTGCAGATAGCTCTGTTTCGCAGCTAAAGCAGCAAATTTATGCATCCACTGGCTATCCTGGCCAGACCCAACACTTAGTCAGTGGCAGGTGGTCCCTACAGGACAACAGAACCCTGGGAAGTTACGAGATTAGTCCAGGAGAAACCATTGTTTTGAATCTCAGGCTGAGAGGAGGGGCACCATCTCAGGGATAGCCAAGCAGTTCAGGAGGGGACAAGGGGAAAACAGCACCCCAGCACAAACCTAAGGGAGCATCATCCTACAAAAACATTCTCCAAGGAAACAGAGAATCAGGATCCTCCCCAGATCTAGGTGGATATTCACCCCGGCCTTATATAGTTGACCAACTAGGACAAGCTCCAGCCTTTAATATTGAGGACACAGGGCTTGACGATTATGTAAAGTCTTATGAAACACAAGCTCTAATATGCCATTTCAACAGCTTCTGGCCAAAACCAATGGACCTATTTCATTGGATCTTTACCAATTAGACCATGGAATGCGACATTCATCTATGTTCCAAAGGGTTTTTCATAGTCAGATTTACATCTAAGGAGGTAAGAGATACTATCATCAATGCTGGGCCCTGGTTCTGGGGAACTGCGGGGCTGTTCATGACCCCATGGTTCAAAGATTTTGACCCAAACCAAATGACTGTCTCAAAAGTGCCGGTTTGGGTACGCCTACATAACCTTCCCCTTCATTTTTGGAGTGAAAGAGTTTTGGAATGAATCAGGAACAGCATAGGGAAATACATCAAAACAGATCTAGAAAGGATTGACGAAAGGATTTTCACTTTCGCACGCATCTGTGTGGAAGTAGATCTAAGTAAAGGGCTGCCATATAACATAAGGCTGATCTACAAACAACAAGATTGGCTGCAAGTACTAGACTATGAAAATACCGCCTTCAGATGTAGGATGTGCAGACAAACAGGACACTTGCAAAGCACATGTCCAGAAGCCAAGAAAGTTAACAGTAAAAGAAAGCAGAAAGGGAAGCAGAGGAAAGGATGGAAATTCACCCCTGTTGACTCAGAGGAGGAAGAATCAGAAGCAGAAGAAGACGATACCCCCACGGAGAATGCTGAGGTACCCCGAGCAACGGGAACCCAGAAGGAAAATACATCAGAAAACAAGACACCTCAGTCCTATCCAAATCAGGCAGAGAAGACAATCGAAGATCAGAGCATGGGAGGGATTAAACGACTTCACCAATCAGATACTTCAGATTCAGACAAGGAACTAGGCCCGCAGAGAGCAGAAACACAGTTAGTCATAGCCTCGATCGAGCCTACTCAAGGAGAGTGGCGCAAGGTCGAAAAGAAAAAGGGAAGGAAAACCTGACAAATTCGGTTTTCCTTGTTTTTTTTCCCCATCTCCCCTCTTCCTCTCTCTCTTTTTTCTTTTTTTCATTTTGGCACGCTAGTAGTGTATTATTGTGAAGAGTGCGAAAGCACTTGAGCCCAAGGGGCAGCTTACGGAAATGCTTAATGCATCTGCAATTGTAACTTTTCATTTTTTAATAAAAGGTTACAAATTTTTCCACTGGAAAAAAAACTATATATAATTATAACATAACATAATATATATATCTATAATAAAACATAACTATATTTAACTATAACATCACATAGCTATATATTATAGTTTTATATGTAAGCTATAACATAGTTTTATAATTATTTAGCCTAACATAAAATTATTTAACATATATATAGATAGATAGAGTACGTTACAACATAACTATAACTATAGTTCATATTATAACTATATATAATTATATATATTTAATTATTATAAAATTATAACATCGCATAGCTATATTTTATAGTTCTATATATATTAATTATAACCTAATATATATATATATATATATATATATATATATATATATATATATATATATATATTCAAAGTTATAACATCACACACACATATATATATAGCATAACACGTAATGTGCATAAATATAACATAATATATAACTATAACTATAACATTTAACATGGAATAACTATTTAAAACGTAACTTAGAGGGAAAATTTTAAGGATACAAATTTATTTTAAAGTTTAGAAACCTTGGTGAATCTTACTAGTTGCTAACATGCAAGGAATAAAATGTTTGAAGATGCTTTTGTAAAAATATTCAAATTTATAATGATTTTATATAGTGTTTGTGAAGTTTTGGCAATTTTTAAGGTAAAATAATTTTATACTATAAAATTTGGGTGAATCATTTTTAGAAAAAATAAAAATTGGCAAATCTTTTTTTGGAGAAAACATGGAAAATTAGCCCACCTACAAATATTAGGCCCGAAAGTTATATATATATATATATATATATATATATATATATATATATATATATATATATATATATAAGTTCATGTTTCAACAATACATCATTAATAGATACATTAAATCCATCATGAAAAGTACATTTGGTCAGTAAATAAAAGCATTTTGACTCTTTTCTAATGTGTACCATATTGCTTCATTATATAGTGCGTTGTACAAGAAACATTTTCTTCATGTGTTTTTACATAGTACATGTCATGTGTCAAAGTTAAACATTATAAAAAGTTAAAGTATATTGGAGTATTTGTTTGGCATGAAATTTTATTAGTTTTGTAAATAGGTTTATTTCAAATTTTTACATATATATTTATATATTTATGCCCTATGAATAAAATTCATTATTTAGAATTGAGAAAAAGTGTGGAGGTAGATTTTATCACTTCTTCTATTGTGTTTACAGGGAGCTCAATAATTTGGTTGATAAATTATCAAAAAATGGACTCTAAAGTTTAGGACTCCAAGCTAGATTATTCTACTTGAGTTTAGAAATGTTTTTTTTGTCAATGTTCTTTCTAAGCCAACCTTTTTTCTTTGATTAGTTTATATGTATTATATGTAATATGCATAGGCATCCCATATACGCGCCCCAACTACAGGTCGTCGCAGTGCAAGTGGATCTGTTATACATTGTTGAGCTCGTGATAGAGCACATAGCCCACCCAGAGTGTGTGTTCCACTCATAGATCCTACCTCTAACACTAGTCAGAGTTTCAGAGGAAATGTTTTGATCCCTACTGATGATCATTCTACCTCTAGTGGGCCTTCTTCACCTATTATAGATACACTTCCTACATTTTTAAATCCTATTTAAAATTATGTTTTTATGTCTTGAAATTATCTTTAATTTTTAAATTTTCTTCAACTGATGTGTTTGAATTTAATGTATATGTTATGATGCTTCTAGTTTGTTAATTATATATGTTAATTTAAGTTTATGATTTGCAAACCCTCAGCAGGGTGAAGGTGACGATTGTTAGAGTCGGTCTAGTAGCCCTCCATCAGCGATCAAAGCTCTTTGCATTTGCATAAGTAGGTGTCTCATCAGTGTCATCTTATTGCATTCCATTAGGCATGCCATAACCCTGATGGAGGAGCTTGTGTCTTTATTCCCCTCTTCGCACTGCTGGATCCAGTTTGTTTTAGTCAATAAAATTCTTTACAGGGTCATTGGTCTTGTCTTGAAGTCAAGCTCCTAGGTTTAGGGTTTAGTCCAATTTTGTCTCTTGAGGTCATGTCTTTAAGGTCAATAAATTCCCCAACTGGCTAGAGGGATGTCTAGCAAAGCACCACTTCAGAAGATTTCATATTGTACAGCTAATTTTTACCTTGAGTTCAAAAACCCTGTTTTTGAAGGCAAGGTCATTTTCTCATTTTTTGTAAAAATTTGTAAAAATTCAAATTCTCCAGAAGTTGGCATGCAGCCCTGGTCTCCTTTGCCAAGACTCCTCAGAAGCTATCCCTGCAAAAATTTTCAAGAAAAAGCATCATTTCAACCAATTTCATGACAAAAAGGAAACCACAAGTCAGCAGCAATTAGTTTTAAAAAGTGTCATTTTATAAACATTATAAAGTGGGTTTGAGGGGAAATAAATTTAAAACAAGCTTATAAAAGCCCCTCTCTCCTCATTTTGTAATTCATTTACCTCCAATACTCCAAGAGAAAGGTGATTTAGTGTGAAACTGGGCGAATTGAGCGACAACACTTGCGCGCTACGCATCAGGGCCTACGCGCTATGCATTGGGCGCGTGCTACACGTCAGGCAGAAGTTCCAGTGTTAAAAAGCACGGGCACTACGCGTAGAGCGGGCGCTACGCATCAGAACCCACGCGCTACGCGTTGGGTTTCACCTACAGCAAATTGCCAACAAGCTTCAAAACGACCTCAAATTTCCTAAATTGTTCAGGTAGGCCTCCAATCATCAATATTTTTTGCTTGCCTAAAGAAAATGAACATGGAAAATGTGTCAAATACCAGCAAGTGTGAAGTATGATGAAATTCATATATATTATGTTTAAAAATTTCAAATTGCAAGTGAAGCTAGGGCTTTGAGTTTGCTGCCCAAGGTCATCTTTTTCACTCCCTCATTTCCTCACATTCCCATTATCACCTCCCTTGTCATCTTCACCTAATTTCCCTAACAAAAAATCAAAATCCCTAAAACCCTACCTATCCCTAAAATTCAATAAAATCTCCCTAAACTCTACCTCCTATCAAACCCCTGCAAACTATGATTATGTGATGGTGTATGTGTCATAATTCCTTCCCTAAATTCCCTTTTATATATATTTTCCCTAAGTCCCCTTAAGACTCCCCCTCCCTAACATCTCCCTTGTGTTTTTTGTCCCCTTGGAGTAGCATTCAAACAGTCAAAACAACAGGTCATTTGAGCAAAAGCAGCAGTACATTTCATCCATTTTGCTCTTGAAATCATGTTAGAAACCGAAACAGACTATGAGCAAAGTGATGACCGTGAGTCAACACCGTAGGTTGAGGTGCCAAGGAGGCCTCACAGGGGTGGTAAGGGTGGTCAGCATGTGAGAGAGGAGCCCACCTCTTTGGCCTATTTGCAAGCTTGTCCACTTACAATCACATGTTTCCGTCATCAAGCATGCTATGAATATTGCGAAAGAATTTCTCAAATTCAGCACCACAGGGAATTGGTCCGCTTGTTTTTATTACATTTGCACAACGGGCATGTGAATCTTGCAGGGGTGGATTTTAGATTATCACCTGAGATTGTTGCTCAAGAAACAGGGATACCCAATGTTGGAGAAGAGTGGAACAAGCGCCAGCTGTTGGACAGATTTCAGTATGAGCCCTACATTAAACCTGTATATATGAGGCACATGTCTGGTGTATTTCCTTTCAGATTCTTGAGGGATGAGTATGCACCCTTGATGAGGGTCATCATTCACTATTTCACCTGTGAGGGCAGATTTTCACGTTTGTATTCGTACCATATCCGCTTGTTGATGCATTTCACACGGGTATGGATGATGAACATTCCTTTCTTCATGTGCTGGAATATTGAGAGGATGGTGCCCTTGGTGCAGAGAAAGAGCCCAACACAGCAACACAGGAGCATCTACCATTATGCTTTGATCAAGATTGTGGTCATGCATCAGTTGGCACAGCAGGGTATTCCGTGGGAGGATTTCATCTCTCAAGATTTCTTCACAGTGCCACAGCCACCCCCTGAGGTTGTTCATGAGGAGGGAGGACCTTCACAGCAGTATGACATCCCTGAGCCCAGACATGTCAGCTCCCCTTCATTGATCACATATCAGAGAGGCCACAGGGCCTTATTTGCATCAGCTCGGCAAGTATTTTCTCCACATCAGGTGGAAGGGGTCTCACCTTCTTCATCAGCACCGCAAGTGTTATCTCCACACCAGGTGGAAGGGGCCTCATTTCCGACAACAGCACAGGTACAAGAGAGAGGCAAGCAGCCCAAGATTGATGAGGGGACATCAGGTGATCCAGGAATAGATGTTGTTGACCTCGATATCAGTTCTCCTAGCCTAGAGCCAAAGGAGATCATCCAGCAACTGAGGGCTGACAATGACTCGTTGCAGCAAAGGTTGGAAATGGAAAATTGGACAATCGCCTACTTAGAGCAATGCAACAAGCAACTAGAAGATGAACATACTCTTGATGAGTTGCGGAGGATCCATGAAGACCGCAACTTGGCTCGTAAGAGACCCGGTGATTTGGTACCCATTGAGCGAGAGGCTATGCTTCTCCAGGTCAATGCTCATTTGGAGAGGTTGCTGGCCAAGGCTAACAAAGATAAGGACATGCTCTGGAACATGAAAAATCATTATTGGGCTCGAATGCACGTATGTAAGGCAAAAATGAAGGTGCTCAAAGGACGGTTGGCCAAGGCACTAAAACGAAGAAAAAGGCCCGATCCCCTCCACATCTTGGCTGAGGCTTCCTTGAAGGAGCATGGTGCTAAATGACTTACCTACAGCACAAATTTCAAAAAAATTTGAGCATTTTTGGTCATTTGTGAATTTTTGGGCAAAAAACAGGTTTTCCTCCCCAACGCATAGCGCGCCGCGCGCTACCCTGAAGAAGGGCAACTCCATTTCATGAAAACTCAGTGTTTTTGGATTTTTCATGCAAAAATACACTTGCTCAGCAATTTCCAAGAGATTCCATCAAGTTTTGAGCCTCCAGAAGGTCAAAAAACAAGCAAAAAATGACTTTCTGCCACCTTTTTGACACACAGGAAGCAGTCTTGGGAGATTGCAACTTTGGAGGGGCAAATGGTCACCAAATTCAGAAATTCAACTTGGGTTGGAAAGTAGACATCCAGACCTTTCCAACATGCCCAATTTTGCCTCATTTAGACACCGGGAAGTGCCTCAAACGTAGGCCCAAAGGCGCGCTACGTGTTGAGATTTAGGGCACTACGCATCAGGCTATTTTTCCAGAAATGCACCTTTAGCTCAACAAAACGCAGTTTTGACTAGGTTTGACTTTTTGGAGTGGATTTTCATCCTCCTTGATGTAAATGATGTAATTTTATGATACTTTGACACTTATTTATCTCTTCTAGAAGATTCATTCATGAAATAGGCAAAAATTTAATGAATGAATTGGTTTCCTAGCTTATAGAGGCAAGTTGTTTCAACTGCCTAGATTTTAGTGCTCAGTTTGGAATTGGTTGAAACAGCTCCTAGGATAGTGATCTCGACCCCTAGAGGCAAGGAAATATGTTAGATTGCCTATATTATGTACTTTCTTGGTCATTTTCATGGTTGGACTCTTGAGGGAGAAAGCTTCTATTGTATTACTCATTGTATCTCTGCAATTTTGGCAAAGGAAGAAAGACCAAGGTTTTGCAGTCCTTTTTGGGATTCCTATGGTTACATGTATTGATGGTGTTTTTCTCTTTGTACTTGTAAGTTTGTTATGTGAATCATCTTCTTACTTTTCCTTCTGCAAATTAGGCAAATGAAGTGTTAAAGTAGAATTCATGATTGCCATGCTCTGCTTTTAAGTTTGCTTAATATCAATGTTTTCATCTGTTTAAGGAGAACTCAAGGTGTTTACTTGCTCTCCTTAGCTCCTCACCAGTCATTCTTGCTCATCTGACTCTTTCAAAGGCATCAATACAGTCTCCTACCTTGCCCCAAAGAACCCCCTGCAAAAACTGTGTCCAATCCCCGCACCCAAAATTGCCTTTCCCCGATTTTCCACCAAAATCCCAAAAATATCAAATCAAACCTTTTATCAGTTTACTAGCCTAAAATCAGTGTTCTTTATTGGTTATCTCCGCCCTTTGAAGATCTTTGCTGAGATATACCATAGAGAGCCCTCTCCTGCCCCGTAGGGCTAGCTACGAGGCTAAGTGGTTTGATGTTGCCTTGGAGTTTGCCTTTCTCAGCCTGAGGTGAAATTTCAAGTGCTAACAACGATCATAGTGCAACATCGATCCATCCGTGGGATGATGCTGCAACTCATATCACATTGGAGGATGTTAAGGCCTAGCATACATGGATCATGCAAGATTTGTGTAACATCCCTACCAATTCACCTACTAGTCATAGTTTATCTTTGATATTATATAACATCAATATGTTGATCAAGACATATCAGAGGTTGGGCCCATAAAGCAACCTCCTACAGTACATACAGAGGATTAGTAGGCATGACATTAGAGGCTCACATACTTGGGAGGTGGTCAAAGAGGCCACCAAGGACATTGTTGTTCATGGGGAGTTGTTCAACATCCCTCAATATTGTCTTGCTAAACATAAAGGTCTGATTCCACTAAAATATTTTAAGAATGTTGATGTAACCCATTTTGTGCATGATAAATTCATTGGATATTGGGGCTAGTTCCCCTAGTATGACTACATATTCATTTATTTTTCCAAGCATACATATGTAGATTTCATGTTACGTATGAGGTTTGATTACACTAATACTGGATATCAATATTATGGAGCTGACTTGGCACCTACATATGATCCTGAGGGGGTTCGTAGGGGCCCTAGGCATGTACCACCACCTCTAAGATTCTTTCCACTACTATCTTGAAGCTTGGTATTACCGGCATAGCTAGAAGAGTCATTCTAGCTGGATGTTGAGGCTAGGGAGACTATTGTAGATAGCATGTGAATTTAATTGATCAGTGCATGTGTTTCATTGGATGGAGAGATTAGGATACCACCACCATTACCTTGTGAACCGCCAGTGCCTTTATATGATGATTCATTTCTCGCAAGTCAACCCACTGACTAGCGTTTAACATATGCATGTATGTGTTGTGATGTCATTCATGACACTTGGAGGGTGCGCGAGCTACATGACATAGGCCAGGTGTGTATATATATATCAAACTTTTAACTCTTATTATCAAATTATGCATAATTATTTATACTAATTTCTAGTTCGCATTAGATTGCATTTATATTAATAAGTTCATGATAACATGTAGATAAAGACAAACTACATGGATGAGCTTATGAGGTCATCCGAGGGGATGTTGATCAGCTAGGCCATCCTCGACCAGAGCATGCTTCTCTGGATTCTCCTCCACCTCCACCTCCACCTCATAACACTAATGTGGAGGAGAGTCGCTATGTACAACCACATGGACTGGAAGTTGAGGAAAACTTTTTTATTCCTAAGGTTTCAATTTTATTTTTATTTTTTTAACTTACACATATATGCTAATAAATTTGTAAACTAATTACAATTTGTCCCTACCATTGTGTATGTAGGCCCATATGCAAACTGTTTTTGATGTGGTTTTTATGTGGACACATTATTTTTCTTTTTTTTTTCTATGTTAGGCTAATTCTATTAAAGTAAGTAAAATATCATACACAGAGGTCGAAGCCTGTACTTAGCTATGCTAGAGGAAAGGCATCAACTAACAAAAAACTAGATTTGAACTGCCCAGAAGGGAAACCAGTTCTTAATCGAGGTTTTCAAAAATATTATCGTATTGCCCAGGCAGGGGAAACCAGTAAATTAACAAGTTTTGCAACATTGTATCTAAGGAGATTAAAATTAAACCCAATAGAAGAGCCTAACATTTTGTATTCCCCATGAAAAAAACCAGTAAAAACTAGAAATTGAATGAACAAACTCCCAATGAACCTGAGACACATGGTGGCTGAGTGGTGGTTTATAGGGTAGGCACATGGCATGTTGAATGACCGTAGGGTGGCAGACCAAGCGGCTAGCACTTGGCATCGAGGTTGCGCTAGGGACATGGCGGCAACGGAGGGTGCTCCTCCACAATGAAGCATCGATATTCATCCATGTCGCCACTTGCCAGTGGCTCCGCCTCCATGTCACCTGTTTGCAGCTCTGGCTACTCTTCCTCGATGATGCAACAATACTCATAAAAAACCCAGTTCCTTTGCTAAGCCATTTCCACTTCCTTCCCTGCTCGTCTAGTTGGCAATTTAGTGTTGCACTCCCCTACACCCTGAAGACTTGATTGAGCCAATTCAGTTTTGGCTTTGTGATGATTGCTTCCTGCAGTGGTTCATCCTCCCTCATTAGTGCCTGAGAGTCCCATTGCGTTAGTGTAGCCTTCATTCATTGCTCTGTGTTGCTCAGCTGCCAACAATTGGCCACCAACCTCAGAGTCTTGAGCCTCTGAATTCTACTTCTCCTCATGAAAACTAATGGTAATTGTGACCGTGATAAGGGGTTGGTTCAAGGTCGAGTGAAAGGTAAATTGAGCATTCTGGGACTGAGGCTGAGGGGCAGGCGGAGTGCTTCTGCTAGAAGGGTCGAAAATTAAGGGAGGCATAGCAGGGGCTCCCAAGTGGAAATGACCTCTACCACTACGCGTGTTGGGGTAGCAACCAGTGTTCTGGTTGGCTAGGGAGGAGGTGGTTTCCGAAGTAGAAGAGTTCTTGGAGTGGCTCAAGCTTCCTCGATTCCCACCTCTTCGACTGTGCATCCTATGGTACACCATGCTTTCCACAATTGGAGGCGAGTTTGGGTCCAAATTAGGCACAGTGGGTTGCTGCGTTGCAGCGGAATTACCAAGAAAATCTGCGGAGGAATGAGCTACCAGGGCCAAGGGGATGAAAATTTGCAAGTTCAGGCTGTGGGTGAAACGGATGCCCAATCCAAAATTGATACAGCAGTAAAGACTACATCGCCTACCAGTGGTGGTGCAGGAGCTGGGTGCCGCCACTGCATGAGGGTAGAGGCATTGTAGGGGCCGAGGTTGCAGAGGAGGAATGGCAGGAGCAAAGGTGGTGTTTTCCAAAGAGCCCATCGTGATTTCGAGCCAAGGTTGGAGTCGGTTATTAGAGCGGTGGCAGTAATCGCTCGAGGCACATTTATGGCAGTGATTAATGCCATGTTTGGGTCTTTGTGCCACCTTGTGGGAGGCCATGTGCTCTCTCCATGTGCCAACCCAGTTGACGGCCATTTCATCGTCTGCCATTTTCACCCGCATCCAGGATATGTGGACACATTATTTGGATGCTAGCTTTAGATGAATTGATGATGCGGGTCCATTGATGCAAGCCCAATCATTGAGCCATAGGCAGGGGAGCACCAAACAAATATTCATCATAACCCCATCCTATCTGACTTGCATTTGGACTCGATTGAGGTTAGTAGATTGATCAGGAGCTAAAGACCGAGTGTCGAAAATTCTCAATAATGAAAGTTCTTAGAATTGGTTTCAACCTGAATGACCAGATAGAGCTCGTCCTCTTTATTCTGGCACCACAAACGGTTCGAAAAATGGTCTTCTTGTGCAGAAGTTATGCCAAAAAGGAAATTGCCCAATAACATTGAAAATTTGATTTTTTTTTCAAAATTTTTTAAAATAGAATATTCTATTTCAGTGACCAATGGTAGGGCACCAAGTGACAAGCCCAGAGGCCTTCACATGGCCCCAAAGGTGACAGTTTATGGCATAACAAAAAAAAATTTGGAGGCGTGGAGGATCGAACCTACGACCTCCCAACCACCAACTTACCATTGAACCATACAAGCAAAACTTGTTTAGTGTTCCAGCAAAACGGTATTTAAGTTTTTAAATATGTTTGGGTGGGGCCCAAAGGAGGCCGAAACTCTAAGCACCAGCCCCCTATTTCATATAACCGCGGCCCCCAAAAAAACCATGGGCCTGTCTCCTAAGACCGCATAGTTTGTTTAATGGTCACTGCTTATATAAAATACGTGGTCACATTTCTAAAAAATCAGGGCTAACACACAGTTAATGGGTAGTTAACTTAAAAGTATAGCGCGCAATCCGAGAGTAACTGTCGGTTCATAAAACCAGTCACATGCGCATTAAACTTAACTATAGTTTGGTCGACCATTATGGTTAGTTTGGTGGCGGATTTAGCGGCGACACCATTTTTGGCAATCCCGCCATATTTGGCGGGCCTATATGGCCCTCTAACTTTAGTTAAACTGGGGTCTTTCTAGGGGAAACAGTCAATTCAATGAATGAGCCATAAATTTGGCTAGGAAAGTCCTTTTTGGATGATTTTTTTTTTTATTTTGGGTCTGTTCGACTTTATGAATCCATTGGCATGGGTTTCACATCCATATGAGGTCATTTGTAGGTGATTTTTCTTTAGTGAAGTTCCAGGAGCCACCAAGGCCAAATTAGTTTGGGAGCTGCATTGGGAAGTGTGCAGCCATTGAATGTGGAACGAAGGTCATTTCTAAATAATTTTAGTGTTCTAAGTCCATTTATACAACTTTCTTTTCATTTTTAGGCATTCTTCTCTTTTTTTAGCTTCAGGGAAGCTTTCAGGGCCACCAGGGCCATTTCAGTGATTAAGTTGTGCTGGGCTAGGTTCATATGTTTGAGGTGAAACAAAATCCTATTTCTACTATAAGGAACCTTCTAAATCCAATGAATGTGTTTTTAGAATCATTTGGATTCTTTTGAATGCTGAGATGCTGAAGAGAAGTTTCAGGCATCCTAGGGTCAACCATGGGAGAAGGCCTAGATCGGGGATGCAATGCTCATTTTGAGCAAATGAATAGTCATTTGTTTATGTCATATATGTGCTGGAGACATTAGCAGAGGTTTCAATGACATTTGAAGCATTCTGAAGGAGTTTGTGACATTAAGAAGCTTAGGGAAGCTTAGTGCACCTACTGAAGGAATTAAGTCCAAGGGAGCCTAGATCTGCCTGCACAAAGAGGACAGCCATGACAGGGATGTATATTGTTTTTCTAAACCCATAGGTTTATTCAATAAACTTTGAGTGTGGAACTTGAAAAATAATTCAAGCCATAACCCCAAAGAGCCAAGTCTAGTTTACTAGAGCTCACAGGAGACGTAGCCCACGAGATTGGGGTGAACTCCTTATTAAATTTACTGTTATGTGTGATGTTTATTTGCTGCCTTATATGTCTGATATATGTGTTTAATATTAGCTAAAACAAATCAAGTTAAAACACATAAACAGAAGAAAAGATATACACCTCTTTCAAGCTAAAATTCCGCATAACATCAAGTTCAAGCAAGGTATTTTTTTTTTAATTGAATCCGAGTGTTTACTTCTCTTATTTCTTTAGGCAGAGTCTGTAGAGGGCCAGGTAGCTTCTGGATCTCATCCTCTCTTTAGAGGTGACATATCTATTAAATGCCCCTACAGTCTATCTCTGTATTAGAAATAAGAAGTTTACATATTTGCAAATTTAAACTTGGAGTATTTTGCACTCATTTACATAAATGAAATTGGATACCTTGCACCCTTTTTCAAGTACATTCCATTTTCAGATCATAGATTCATGCATATGTAATTAAAAATGTGGTTCAAAATCATTTATTTTATACAAATAATTATCTAATTAATTTGAATTTGAATGTGTTATATTGCAGTACCATCTTATGGACACATACTTTGCATGAAAGAACTCACATATGAGTTCTAGTGGTACTTATAGTGGATACTTTGTATATTCTTAGGATCATTTCATAGGGCACATTCACATGTGATATAGGATTTGTATATTTTCATACATGGACAATTTATGAATTTACATTAATAGTATTTTAGTTTATGGATGCTTATTATTTCAGTTTATGGATGTTCATGTGATATTCATAATTTATATATATATTCATATGGATAGTTTATTGATACATTCACTATTTTAGATCATGGATTTGTATTAATATTGTTTATGGATGCTCATTGATTTTGAAGTTTATGTATCTGTTAAAATTATTTCGCTAATTTAAATTTTATCCTATATTACTATAATCTTTATTACATAATATAACAATTTTGATTTCCAATTTCATAGACTAAGAGAATAAGTACAATGTTACATTATGATGCAAGTCACTTTGATAACTAATATGAACTAAAATATATCATACATGTATCAATTTAATATTGAACATGGGAAAAATTACAATCATGCTTCCTATTGTCCTGTAGAAAGTGTCTTTTAGTGCAATCAACATGTATGTTATTACAATTAAATTTTTAAAATAAATTATTTGAATTATAAATTCATTCATATTACAATAAAAATATATATATCTATATGAAATTTTATGTGACCCACCCATATACCATTATATGGAAACAAAATTAAGTATTTCAATTAATTTCTTATCTCAAGTTTCAATTAAAAAACACAGCTAGGATTTAAATAAGTTTTATTCCATTTTAAAAGATGTCATGTAAACAACAATTAAGTTGATTTGAAAACAATTTTGGAAGAAATCACATTGGTAGATTTAGGCCGATGCATTTTGAACCAACCAATGTGGTTCATCATCAGGACCAGATGAACCAGTACCGAGCAGTATCTTCATGTCAGGTCCCATCATTTCCCTGTTCAAAAGTTGGGGGTTCTCTACACTGTATCTACTCATGCTATGAGGGTTTCTGATGTCAACCATTTTTCTAAAGATAAATCCCATATCTTGAAGGTTTTTGTCAATAATTGTTACAGTAAGAAACAAGGCCTTAAAGCCTTCCTCAAAGCTTGCAAAAGTCATAAGGCTAAGAAAGACCCTAATGATCGTAGTTCTGGAGTTCATCTCCCCTTCATCGAAGGGACCACTAACAAGGGTTGCAAGAATCCTTAGGAAGCACAAAGTTCCCTCTACCTTTTGACCCCTAAACACCATAATAAGTTCCTTAAAATCAGCTAAAGACCTTGTGGACCCAAGGATATCAAAAAGCGTTTATGTCATCCCATGCTCCTTTGGAACATTGTACTTTGGTGAAACATGATGATCCATTAATCAAAGGATTAAGCAACACGTTGTAAATATCAAGCATGGAAGGACCCACTCTTTGGCCTTAGCAGAACATGTTGAGAAGAACAAGCATCACATTTGCATTGACGAGGCAAAGCTCATTGGGAATATTTCTCACTTTCATCACCGTAAATTTATGGAAGCCATAGAAATTGAAAGGAGGCCTAGTAATCTTAATAGGGATGACGACTGGAAAACCAGTAGCTATTGGATTCTAGCCCTTTCCTCTTGGCTTCCTTCTTTTCTCCTTCTCCTCCCTTTGGTTTTTATTTTATTCTTAATTTCCCCGTGAGGTTTGTTCATTCATCCCTCCCTTCTTTTTAATAACTCTTAACTAAAAATTAATATAATTATAAACAATTAAAATTAAAATTTAATTTGATTATACATTTAAATTTAATGTATAACCAATTTAATTATTTTTTCTATTTTGTACAATTAATTAATAGTATTATTTCCTTCTTATTTATTTTCCTTTGACTTAATTGATGTTTTATTTGATTATTTCTTCCATTAGTTTGGATTAGGTTATTTTTATTTTAAGGGTCATGTTAGTTATTTATTATTATAATTTCTTTCTCCTTTTCCGAATAACTATTAACTAAAAAATAATATATTAATAGACAATTAAAATTAAAATAAGATTTGATTATTCTTATTAAATTTAATTTATTGTATAACCAATTTGATTGTTTTTTTTTTCTTTTTATAACTTATTAATAATAGTAATTCCTTCTAATTGATATATTTTTTTCTTTTAGCTCAATTGTTGCTTTATTACTTCTTCCATTAGGTTAAACTAGGGTCGTGTTAGTCAAATATTATTATATAATGTAATTGTTATCTAATTTAGTTTATTTATTCAGTTAAAATAATAATAATAAATTAATTAATATTTCGTCCTTTTCTCCCATTCAGTCTAAACTAGTCGTTTTCCCCATAGCCATTAGAAGGTCTTGACTCCCTATTTAACTTACTGTTATGATCTAATTTTTCATCTGGTCCTGATGATGAAGCATGCTGGTTGGTTCGAAACACGTCAGCCTAAATCTACCAATGTGATTTCTTCCGAAATTGTTTTCAAATCAAAATATGGATCACAGAAGCTTGAATTTGAACAATTAAGTTTTATTCAATATTATTTCTTTTGAGATTATCTACAAGATCTTAGTCATAACATGATATAATTCAATTGTATTGAAATTTAATATATAGGTAAAAAAAAAATATGACAACATTTCTATAATTTTATATAATGTTATCAACTTTCCTAAATTTACTTAGTTATCCAAGTATTTACATCAATTCCTTGTGATTGAAATAAGTTTTATTCAATTTTAAAAACTCATATATGATTGAAATAAGTTTTATTCAATTTTAAAAACTCATATATGATTGAAATAAGTTCTATTCAATTTTAAAATATGTGGAGATATAGAAGTTACAAATATAAGTTTTATTCAATTTTACTTTGTTTGAGGTTATCTACAAAAGCTTAGTCATAATGCACATCACCAATAATTTTTTTGTGCCTACATTGAAATGAATTCGCAATGTTAAGCTAATTACTTTGAAATCAATGTACACCATACATCTAGTTACATCAAATTAGAAATCAACATCTTTGCCGAAACCAATGCATCTAATGCAAAGAATCAAATAGGATTAGAAATCAACATCTACACTGAAATAAATGCATATAATGTTGCAATAAATCAAATAGGATTATAAATCAACATCTACATTGAAATCAATCCATCTAGTGCTAGTAATCAAAAAGGATTAGGAATCAACACCTACATTGAAATCAATGCATATAAAGCAAGCTCAATAAAAAAAGATTATAATTTAACATATTTAATGAAATAAATGCATGTAATGCAAGAAATTAAATAGAATTAGAAATCACCATCTACACATAAATCAATGCATTTAATGCTAGAAATAGAATAGCAGTAGAAATCAACATATCTACCCTAAAATCAATGCATCTAGTGCAAACAATTTTCTTCGCTTTCTCTTCCCCCTACATCTATATCAATACCTCCCTCCATCTACCCTTATTTGTCTTTCTACCTCACCCCCACAAACAAACACACTCTCTCTCTTCATATATATGTACCTCTCCCTCCATCCCTCTATCTTCCTCCTCTTCCCTCTCTCCCCTTTCCATCTATATCTCTATCACCCTCAATCTCTCCTTCCTTGTCTCTCTATATCACCCCAAAAACATACACATTGTTTCTCCATATCTATCTATATATACCTCCCTCTCCCTCTTCATGTCCCTCTCTCTCTCTACTCCTTCTCTCCCTCTCCCTCTGTCTCCACTTCAATCTCTCTTCCATCCTACTCTCCTCTCTCCCTCTCTCCATCTCCCTTGTCACTCCCTCTCTCTCTCTCTCCAACTTTCTCTCTCTATATGTCTTTCTTCTTACCTCCCTCTCTCTCCCCCTCAAACTCCATCTCTCTCTCTCCCTCCATCTCAAGTCCACTCTCTCTTCCTTTCTCTCCCACCTCCCTTTAGCTCTCCCCCTCATCACTCTCTCTCTCTCCCTCTCTATCTCTCTCTTCGTCTTGCATTTTTATTGACCATCTCCCTCCCTCTCTCATTCTCTCTCCTCCTTCTCTCCATCTCTCCTTTGCCTTTCTATCTCACCCTGAAAAATACACACTCTCTCTCCCTCTCTCCCTTGTCACCGCCTCTCTCTCTCCACCTTTCTCTCTCTATATGTCTTGAACTTCTTCCCTCCCTATATTTTCCTCCAACTTCATCTCTCGAGTTCCCTCTCTTTCTCCTCCACTCTCTCCTCCTCTTCCTCTCTCCATATTTATGCCCCATCTCTCTCTTACCCTTCTCTCCCTCTATATATCAAAAATT
The DNA here is from genome assembly GCA_031772625.1 of Pinus tabuliformis. Lineage (NCBI taxonomy): Eukaryota > Viridiplantae > Streptophyta > Pinopsida > Pinales > Pinaceae > Pinus > Pinus tabuliformis. The sequence goes on from CM062811.1 coordinate 1,072,773,344, forward strand.
TTAAAATACTTAGAAAATTAAAATATTATGTTTAAATATTTTTTTATTTTATTTTTTATTTTATTTTGATGTCCTACAATTTTTTTTAATATAAAACATATTTAAAATGAAATATTTCAAATTTGTGTTGTACATTCATCTGGAGGGAAAATGATAATTTTCCATGGAAATCTTATCTATAAATTTCCAAAATATTAATGTTCCAACTACCTCCATCTGAGATACATAGAGTGCTTCATGTCTTCCAATTGAAATTGTTTAGGTTGTATTTATTTAGGTAGATTTTGGTTATGATTACTTTAGGATTTTAAAAATATTATATATTTTAATATTTAAGATTCTAAAAAAAGTTAAGGTTAAATAAAATTAACATATTGAGTCTTCTTGTATGACTTTTTTTTGTGTTAATGACTCTTTTTCTAATGCCTACAACATATATCAACCACATTTATTAATGTGGTTGTGCTAGTGTATATTATAATATAACAAATTTTATATTATATTAAAGTTAATATTATATTAATCCAATATTAATAAATTTAATAATATTAACATTAAAATATATTAATACTAAATTTTTAATATTAATATCATATTTTATAATTTGTTTTTTTAATAATAATAATAACAATTTTTTAATATTAATATTAAATTTAATAAGGTTTCTACAAGACATTATAATAAAAATTATAATAAAATTTGGAATTTTAAAATGTGGTAAAAGCTTTTGTGGAAGGTAAATTTATGATCTATTCAACTCAAGGTATATGATAAGGCATATTTTGAGCACAGACATGCAAACTTACACATTTCCCCCACACTGGGTTATACAATATGCATCTTAGCACAATAACATAAAAAATTTCTAATGTTGTTCATAACCTAGATCGAGTTAAATTTTCATTTTTAATAAAATAATATTGTATCAACTTGGTTTAATTATTGATGAATTAAATTTTAGATCTTTATTGATTCTAAAATTTAAATTTTGGGATTCACAAATTTTTTTATAGAGGGTTGATCGAGCCATATAGCTTGATCAAGCCCCTATTAACTACGTAAATGGATCAATAGAGGGTTTATGAAACCCTCTATCAAGTTATTTGAATTTGAAATTTAAGTGCTCGATCGAGCTTTTGAAGCCCTAAAATCCATAATTTGAGCACCCCTTCTGCAAAATTTCTTGCAACACCATTTTGTACCCTAGTAGACTTAGGGAAAAAAAATTCCTTATGTGGCAGAGTTGATCATGTTGGATTCATGAAGGAATCATCTATCCAATGGCATATAAGTTTGAAATTTTAAATTCATATCATATTCTTCATCTAATTTCTTTTAAAAATAATGTTTGAAATTTGTTTTAAGTGTTTTAAAGAGGTTGAATAAAAAATGTATAGCATATAATATACACAACGAAAAAAATTAAGAAAAATACCACTATCTTCATTTACGAGTCCTATTCAAAAGGGTACTCTTGTTTTTCAATTTGTTTAAATAGTTGAAAAAAACCTTACGTGAACACATGTGTATGCAAAATGCAATTGAAATATTACTTTGCCAACTTAGAAAAGTAATAAAAAAATATAATTTGGCATAAAAGAAAAAGAAAAAAAATTATATGAAAAACTTAGATCTTTGTGTGTAGATCACGCTCATATATGTGTGTGTGTGTGTGTCTGTGAACACACACATACCTTTTAAGATGTGTGAAATTTTGCAAGGACAAGAATTTCATTTAATATAAAATTTACATGTTATACGACACTAACAACTTTTGCAAAAAATATCATTAGGAAAACAACATAATTCTCCACAAATTGTATTTTTACTCCAAATAAAAATTCACAATGCTTATATGAACTTTGAGGGCTTCAATTCGATAAAAGAGTAAAATTTTGAAATTTATTTGCCACGTTCGGACCAAAAGTGTAACCCATCTTCATGCATTCAACCGTCTCCTAGAAATATGAAGGACTAGGGAATGAAAAACAATATCAAAAATCAAAAGTCTAGTTAGATAAGAAGAAATCCTAATTCTTCTACTCCATAAGACTAAAATGAAAGAGGAAATTTTGATTAAAGGAAAAATTTTATGGACATTTAGTGAGGCCTCAAAAACAAGTTGAAAAGGTTCTTAGGAGGATTCTACACTCTTTGGTACCCTTTAATTTTTAAGAAGATTTAATAATGGGAATATCCACGTTCAGTATCCCTTAACTTTCTCCATCTCGCTCCACAAAATGTATGTTATATTATTCATGTCTACATGCCAATTTCTTATCAAGTAAAATTTACTTGTTGGAATTATATTCATAGAAAGGATGATCTAACTCAATCCTCCAATCTCAACTTTTTTAGGGGTGATTTTAATACCATTTTGCATCCATGGAAGGAAAGAGGTGGATCACAACTCAAATATCCATCTAGAGAACATATGGAAGATATAATAATTCATTTGGACTTGCTAGATATCAATATAACAAAAATCAAATTCATGTGGAACACTAGAAGGTTAGACTACGGAACATGATGGTAATGTTATATTTATGGTAAGTAGTGAATTTCTGGTTCAACATTTCTCTCTATCCTCGAGAGAAGTGGCTTGGCGAAGTTCAAACCATAAGCCCCATAATTTTAGAACTTCATGAACTAACAGATTATGGACCTCTTCCATTTCATTTCAATCCTATTTGGATCCCTTCAAAAGGCCTATATGATATTATCTCCAAGTCCTGGACCATTTAGTTCACTAGGTCCCCTATCTATGTCTAGTAATAGAATATTATGGTGGCTAAAGTAAACCTAAAACATTGGGAAAAATAAAAGTATAAAGCTATAGAAAATGATATAATATTGCTCAAATCATATATTGAAGCAATTCATCAAAAAATGGAGCAAAACTCTCTCTTCACGTAACAGCCCTGGTCAAAAATCCATGTAATAAAGTTAGTAAAGGAAAAATAATAACCAAGGTCATGGGACACATATTACAAGATGAATGTTTGGAAAAAAAAAAGTGATGGGGATCACTTGTGATTAATAAATGTTATGGAAATCAACAAATGAAATGACAAAGGCTTTGGAAAGACATGAGGCATTAATTGGCATTTAATTTATGAAAATAAAGGAAAATTTGTGAAAAGGAAGGTGAAAGGTTGCAAGTTGCAAGTGAGGAGGAAATTGAAGGAATATAATGGAAAATGAAGAAAATAGATACCTCATTAATAAAAAGGCTTCTGAGGATCAATACACATCTTTTGTCAGTTTTAGCTTGGAGCTCTCTCTTTTATTCTCTCTCTCATACTCTCGGAGACTTAGATTTTTCTTGGAGCACTCTTGGAGGAGTGTGGCATACTTGGCATTTGGAGCAAGAAGGAAAAGGAAAAGAAGGAAAGATACAGTTTGATTTCTCTGCAAGTATTAAATTGCATGTATGATTTGATTGCTAGTTTTGGCATGCATGGCACATGCATGTGGTTTCCTCATTATGATTTGTCATTGGCATAGAGGATTTCCTATATTAACAGTGGTTTTTCCTAGCATTTCCATTTCCCAAATAGCCATGGTGTTGCGGGTTTTTCCTCTTTTTTTTTTGGTTGGTGTTCATGTTCCTCATGGCTATGGGTTGAGTTATTATTTCCTAGAGCTTTGGTTGGAAAAATTCTCTAGAAGCCCTGTAACATCTTGGTTTGAGTTACTAATCCTGGAATCCTTGGTTGGAAAAATGCTCTAGATCCCTTGGTGGGTTGAGTTATTAGGCCTGGAAGCCCTAGTTGGACAAACACTCTAGAGCCCGACAACAACTGTGGGTTGAGTTACTAGTCATGGAAGCCTTGGTTGGAACAAACACTTTGGAGCCATGGACAACTTGGGTAGAGACTGATATGGTGATGGTTAGTGATATACGACCGTGAGGTGGAATCATTAGTTGAGAGTTGAGGTGGTTTATCCTCTAGAAGCCATGGTTTGGTTTTATTTTGGTTATTCTATGAGATCCCGCATTCATGCTTGGAATATGGCACGAGGGTGATTGGCTAAAAGAGAGATTTTGTTCAACCCAATCTATGGTTGGGTGGTATGTGGTAGTCCCTGACATGATTGGATTTTCATATGTTAATGTAAGCTCCTTTTCCTTTGGTATCTTATGATTAAATGTGGTTTTCATTATGTGGCTTTAGTGGTTGTTTCATCATTCATATATATCTAGTTATTTGTTGTTTAAAATCATGTTTTATGATAAACTTAATGTATGGATTTCATCATGTTTTGGTTAGTAGATGAAATAGTAATGAATGAATAACATAATAGATAACAATGCAACTATTGGTAGGAGAGATTATTCCTCCTTGATGATTCTCAAATAAGTATGAGACCCCTATGCTCAGATATTTTGTTATGATCTGTAGATTTCATGTTTATGATATGTTTGACGAAAATTCATGTCATGTCTAGTAAGGGTTACATCAATTCCTTATTCAAATTTTTCATTAGTAGTCTTTTTTCAATGTTAGTTACAAATTCTAGAAGTTTCATGAAGTTCTGGGAAGAGGCCTGAGTCCTAGCCCTGAAAAGTGGCTCAAAATTCAGGGTCACTAGCACATAACTGCCTTAAAAGGGCCACATTCGCATGGATACCTTATTGTGGGAGTGATTGGAGGGTCTCAGTCACAGGGAAGGCTTGTCATGGGAGTGACTAGGGATCTAGTTCAATAAAACATCAAGTTGTCTCAAGGGTTGGGCACCTGGAAGGGTTGGTTGTCTCCTGAAGATTTTGTAGCTCCTAAGGAAGGTTAGATTTGTATTTTCTTATCAGATCCACTTCCTCAATTGTACATGGTGATTTGAATCATATCATAGTAAATCTTAGTCACTTGTTCACCCTGGTTTGCTAGTTAGATTAGGTAAATGTGGAAGGAGGGTGTTATAGAGTGGTATCAGAGCATGGTTTTGATCTCCTTGTTGATGTCTGGTTTCCCTTTCTCTTTGGATGAATGTGTTTTCATGCATACATGTCAATTGCATATATTATTATTATTCTTGGAGTCTATGTGCTTTTTATATATGCATGGTAACTATGATAATTATAGATATGATGTCTATATACTGTGATGATTATGATTATACATGTATTGTGCTAATGTGGTTGGTCTTGCAGATGTGACATGCTCCCCTAAACTATATTGAGGTATGTTAGTTATGTTTATGGTTTGGTTTAGATGTCATGATATATTTATAGGAAGAGAATATCAAAGATGGCTAGAAATATGGTAGACTATAGTTCACAAGACTCTCCCTACCAATCAGATGAGCAACATGGTGATGGGAATTCTCTTGACTTAGCAATAGTATTGAGATTTCTAATAGAGTGTCATTTGTATGCCAAGCTTAGAAAATGTAGGTTCTTTTAGATAGAGGTACATTACTTGGGGTGTATTGTTTCCATGTAAGGAATAGCATTGGATCCGAAAAAGATAAAATTTGTCATGGAACAGGTAGCTCCTAGAAATGTGGATGAGGTAAGATCATTCATGGGGTTATCAAGTTATCATAGTAGGTCCATCAGGAACTTCTCCCAGATTTCCTATCCCATTATATCATTGCAGAGGAAAGGTAAGAAATTTGAATGGAAAGAGGAATGTGCAGCCAGTTTTGAGCAATTGAATCAGTTGTTGACCAATGCTCCAATGTTAAATATTACAGATCTAGATAAAGAGTTTGTGGTGTGTGCATATGCCTGCAAGAAAGGACTTGGTGGGGTCTTGATGCAATAGGGCCATATGGTATATTATGAATCAAGGAAACTAAATGAGAATGAGAAAAATTATATTACACATGATCTTGAGTTGGCGGAAATCATCCATGATTTGAAGATGTGGAGGCACTACCTTCTCAGTAAGAAGTTTGTACTAATGAGCGACCATAGTGGATTGAGATACTAGTTTGAACAACTAAATATAAATGCCAAGAAATATAGATGGTTGGCCATGATCGGTGAGTTTTACTTTGATATCAGGTACATTAATGGGAAAGAGAACAGGGTGGAAGATTCTCTTAGTAGGAGAATACATGTAAATCACATAGTATCTATGAGCTTCTATGGGATAGATTTACAGGATTAGATCTTCCAGGAAGGGCAACAAGAGGATAGTTACAAGGATCTTATGCACATGTTATAGAAGGGTACATGTGATTAGGATGTGGATTATCATCTCATAGCGGATGGTTTGGTTATATTTGGGGACAGGATCTATGTGCGAGACAACATTGATCTCAATAATCTTATCTTGATGGAATTTCATATTAAACCATATTCAGGTCACCCAAGATATCATAATACATTAATAGTTGTGAATAATTTCTATTATTTTCTAAATTTGAAGAAGGAAGTGGCAGCGTTTGTGGCTAGGTGCTTTGATTTTCAATAGGTAAAAGCAGAGTGTAAGCATTCAAGTGGATTACTACAGCTGATTATGATTCCAGAGTGGAAATGAGAGGTCATTTCCATGTATTTCATTATAGGTTTGTCAAGGACATCTAGACAACATGATTATATTATGGTTGTGGTGCATAGGTTGACAAAGGTAGTAGACTTCATTGTAGTGAAGTCTACTTATTTCTCTAATGATGTAGCACAGATCTTTATCAGAGATATAGTGAGGTTGCATGGCATACCAAAGAAGATCATATTAGATGAAGATGCCAAGTTCACTTCTCCATTCTTGAAATATTTGTTTGTAGGTTTGGGTACATAGTTGGCCTTCAGTAGAGCTTATCATCAGAAGATTAACTGACAAATAGAGAGGGCCAATAGTATTTTGGAGGACATATTGAAAATGTATTAGCAGTGAAAGTGGGAAGATTATCTTCCACTGGTTGAGTTCACTTATAACAATGGGTATCAAGAGTCTCTAAGGAATAGTCTATTTGAGGCACTCTATGGGCGGAGTTGTGATATTCCCATCAGTTGGGGTGATCTCGTGAACAGGGAGTTGATAGGACTAGACATGTTGGTAGAGATGGAATGGGAAATGAAGGCAATCAAGAAGGATCTAAAGGAAACATAGGATAGATAGAAGAGTTATGCATATCATAACAAGTTGTTTAAGGAGTTTCAAGTTGGGGAATAGGTGTAATTACACATCAAGCCCAAGAAGATCTCCTTGAGGATTGGACCAGTAGCCTATCGACTTTCCCTACCTCCAATAATGAAATTGCATGATGTATTCCATGTGTCATTTCTTAAGAAGTATGTTAGATATGTTGATCATGTGAATGACTGGTTTGTATTGCAGGTGGAGCTGGAAGGAGAATTCTAGTTGAAACCTTAGTGAATTTTGTAGAGAAAGACTCTCATGTTTCAGAATCAAGCAATCCAGCGTGTTAAAGTGCAGTGGAAGCACTTTAGGCTCGATGAAGCTACATGGGAGATGGCTGATCAGATACAGGCTATGTATCCTTCACTCTTTGTTGGTTGAGTGGATGTCTTTTGTTATATGTATATATGGATATGGATGTAAAAACAACCATGAACTACATTATAAAGATCCAATAAGGGGTATGGTTGTCATGTTGTTATTTTTCTCTGTTTTTCATTCTGGTTTTCTTTCCAACAAGTTGTTCATTGTAAATACTGCAATGAGCAAAGCTATAAAGCTCCATGGGAAGTATGTGTTTTTTTCAGTGGTATTTCTGGTTGTAGGTGTCATTGAACACAGAGGATGGTGCTCCCCCAAGGGTAGGGTTATGTAATAGCCATGGTCAAATATCCATGTAATAAAGTTAGTAAAGGAAAAATAATAACCAACGTCATGGGACACACATTCCAAGATGAATTTTTGGCAAAAACATAGCGATAGGGATCACTTGTGATAAATAAATGGAAATGGAAATTGGAAAAGGAGTTGGAAAGGAAGGAGGCATTAATTGGCATTTTATTTATGAAAATAATGGAAAATAGGAGAAAAGGAAGGTTATAAACTACTACATACCTGAAACAAATTATATATCTCTAGTACATGGAGAAAAGGAAGGTTATATATCTCTAGTTATTTGTTTGTTAAAAGCATGTTTTATGATAAACTTGATATATCGCTCTCATCATGTTTTGGCAAGTAGATAAAATATTAATGAATGAATGTCGTAATAGATAACAATGCAGTGATTGGGAGGATATATTAGTCCTCCTTGATTATTCTTAGATAAGTATGAGACCCCTATGCTTAGATCTATTGTTATGACCTATAGATTTTATGTTTATGACATGTTTGTCGAAATTCCTATCATGGTTGGTAGGGGTCAGGTCAAGTCCTTGTTCAATTTTTTGCATCAGTCACCTTATTTCAATGTTATCTATTAATTTGTAAGTTTGATGAAGTTTTGGGCAGAGGCTTGAGTCCTAGCCTTGAAAACGTGGCTCAAAATTCAGTAGGGAAAATTTTAAGAATGGAAATTTATCTTAAAGTTTAGAAGCCTTTGCGAATCTCACTAGTCCATAATATGCAATATGTAAAAAAATTATTGATATTTTTTCATAGCTATTAAAATTTCTAATAATTTTATCTAGTCTCTATGTAAAATTTTGACGATTTTTGAGGTAAAATAATTTTATACTATATAATTTGGGTGAATCATTTTTTGAAAAATATGGAAATTAGTGAATCATTTTTTAGGAAAAAGATGGAAAATTAGCCCAACTATGAATATTAGTCCCTAAAAGTTTCCCTAGAATTCAAGGTTTCTTGCACATAACTGCTAGAACAAGGACATAATCACATTGATGCCTTGTTGTGGGGCAACTAGAGGGTTTGAGTCACATGGAAGGCTTTTCATGGGAGCGACTGGGGGTCTAGTTTAGTAAAACATGAAAATGTTTCAGGAGTTGGGAACCTACAAGGTTTGGTTATCTCCTAAAGGTTTTGTAGCTCCTAAGGAAGGTCAGATTGGTCTTGTCTTGTTGGTTCCACTTCGTTAACTATACATGGGGATTTGAATCATATCATAGTAACTCTATGTCACATGTTTACGCTGGTTGGTCTGTTATCTTGGGTAAATGTGGGAGGAGGGTGTTACACTCCAAAGAGATCTTAGTGGATTTGAATCTTATCATTCCACCTTGAAAGAATAGGAAAAAATGTGGAGGATTAAATATAGTATTCTATAGCTCAAGGAGGGTGACAAAAATACAAAATTTTTCCATAAGAAATAAGAAATGAGGCTACAGAAAAATAATGTTAAATGAATTTGGTGGAACGGAAAGAAATTTCCTCATTTAATAGTATCAATGAGGAAGCAAGTTATCAACACTAGAAAAACTTGAATTTTGAAAAAATCCCCCTCTTCCTTAGGTTGAGGAAGAAATGTTGGAAAGTATCCCTCTTCTAGTTTCTCAAAAGGATAATGAGTTATTACTGAAGCCAATTACAGAAGAGGAAATGTAGATAGTTCTAAAATATTTCATCCCAAACAAAATTCCGAGTCCAAACTGATTTTCATATCACTTCTATCAACACAACTAGAATATTATCAAAGTCAACTTATGTAGGATGATTCATTACATGTTCCACCACTCCGATATGGGAGAAGCCATTATTGGGAAAAATATTGGGAGGGGAGGTGTTAATCAGTATTTTAAATCCACTTGAACTTTTCATTTCATATTCTAAATCATGTACTCTATTTTTATTCATGCAACTAGTGTATGTACATGACTCCAGTGGATGCAATCAACATATATTCAGATTACTTAATTTATCATAACTTCCATCACTTGGTTATCTTTAACCAGTGCATTATTAATTTCACCAGACATTTAGTATGTTGTAAAGAGCAGATGCATGACAACACATATGAACACCAGGATTTTAGGTTGAAACCTAATGTGGGAGAAAACCATTACTACCATCATCTATGTCTTCTTCTTATATTATTAAGAAAACTTCATTAGATCTTGTACTAGTGTAGACTCTTACCACCACACAGGCACCCACCAACAAGATGCTAAAACCTCCACTCATTCTCCAACACCCATTGGATGGGAAGTACAACCGCCCTGACCTTGTTTATCAGCTCCTTCCAGAAGGGAGATCCTACCCCCAAAACAAATTTACCATCTAATATTGGAAGGAAGCCTTGACTCCCTCACTAAAATATCCAACCATCATCATCCTTCATGGACCACGTTTCATAATATTTCATAATGGCTCCACCTGACTCAAAACATCAAAACTAATAGGCCACCTTTCATCATATTTTCATACTGGACCCACACCCTTCATTATGCTCAATACCAAACTGAATAATGAATCTAAACTTCAATCGCAGAGATAATTGAATCATTGTATAATTAGGAAACCAATCACTAAATTGAATCTCAATCAATCATTGCAACTAGATCAAACCAATCCATAACAAATATAAACTATTATAACTAGATCATACCAACCACTCATAAATAAGCCATACACTATTTAACCATCATAGAAACATTTTTTTATTACCACAAAACCTATTTACATACTTCATAATGTATATGCCATTGTTCATAATAAAACCCACGTATATATGCACTTCCTTTGTATCACACATGTGTACACCTATCAAATCATTGACTGTTGCATCATGAATCACTGCAACACTGAATGAACCATACATAGATCATTGAACTAATCACAGGTCACTGATCCAATCACAGATCACTATAGCATCATTACTAACCAATATTCCAATCATGAACAACCAACCCAATCAACATTGTCAGACAGAGATCATCATGATCATGACTTCATCAACAAACAATAACAAAAAAACTTATCAAATTTCATAATTTAATAGCATTGCAAACCCTACAACATATATGCAGCATTCATGAAACATATCAGCATATGTACACGACTACCATGCATAACACCCAGATACAGATCTCAAGATATAGTATAAATTCACAAAATTTATATGTGACTTTACGAAACCAGATTTGCATGTGTACGCAACTATACAAAAAAAAAAATAGCATGCAGATCTAAAATTACTAAAACATACTTTCTCTACAACCACAACACATACTGCACAAACTTCGTTATCACAAATTCACATCAGAGTATCATTATCACTACATATGTATCATTGTTAGCTACAATCATAAACAGAACAAGAAAGTATAATCATTAGTATTCACTACACTTTTAGATCTATTAGATCTGAGCCATCTCCTTTCTCTCTGGTACATCCTTGTTTCATATCAGATTACACATGAATAACCCATAACTTGCACACCTAATTCCTTGATCTCCATCTCATTATATATATTTTTCCTTAGCTAATACCTTTGGTAAATCCCTTGGTAATTACGTTAGTATTATTTGATGAGATAAAATAACAGTTGTCACTCCAATTACTATAGAAATATGCTATGGTAATAACCCTTGGTATCCATAATACTATGGTTTGGATTCTGTACATAAATTTACTCACAGGACCTACTTATGTACGCGACCCTTCTTCATAGAAACCACGTACACTTTCTTAAATTTCACTAAATTTCCATCCATCTTCCATTTCTCTATCCACATCATCTGTAACATTTATACCAATTTTCATTAGTTCCACAATCATCATAATGTTGAAATAATGTACATCTTTATAAATCAGGTTGAAATCAAGGACAACACACTAGTCATAATGCCAACAATCTCCCCCTTTGGACTTGATGGCAACCACTGTGATGTTTGGATAACACCTGCAAATATACCTGTAAACACCAACACCAAGTCTTCTTTCAAAACACACCAATCTTCTCTCCAAGAAATTTTCTCCAAACATGATGCGGGAGCATGTGACTCAGAGAAAAAAAAAAATCTTCCAACTTATTCCAAAAATCCAAAAAATCTACAGGCAAGGGAGTGGGGTCCTTTAGCCTGCAATTTCCATGTTTTTTTTTAGTTAAAAATAGGATAAAGTAGAGAATAAAACATGCTATTTATGTCACAGATGGATAAGCTGTAATAAAGCTTTTACGCTTTAAATCATCCCATGTAAAGCATGCTTTTGTAACGGATAAGGACCGAGAAGGCCTATCCTTTAATTATAAATAAAGAGGCAGCGATACTCTCAGAGAGAAGAGAGGAGCGAGTGCCTGAGCATTACTATACTTAAAAATTTTCTCTCAGCATTCTAATAAATGATTTCTGTCAATATGTATGCGTAGCTTATCTCACTGTGTATTGAGAGTATTATATTGCTTTACTATTTCCCACATGATGCAATTACTGTGTGGTTAATCATTAGGGCCGCTTTCTTTTTATTGTGGCGATTGCTGAGCCTTTATAGTCACTTTGATCAAAGAAAGAGGAGAACTCTGTTTACACAGAGAAATTATAATATTTTCCCTTAAGCGGAAGTGGGCGGACGTGAAATATTATCAATATTGGTTCCAACCCTTATCTGGTCCGAACCAATATCGCATCGCATCAAAAGGCTTATTAACAGTGGAATGTATCAGCTCCAAAGTCCTGGAGCCAATCTATTATAGAGCATGGCTTATAAAATCTTTCGGGTCTGAAAGGAGCCCATAGCACGACCAAGTGGAGAGCCTCGAAATCCGGAGCCGAAACATTATATATAATAATTGAAGGGGCGTCGGGTCCAAAAACTCAGAACTGTACGTTCCGAGAACCGAACCCGAAATATAATATATTGCAGTTTAATGGTTTCGGCGGGTCCGCAAGATCCATTACATTAACGAACCGCCGATATATATCGGACCCGAACTCAATATAGGAGGGAGTTTAAAGACCGTCGGGTCCGTGGCATATCGGAGGCCTGACCCCATAGAGCTCCGCTGATAGCAATCGTCGATGTGATATCGCATCGGGGAAGGAAAAAGGGACAATATAAAGTCGCGATGGTGTTATAAGGTAATTCTTTTAGAATTACCGTGCGATAGTGTAAAGCCGCAATATTGGGGTTTGGGTGTATAATCCCTCTTTAAAGCGCCGATAGTGTTTTAAGGTAATTCTTTTGGAATTACTACCCCAATAGGAGTAAAGCCACTGTTTTTGCCAAATTACAAGGTATAAGGGATTCGGAGGAAATAATGAAGCTATCATTTAATGACTGATACGCCACAAGAAACAGGAAAGAAAATTGAGGCTGATATAGAAGAACTTGCTGTCAGATTGGGAAGATTGTCCCTAACACCTGCACCCACACCATCATTAGTGGTATCAGAGCCATCAACTGACTTTGAATTGAATCTCAGGAGTAGGAGAAGGATGGCTTTTAGAGTTGGAAGAGGATGAGGACGTGGTGAAAGAGGATGGCCTGTTGCAAATGCCGAATTAATGGAAACAGTAAAAGAGCTGCGAACTAGATTGGATGCGTTAACTTCAGATAGAAACATAGATGATGGAGATGTCAGTGAACCCGAAGTTGAAGCTACAGAAGAGGAGGAAGCTGTACAGGTTACTCATGAGATGAGGTTCTTTCAGTCAGTTTTGAAATCCACAGCCAGGCCATGGAACCAATTAGTATCGGTATACCAAGGAGGACTGAATCTAGAAGAATTGATCGACTGGATTAATAGCATGGAGAAATTCTTCGATTATGAAGAAACAGAAGATGAGAAGAAAGTGAAGTTTGTTGTCACCAAGTTAAAAGGCCATGCAGCGCTCTGGTGGGATGGTGTGCAGGCAGAAAGGAAGAGACTTGGTAAGCAGCCAATCAAGAATTGGAGCAGAATGGTAGCAAAGTTAAGAGGTAAGTTTTTTCCAAGTAATTATCAGCAAACATTGTTTAGACAAATGCAAAATCTTAGACAGAGAGCTTTAACAGTAAAATAATATACAGAAGAATTCTATAAAGTGAGCGTAAGAGCTGGAGAAGCCCAAGATACAGATGAGAAGGTGGCCAGATATATGAATGGCCTCAGGATGAGATAAGTCTGTTGTCTCCTAAAATAGTAGAGGAAGCTTATCAGATAGCACTGAAAGCTGAGGAAAAACTCATGAGGAAGCAGTCTGCCAGAGGGAGAGGGACTTTCAGAGGAAAAGGAAGTCAAGGTGGTAGAGGAAGATCTACAACACCTAAAGAAGGAGCTAGTAGTAGCTCAACCCAGCATGAACCCATAGGAGGTGATGCAAGAGGAAGAGGGAGTTAGAGGAAGAGGCAAAGAAATAAGATGTTAAAGATGTAACAAGCTAGGACATAGAGATTTTGAGTGCCCAGAGAATGCAGAAACAAAGCAGAGGAATGCAATTATTGCTCCAGCTGAGGGAGAAGTACCAGTGGCAGCAGTAGCAGAAGAAGAAAATACACCAGAAAGAGGAGAATCTCTGGTAGTTAACAAAGTTCTACTTAAGCCAGCAAAGGAGGTGGCTAAACCACCACAAAGGAAGACTTTATTCAGGACAGTGTGTAAAGTTCAAGGGAAATGTTGCCAGATGATCATCGATAGTGGCAGCACTGATAATTTGGTCTCTACAAAAGTAGTGGAGAAATTGAAGCTGAAGACAATGAAACATCCAACACCTTATAAGGTGTCACAGTTGCAAAAGGGACATCAACTGTTGGTAAGTGAACAGTGTGAAGTGGAATTTCAAGTGGGCAAGTACAAAGATAAAATTGTTTGTGATGTGATGCCAATGGACGTGTGTCACATATTACTTGGAAGACCTTGGCAATATGACAGAGGAGCCATACATGATGGGAAAAGAAACACCTACAAGTTTGGAAAGGATGGTGTCAATCATACATTGCTACCTTTGTAAGAAGAAGATGTACCGGGACAGAAGACTAATCCAAAAACTCTGTTGCTTGGAGGAAAGGAATACCTGAAGCAGATTGAAGAAAATGAGGTAAATTTTGCTGTAATTTGCAAGCCCAAGGTAATAATGACTTCCACTAAAGTTTCTGATTTACCCATTGAAATTCAAGAAAAGCTGGAGAATTATTGTGATATTATTGTTGATTATTTTCCTAATGAATTACCGCCACTTCTAAGAATCAGTCATCATATAGATTTGATTCCTGGAGCAAGCCTACCTAACAAAGCAGCATATAGAATGACTCCTGCAGAAAATAAAGAAGTTAAGAAACAGGTGCAAGAATTGCTTGACAAGGGGTTGATCAAAGAAAGCCTAAGTCCTTATGTAGTGCCAACAGTGCTGAGCCCAAAAAAAGATGGAGGCTGGAGAATGTGTACAGATTCAAGAGCCATTAATAAGATCACAATTAGGTACAGATTTCTGCTACCCAGAATTGAAGATTTATTGGATTGCTTGTCTGGAGCAAAATATTTTTCAAAACTAGATCTTAAAAGTGGGTATCATCAGATAAGGATAAGAGAGGGGGATGAGTGGAAAACCGCTTTTAAGACAAATGAAGGATTATATGAATGGAGAGTGATGCCTTTTGGGTTGTCAAATGCACCAAGTACATTAATGAGGCTTATGAATGAAGTTCTTAAAGAGTTCATTGGTAAATTTGTAATAGTATATCTGGACGATATATTAGTCTATAGCAGGTCCAAGGAGGAGCACTTGAGGCATTTAAATTATGTCTTACAAAAGTTACAGCAAGAAAAACTATTGCTGAATCTGAAGAAGTTTTATTCATGAAAGAGGAGCTTGTGTACTTGGGATTTGTTATTTCTGCTGAAGGGTTGAAGATGGATCCAGAGAAGATCAAAGCAATTATGGAGTGGCCTTCACCCAAAAATGTTTTTGAGGTAAGGAGCTTTCATGGTCTTGCTAGTTTTTAAAGAAAATTCATTAAGAATTTTAGTAAGATTAATGCACCTATTATTGAGACCATAAAGAAGGGTAAACAGCGATTTAAATGGACTGTTGAGGCCAAGAAAATTTTTCAGCTATTAAAGAAGAAAATAACTGAAAAGCCTGTTTTGGTTCTTCCTGATTTTAACAAAACTTTTCAAGTTAAGTGTGATGCCAGCGCAGAAGCAATTGGAGGAGTTTTAAGCCAAGAAGATAGATCGATAGCTTATTTTAGTGAAAAGCTAAATGATGCAAAAAGGAAGTATTCTTCTTATGATAAGGAGTTTTACGCAGTTGTGCAGGCATTAAAGAAGTGGAGGCATTATTTAATGTCAAAAGAATTTATTCTTTATTCAGATAACCATGCATTGCAGTTTATAATGCAGCAGCCTAAGCTCAGCCAGAGACATGCTAAATGGGTAGAATATCTTCAAGGCTTTCATTTTGTGTTGAAGCATATAACTGGGCAGTTAAACAAAGTTGCAGATGCCTTAAGTAGAAGAAATGTATTGCTTCAAGAAAGTCAAATCCAAGTGTTGGGTTTTGATTTTCTTAAGGAACTATATGAGACCGATTCAGATTTTAAAGAGGCATTTGAGGCTTGTAAAAATCCTGTTTTGGCGGATAGGAGCAAGTGGCTGGACTATTTCCTACAAGATGGACTGTTATTTAAGAAAAACCAGTTGTGCATACCAAACTGTTCAATGAGAGAGAATTTAATCAAAGAGAAACACAGTGGAGGACTTGCAGGGCATTTTGGTACAGAGAAGACTTTTGAACAGCTCAACAGATTTTATTTCTAGCCAAAAATGAAATATGAAGTAGAGAAGTATGTAAGAAATTGTAAAGTCTGCCAATATGCAAAAGGAAGGAGCCAGAACACAGGATTGTATATTCCATTGCCAATTCCAGATAGGCCTTGGGATATGGTAAGTATGGATTTTGTGCTGGGGTTACCAAAGACTCAAAGAGGTTATGATTCAATTTTTGTTGTAGTCGATAGATTTTCGAAAATGGCACACTTTATTCCATGTTATAAAACTAGTGATGCTTCTCACATTGCTAATTTGTTTTTTAAAGAAATTGTAAGATTGCATGGATTGCCCAAAAGCATTATTTCAGACAGGGATTCAAAATTCGTTGGACATTTTTGGAGAACACTATGGAAGAAGCTGGGAACTAAATTAAATTTCAATTCTGCCTATCATCCACAAACTGATGGACAGACTGAAGTTGTGAATAGAAGCTTAGGCAATCTTTTGAGGAGCCTTACTGCAGAGCATCCAAAGCAATGGGATCAAGTGTTACCACAAGTTGAGTATGCATATAATGACTCACCGAATAGGAGCACAGGACAGAACCCATTCCATATTGTTTATGGAATGCACCCAAGAGGAATATCTGAATTAAGGAATTTGGGAAAAGAAGAAACGAGAAGTGCAGAAGGTGAAGACGTTTCTTCAAGAATGCAGGCGATACATGAACAGGTGAAACAGCAGCTACAGGATAGCAACATCAAGTATAAAACCAGAGCAGACATGAGGAGAAGAGAGGTGAACTTTGAAGTTGTAGATCTGGTTTTAGCACATCTCAGAAAGGAGAGATTTCCAAAGGGGGAGTATAATAAGTTAAAATCCAAGAAAATTGGACTGTGCAGAATATTGAGGAAATTCTCTGCAAATGCTTATGAGATTGAATTACCACCTGATGTGGGAATATCACCAATTTTTAATGTTGCAGACTTGTACAAGTATGAGAATGAGACTGCAGATGATACAGCACAGGATCAGGAGACTCCAGAGATTGACTGGGTAAAACAATTACCCACAGCAAAGAATTTACAGCCGGAAAGAATTCTGGACAAGAAAGTGCACAAAAAGACAAGGGGACAAGAGTACTTCCAGTATCTGGTAAAATGGAAAGGACAGCCAATCGCTGAAGCTACTTGGGTTACAGAAGACGTTCTACAGAAACTGGGCAAATCTGTAGACGAGCTCATGGACAGGAGCCCATGAAGAATTTTGTCGTCAAGAGTCTGATGCGGGAGCATGTGACTCAGAGAAAAAAAAAAATCTTCCAACTTATTCCAAAAATCCAAAAAAATCTACAGGCAAGGGAGTGGGGTCCTTTAGCCTGCAATTTCCATGTTTTTTTTTTAGTTAAAAATAGGATAAAGTAGAGAATAAGACATGCTATTTATGTCACAGATGGATAAGCTATAATAAAGCTTTTACGCTTTAAATCATCCCATGTAAAGCATGCTTTTGTAACGGATAAGGACCGAGAAGGCCTATCCTTTAATTATAAATAAAGAGGCAGCGATACTCTCAGAGAGAAGAGAGGAACGAGTGCCAAAGCATTGCTATACTTAAAACTTTTCTCTCGGCGTTCTAATAAATGATTTCTGTCAATATGTATGCGTAGCTTATCTCACTGTGTATTGAGAGTATTAGATTGCTTTACTGTTTCCCGCATGATGCAATTACTGTGTGGTTAATCATTAGGGTCGCTTTCTTTTTATTGTGGCGATTGCCAAGCCTTTATAGTCACTTTGATCAAAGAAAGAGGAGAACTCTGTTTACACAGAGAAATTATAATATTTTCCCTTAAGCGGAAGTGGGCGGACGTGAAATATTATCAATATTGGTTCCAACCCTTATCTGGTCCGAACCAATATCGCATCGCATCGGAAGGCTTATTAACAGTGGAACGTATCAGCTCCGAAATCTTGGAGCCGGTCTATTATAGAGCACGGCTTATAAAATCTTTCGGGTCCGAAAGGAACCCGTAGCACGACCAAGTGGAGAGCCCCGAAATTTGGAGCCAAAACATTATATATAATAATTGAAGGGGCGTCGAGTCCGAAAACTCAGAACTGTACGTTCCGAGAACCGAACCCGAAATATAATATATTGCAGTTTAATGGTTTCGGTGGGTCCGCAAGATCCATTACTTTAACGAACCGTTGATATATATCGGACCCGAACTCAATATAGGAGGGAGTTTAAAGACCGTCGGGTCCGCGACATATCGGAGGCCTGACCCCATAGAGCTCCACCGATAGCAATCGCCGATGCGATATCGTAACGGGGAAGGAAAAAGGGACAATATAAAGCCGCGACAGTGTTATAAGGTAATTCTTTTAGAATTACCATGCGATAGTGTAAAGCCGCAATATTGGGGTTTGGGTGTCTAATCCCTCTTTAAAGTGCCGATAGTGTTTTAAGGTAATTCTTTTGGAATTACTGCTCCGATAGGAGTAAAGCCACTGTTTTTGCCAAATTACAAGGTATAAGGGATTCGGAGGAAATAATGAAGCTATCAGTTTAATGACTGATACTCCACAAGAAACAGGAAAGCTAATTGAGGCTGATATAGAGGAACTTGCTGTCAGATTGGGAAGATTGTCCCTAACGCCTGCACCCACGCCATCAAAACACCGTTCCTCTCCCACTTTGACATTAAGGGAAAAGGGTTGATCTAGGTTGAAATAAGTGTTTACCGTGTAGTGCTAATTGTTATAGGTCCGACTGGCTGAAAAGTTATATATTGACCATCGTCCCCTTGAGAATATGTTGGACTTTCTAAAGATATACAAGAAAAGTAAAAATATTTATGACTTCACCAAACATTACCTTTCCTATCATCAATGACTCATGATTACATCAAATACCCAACATATTAGGTTTACATATTAGACCTAAATTTTACATTAATGTCCCAACACAATGGGATTACATACATGATGTGGCTTTATCCCATTAGACAATATATGATTGAATTTTACAATGATTACAATATGGTTATTTTCATGATCTTTACATAAAGAGATAGATATGAAACTTATAACAAAAAACAAGAACCTCTACCATGAGGTGGCAATACCATAATAGTCATCAACAACCATCATTCACCGTATAGAAATCTGTAACATAAAGATCTGATACGAGCAACATATACAACATCATGAACATCCTCATCATCAACATGTAATATAAGATAGTGTAGTAACAATATCTCCAATATCATCAACATGTGACCAAATGTGCAGTGTTTCCAAGCATCACCAAGCAAATATAACAGAAGCATAAGATAGTGCAATAAACCTTTGTCAACAAATCATCCCTTTGGCCTCATATCATCAAGGTAAACATGCTCTTCCTCATATAGGAGGGTCCATAATACTTAAGTACCAATGACATATCAATCTTGTATCACAACACCATAAGCAACATATACATATTCTTTCCATGCACCAACAACATATGTGAGAACAAAGAGTACCTCCAGCACCACAAGACATAGAACTAATCAGTAGCATCACCAATACATATCCTCTTCATTAAGTGTATCAAGTAGGATTAACACACTATTGACAACTTCACTAAGTGAAACTCACGCAACATATAAGCATCATCCATGACTTCACCTCATGCAATCTATGCATCATTTATAACTCATGACATAATGACAACAACATATATATCTTCATTAGTAACAACACAAATAATCATACATTGGTAATGATATGTACTCATCATAAACATCATCACACACCAAGGAATGCTTAAGAAACCATAATGCCAATAATGCACTATTAGAAGCATATCAAATGCTCCCCCTGAACATGTGCCAACTTTTCATCATAAAATTTGATATTATATCCCTCTCACCAATCAGAAAATCCATCAAAGAACCATAACAACAATAAAATTTTGTAGCAACTCATGAACCATCATTAACCAACATCATTCCTAAGCATCATATGGGCATTATTAATAGTCTACTATAAACCAATGTCAGTGCCAGAATGCCAATAACCAACTTATAAAAACATATGAGAGGCTTCTCATGAATCTATGCCACTATTTAATCATCACTAAGAAATATATGTGATTGTCTACATCAAAAACCATGTATACATGTGACTATGTTTCATAACATCCGAATATAAAATGTTGATTTTTCGTAACTACATCTCCCCAAGAATGCGACATGTTTATTCTTGTTCATTGTTACTTCATTAGATACATTGTCAGTAATATAAATATCACCAAAATATTAAAACATCATAGGGAATCTAGATACACATGCATAACTCCCCCTAAGATCATATATCATTAATCATGTGGACCTAATAATCATCACCTACTTTGTTGGAAATAATGTTAATATTTAGGGGGGGGTGTGGTTGAATCATTATTTAGGTTAATTCAATGTTTTTGTTCTTATTTATATTTAACATTTGAACTTGTAATCCATTAAATGAGAGCAATTAACAACATCTCATGTGAAACAACACAAAATAACACATGAACACATGCACCAAGAGTAGCATATACATCATGAGAAACAAGAACATGAGACACAACTGTTTTACGTGGAAGCCCTTCTCAGAGAAACACAACCAAATATTGTTCTTTAATATGATGTAATAATAGCACCTATTATATTACATCATTGCTTGTGAGTCACCACTCATAGGAAGCACCAACTCCTTTTGATTGTTTGCTAGCACCCACTAGCAGGAAGCACCAACTCCCTTCTTCTGCAGACACCTAGTCAGCTTACCAGAAGCACCAAATTCACGAATTTATTTCAAGCACCAACTTGCATATCCTTGGATTCTTGCAAGCACCAACTTGCAAGAGGCGCCAACCGCTTGAGCCTTCCTCAGACACCCATTAGGATGGAATCACCAACTTCCTGTATGCAAGATCACGCCCACACTCGAAAGGAACTAATTTTCATTGTAGATGGAAGCTACTATGCCTGATATAAGAGTTGTTATCCTCTTCATCCTTTCCTCTACTAAAACCATGTTACACTTTGTCCTCTAGTCACTCTGAAGTATCCCTCTATTCATTTCAACAACATTCAATCATCTCAGCCCCCACAACTCTCTCTCCACTCAGTAACAACATACTTTTTCACGTGCCCTCTTCTATTCCACAGGCTCTCTCAGCTTCAAAAAACAACACCAGCCCACTCAGCCTCTTTCCTCTAAAACATAGGCACACATATCCTCCTTCTACAACCCAAGCACACTTGGCACCCTCTCTTCAGTGCTCACATGCAGAGCTCTCTTTCAACGATACTTCTCTCCCCATTTTTCTCTACTGCAATCCTGGGTTTTGTTTAACTGAAACACAGTGATTGATGTTGTCGCTATCAGCCATCACTCTGCCATTCACACTATTTGAGTGTACCTCTGCATGGCTTCTCCATCCTGTTGTTGTGTCTCATTTCTTGAATTTTGTTACTACAACATTAAATCAAAGAATGGGCTTCATTCACTCACCAACTATGGCTACAGAAAAATAATTCAAGGAATATCCACCTAAGCATCTTTCAACCTACTGAGAAACAAATCTTAGTCACACTATAGACTAAAGTATCTCTTCCAATAAATTCAGCTTGTACTAATAGTATGGTTCTTTAATGCTCAGGACATACTTCTAAATTGCCTCGTAGAGACTAACATGTACCTTAGGCATGGCTCTACTTTGTGTAATCAAATATTTTGTTTTGAGGCTCTCTTCTTCATTTAATCCCTTGTAACATGCACGAGAGATCAAAGGTGGCTTACTTCTACTAAAGTACGTACTCCTGTGAGGCCCTCCATTCTACTATTACATCCAAATAATTTTCCACTACAACTATATTAAATTTGGGAATGGGTTCTTCTAGTTTTTCCATGCTAAGAATTAATTCTCATTCTACCTGGCATGGAAAAGTTTACGGGCTAATATTTGTAGGCGGGCTAATTTTCCATGATTTTTCCAAAAAAAAGATTCGCCAATTTCCATTTTTTTCTAAAAATGATTCACCCAAATTTTACCATATAAAATTAGTTTACCTTAAAAATCACGAACATTATATATAGGCTATATATAAAATCATTATAAATTTGAATAATTTTACAAATATATCAATAAGCATTTTATAGTTTGTATATTAGGGACTAATGAGATTCGCTAGTGTTTTTAAACTTCTGGATATTTTTCCATCTTGTTATAGACATATTTGGCCACTTTAACCCCAATCTTATATGTCGATAAACTAGGGCTCTTTAATCCCTAAAAGTGTTGTTTCATACCCTAAAATATCATGGTCAACTGATTACATCATTCCCCAAAAGTTCCACCTAAAAAACCATCCAGAACTGGCCTGAATTGGACCATAGTGAGAGCTCCACTGTCAGGGTGCGATGCATACTGACTTCTACACTAGTCAAGTGTGATGCATACTGAAGAGGCCTTCTGTGAGGTGTGATGAGTGAGAATGGACAAATTTTCGAGACAGTTTGCTAAGTGGATGCTCATGGAATATTTTTGAAACTTCTCCTATGACACTTGCTTATCTGAATTCACCAAGGATGAGTAAGAGATCCAAGAAATCTCCAAGTCGAACTAAAAACAACAAGTGGAATGACACTAATCAAAAACCCAGAGATGACTCACACCCTTGCAGATATCTATAAATGGATCCCTCATCTGAGAGATCTGAAGGCTAGAATTTGGTAATTTGTAAGGAAGTGATGATAGTTTGTATCTAAGAAAGAGCATTGTATTGTTGGGTGATATTTCTTTTCATGAGGTAAAGAGGGCTTTGATGCTGGGAGGATGATGCTGGATTAGATAGCTAGGTTGTAATTCTCCCTTCTATTTTAATAAATTTCTTTGAGTTTTCCTCCATACAGTTGTGTATTTGTGAATATTTTTATTTGTGAATGCCATTGTATGTTCATTGTATTTCTGATTCTGCAATGCTTATGATATAATAGATCAAGATGCTTTGATGGTTCTTTCTTACTGTGTCTCTACAGGTACTCTCCAAGCAGGATAAGTACGGAGAGGAGTTGCAAGCTCTGTCAAGGGGGAGAGAGATAAAGCAAGGAGTTAAGCAGAAGATCCAGGTTGGTTCCTTTGCCTCTCTCTTATCTAGCATACATAGATGAAATCACAAATTGCATTAAATTGTTTGTTTCTAGAGGGCTAGTCGATTGAAAAGACACTAGTTTTCCCAGAAACAAAATGGCTAGGTGATGATAGGGAAGCAACCAAGTCTCAAAAGGCTGATGTAATGGCAATCACAAAGGTTATTTACCAATGGTAGGTTCTTTTTTTAAAGAGCTTGAACTCTAGGGGAACATATGCTCTATTTGGGTGCGGGTTCATTTTTTAATGAGCTTGCACCCGGCTGAAAAGATAAATTTCCCTGTAGGTTATCTGATTGGTCTAAGACACCATTTAACTTCATCTATTTGGTAGACGAAGCGAAGGAAGTATTTTGTCTATTTGGTAGACGAAACCATCCTACCTAACCATAGTGATTTCCATATGGTTACTGGAGACTCTCTTTTTCACCATGCTAGGGGCATGCAAACTTTTCATTTCTTTTTCATTCTCTAGTTTTTTTTAGCTTTTTAGCTATTTAGCTTCTTAGGTTAGGTGATTGGTCCGACCACCATTGACCTTCGTCCACGGTGTGGACAAGGCAAAGGAAGTGTTTTATCTAACTGCTGACGAAAACCATCCTACCTAACCTCAGTAGTTCTTCAGCTTTTTCTTTTTTTTAGTTTTTTTTAGCTTTGTTGTTTCTAGATTTTTAGTTTTGAGTTTGCGTAGAAATGTAAAGATCACTGAGCATAGTTTCTGCAAGGTTCAATCTCATTAAAAAATGAACCCGCACCCACACTGAGCATACATTATCGCATGGTTCAAGCTCGTTAAAAAATAAACCTACCACTAAGCATAGTTTCCGCAAAGTTCAAGCTCGTTAAAAAATGAACCCGCACCCAAACAGAGCATATGTTCCCCCAGAGTTCAAGCTCTTTAAAAAATGAACCTACCTTCAATAAATATCCTTTGTGATTGCCATTACATCAGCCTTTTGAGCCTTGGTTGTGTTCCTGCCATCACCTCCATTCTTTTGGCTGATCATACGCTTCCACTTGATTGTTTTCCTTTTTTGAGGAACAACTGCAACAAGTGGTCCTATTAGCCACCCTCTTCACACCACCATGTTTTAAGAAGTTTCAAGCTTACTCGAAACCAGTTGCTATCCTAGACACCACTCGTTCCTAAAAAATGAGTCCTCTCTAAACCCTTTTCAGACTCGTTAAATATGAAAAGATTGTCGAGCTATTGGCCTTTCCAGCTCACTAAAGTAATCAAAAGTACCATCCCTCATGTAGATTTTAATATTTTTTGGACCTGAGGGATTATCTCATGAAAAAGTTCAAGCGTTTGTCTTTGTATTATTTTAATCTTTTTCGGACCTAAGGGATTATGCTAAGAAAAAGAGCTACTGGAGTTTTCTTTTCGCCCCTTTTCAAACTCTCTAAACATGAAAAGTACCGAGTTATATTTGTCATTAAAATTGTTAAAATAATAGCGAAAAACTTGTCCACCAAGACAGGAACGAGTTTCACTGTCGCTAGACTCGCTAAGAACATAGCGACAGGTTTACCCGAAGGGCAAATTATGGAACAAGCATATGTTATCCTCCTCAAGCTTGACAAAAATAAAGAGGTACTGGTCATCAATGACTGGGAAAAAGGGAAGAAAACTTGAAGAATTTTAAGGTAGCAGGTCAGTCTTGAACATGACACTTTCATTCCATCACCATGATTGAGTTGGGTTGGGTTATCCCGTTCACCGGTCATTTCACCATTGGTCTTTCACACCATACATTTTTGGGGTTAACGCTACCAATCCATCTCAATGTCGCTGATATGTTCAAGAGAAGTCATTCAGTTCATAATTCACCATCCAGTTAATGCCTCATACACTTCAATACCTTCAACCTCCATTTTTCATGACCGTCATTCCTGAACCTTGTGTCGTCGGTTGTTTTCACCTCTAGAAAATCATTTGCTTCATTTCATGTTGTAGATGTGGGATACATTAAGGCCCTCCTACGACGGGTCACTTCTTTTCCACATCAGCTCATTATCCAAGAAGTTGACTTAGAAACAACCCTTTCAGTACTTTGAAGCTTGCATGCCTTAATGGTAAGTTTCTCACTTTCGGTGACAGGTTGACATCAATGGCCTTCGACCGAAAGATTTTGCGTGGTGTTCGACATCGGATCATATATTCACACCACGTGAATTGTACTGTAGTACCTTGAGGGTCATTATCATTATCGTTGATTCCTCTCGCATCTGTTAACAGCTCACATTATTGGTTGGTAATCAGGCGATGTCTTTCCATGTTTGACTTCAGAACATATTTTCACATGGATCGACTTGTACATCGGGCGAGGATTGAACGAGTTTGAATACCCTAGATCTAGTTTCATCCATCCGGGCTGCAATATTTTCAGGAATATAAATACATCAAATGTACACAGATGGTCATCCAAGCCAGGGATGATGACCCTACATATGAAGAATCACTAGTCTGCGACTGCAGACGATTATCTGTTCTATGTACATGAAATTAATTTATAAAGATGAGCATGGGAATGCCTGCCTCAGCTAGATCATGAAAATTATATGATGATGATTTATTGTATTATATCTTATACAGGTCACCTTCCAGTTTTGAAAACCTCGGATCCTCATGTTAAAGTATTTCACCTGAC